>JAMPIV010008829.1:0-215000 GCA_024509875.1 Oreohelix idahoensis
TAAATGTTATCATCTTTGTAATAGATCAAACAATTAATTGTGATAAATGTATCATCTTTGTAATAGATCAAACAATTAATGTGATACATGTTATCATCTTTGTAATAGATCAAACAATTAATGTGATAAATGTTATCATCTTTGTAATAGATCAAACTATTAATGTGATAAATGTTATCATCTTTGTAATAGATCAAACAATTAACGTGATAAATGTTATCATCTTTGTAATAGATCAAACAATTAATGTGATAAATGTTATCATCTTTGTAATAGATCAAACAATCAATGTGATAAATGTTATCATCTTTGTAATAGATCAAACAATTAATGTGATAAATGTTATCATTTTTGTAATAGATCAAACAATTAATGTTATAAATGTTATCATCTTTGTAATAGATCAAACAATTAATGTGATAAATGTTATCATCTTTGTAATAGATCAAATAATTAATGTGATAAATGTTATCATCTTTGTAATAGATCAAACAATTAATGTGATAAATATTATCATCTTTGTAATAGATCAAACAATTAATGTGATAAATGTTATCATCTTTGTAATAGATCAAACAATTATTGTGATAAATGTTATCATCTTTTGGCTGTGGGGCTAGTTGTGATAAGTTTTTATACAAGCAACAATCACTCACATAGCAGATGTGGGGCTGGTTCTGATACGTTTTTATACAAGCAGAAATCACTCACATAGCAGATGTGGGGCTGGTTGTGATAAGTTTTTATACAAGCAACAATCACTCACATAGCAGATGTGGGGCTGGTTGTGATAAGTCTTTATACAAGCAGCAATCACTCACATAGCAGATGTGTAGATTAGGGTTCCCATTCGTCCCGTTTTTCCCGAGACAGTCCCGTTTTTTGATAAAATGTCCCGGTGTCCCGAATTTATTCCAAATGTCCCGCTTTTTAAGGGTCCTTCCTGAAAAAAAAATCTTTGGGTAACGGATTTTATTCCGTGTTTTAGTAGTGTTACTTTATCAATTTCCGGTTACAGTGAACCCTCGGTTTGAATCTCGAACAAAAATTCCAAAGTCAACCAAAACAGTGTTCAGTGAGCATCTACCAAATGATTTAATGCGTATTAGCATTATTATATAGTATTTTTGTCGTTTTTCAAAGTGTCAGTGAACAATGGTGTGAGATGTTCGCTCATTTTACAAAGCAGGATATAAATGCTGAGAACCTGAAATGCCTAGTTAGTTTTTGTTTGGCACTGCCAGGATCCAATGCAGCTGTTGAACGTGTTTTTTCATTAATAAATGCGCTTTGGACAGACGGAAAAAACAGACTTAAAATTGAGACAGTGAAAGCTTTAACCATTATAAAGACCCATTTTAAAGATTTCTCTTGTGCTGAGTTCTATGTCCAAATATCAGAAGAAAAAAAAACTTCTGATGAATCTGAAATATAAACTTGACTATTGTGTATTTTTTAAAAGTCGATTTTTCTAATTAAGTATGTTTGTAATTTAGAATTCTTTTTTAAAGTGGAAGTTGTGTTAGTTAATGTGTGCATTTTTATACCAGTATCTTATTTTAAGTGCAACATATAATATATAATAGATTTATTTGTGCTTTTACCTTAATTTTTAACATGTCCCGTTTTTTTACAAAATGTCCCGGGTTTTTTAGGTAAAAATATGGAAATGTCCCGGTTTTTAAACAAAACATTATGGGAACCCTAGTGTAGATCATATCAAGAATTTGGTTTGGTTTTGGTTTGATTTTAACGACTATCTTCATTACACACGGACGACTCCATCAGTGCTCCGATCTCCTCCCTTAGATCACACAAGGATGATCTCAGTCGATGGTTTAAAAGAAATTGAGAGCAAAATCTATAGCATTGTTTTCATCTTCAGAAATATGTTAAACCTCACTGTAATACTCCAACTACTCACAATGGCTACAATTTAAATTATGTAACATACATATGTACACCACTGCGACATTTAGGACCATGCAGACGTCTATGGTTGGCAAAAGTCACAAAGGTCATATCTGTATTTACTTGTGTTAACCTGACCACACAGTATTTACATATGTGAACATGTGATTGTGAGTACTGACATGTATGATACGACACTTGAGCGTTGACAGAAGAGTCTGTAGAAGTAAAATGTGTGAGAATTATCCTGGGAACATGATCGTGTAACAAATGAACAGATAAAACACACATACAAGTGATGTCTGTGGTAAATGCATGGTCACATGATGTGGGACAAGTTCAAACAAGTCTCGTTGTCTTTAATATAGCTCACAACAGTTCAAACTATTTCGGGACATTCAAAACATTTTCTCCACATTTAATATTATTTTTGTATCCCTCCCTCCCCCCCCCCCCCGCCCCCTTCTTTTTATATCTCTTCCGTTATAGCTATTTTTTATTGCTATATATTATTATTTTATATTATATTATATAATATTATATATATATATATATATATATATATATATATATATATATATATATATATATATATATATATATATATATATATATATATATATATATATACACACACACAAGCCCGGGCGTCAGTATTTGAAGCAGTGTCACCGACCGGGATTTTGACTGAATAACCTGAACGGCTCCTGACATAAACCCTCTGTGGATGGGAAGGAGCGAAGCTCCTTACGGGTTGGAAGGAAAGTCCAGAGACTTCCCAGCCTCGCAATGACATGTCATTGTGCTGAAGGGCTAAGAGCCCAAGTGGTGCTAGGTAAGGGAAAGAAAATACATATACCAGTATATATATATATATATATATATATATATATATATATATATATATATATATATATATATATATATATATATATATATATATATATATATATATACATATATATATATATATATATATATATATATATATATATATATATATATATATATATATATATATATATATATATATATATATATATATATATATATATATATATATATATATATATATATATATATATATATATATATATATATATATATATATATATATATATATATATGTGTGTGTGTGTGTGTGTGTGTGTATATATTGATTTGTTACAGGGGTCAGCTTGTTGAAAAATAAACAATTGATTTTAAAATGTAACTAAAAATGTATGAGCATATTTTCATCTCTCAAAATGATGTCATTTTAAATAGAATAATTATATCAATCTTATAAAGTAGGACGTTATTGTTTCTAGTAAGTCTGGGAATATCTGCGATGTTTTATCGTTTCATTATGTACACTGATGGGTGTGTAGTCCGTGGTGAGAAATCTTGATGGGACTTCTGGGCTAGAGTTAAGGGAAGGATTGTCACTGAACATAGCGGGGCTTAAACGACAACTACCTACAGCTTGAGAATGAAGGTAGAGGCAGCCCTAAGGTGGCTGTCTGAAACTTCATTAACAAGTGCAGTTGTTGAGTCAGAAACTCAGTCCATGCTTCGGAAGGTCCAAACTGGATGGTTACGGCATTAATTGAAAACTTCCATAGAAGATTCGAACCTTGGTGTGGATCTACTGTCCTGGTCACGCGGCATCGAAGGAGCTGACAGACTAGGTTCAAGAGCACTCAGATTGGGGTCATTGGATATGGACAATGGAGAGATACTGAGGACTATTTACGATCACCTATTAATGAATGACATTACAATCGATCAATCATCAAGTCTAAGATTGCTAGTGTTTGCCATTAGCTGTAAGACTGGCAGGGATGGACGTATGAGAGGATGCATCTGGCGTGTATATAACCAGCGCGCAACACGAACAATCAACATTTACACCCTTCGACATTTCCTGAGGGAGTCTGAGCACATTTGGGTTTGCCCGGAGTGCAATGACGTCGATTCTGAATAATAATGATAATAATAATAATAAGAAGAAGAAGGTATAATTATTACATATTGACAGTATTATGTATTCAAATATCAAATACTTCAGACATGGAATTATGTGTCTTCTTCTTCTTTGATCATTAGCCGCCGACTGTCAAAGAAGTCAATGACCAGCACGCCTGGTGGCGTCTTGTAGAGCAGCAACAAACTACAACTTCTTGTCTCGGTCAGAGCCATCCTATGTGCAGTAACCTAGCTCTGGTTCATTATTTGCATCTCGACATTGACAGTTCCATGCCAAGATGTTCTTAGTATCTTTCGCTTTCCTTTAGGGGTCCATAGATTACCTAATCTTGTGATGGCGTAGGGGTCTTCTCTAAGGACGTGGATGTTTTATATATCCACACGGGCGGAATTTTAAGGGCTTTTTGACAGAACTTATGTATATCTCAAAGAAAAAGAAACAATTTATGTTAAAATATTACGGCTGAAATATTTATCATGCAAATTTTTGGAATGAAAGTCTAGACTTACCATAAAAAAATAAACGTTTTCACAGGTCTGATTCTCCTAACATCATTTTTGTTTCCATAAACCATTTCCATTTATCCATAAGAAATATCCATTTATCCACAAGAAATATCCATTTATCCATAAGAAATACCCATTTTATTCGTTTCTGATGAAATATAGTGTTTTTGTATCCTTGCGAAGTACAGAAGTCTTTAATAAAAAAAATCACAAGAAAAAGAAATTATACTGATAACGTGCATGAAAACAAATTATTTCATGTGATTAATTTCATGTGATTAACACATGTGGTCTGAAATAAGTAAGATAAAAAAAACAAGAGGCAGGTCATATTTGATGCTTGAAACTGTTTACCCGACAGCTATGCTCAGCTGAAGAAATTTGCATTTGGGCGTCTTTCAATTTTTGGATCAACTTTAATTATATCAAAAGCAAATTAAGAAGCCAATTGAATGACGTGAGTCTCCAGTCATGCTTGAAAATGAAAACAACAGATTATTCAACTAACTATTGACCAACTTTGTAAGGAAATCCAACAGCAAGTCTCGTTACATTTTCTTACTTTTCATTTGAATATTTTATTTTATTATTGTGGTACATCTTATCTGAATATTTATTACTGAAAAAAAAAGTATTACTTATTGTGCATTAACATAGCATTTGAAAAATTGTGTTTATTATTTCAAATATATACATATATATATATATCTATATTATTATCATTATTATTATTGTATGAGAGATACCACGCGAATTTTGTGTGTGTGTGGCTCTTTAATTTTTTTTTTTTAAATGGAGAGAAAATGAAATTTTGATCACATGTGTCGTGATGTCTGATTCACAACACGTCATTTCTGGCCAAACGGTGCGCCATACTTTATAAATAAAGAATGCAACACGAACCAATGAAATCGCACCTTCATACGGTGTTTACAAAAACATTAGGCAGTCAAAATGGCCAGTCCAAATATGTGTAAACCAGTTGGATATGGAATTTAAATGCAGCATTATGAGTAAAGTACCGCCTGGAAGAGGTCACTAATACAATAATAGCAATGTTGCTGTACACGTATGTGCAAATATTTCCACGGGAAGTGATATAGTCATGGAGAAATCTCTAGTGAAATGCATAAGGACATGAGGTTAGTCTAAAATTTTATTGTTTGAATAACCCTATATATATATATATATATATATGAATTGATATTAATTAATTCAATTGTGCGTTTGAAAGTGTGTAGATGTGTTCTGAACTACTGTGTAATTTCTGGAGGCAAAACCAAAGCCAGTATATATTGAAATAATTTGAGAATGGTAGCGAAAGTGTGTCTATAGTTTAAGAAAAGTATTCAAAGAATTATTTCTTGAAGGAATGGACAACCCACTAGGAACATAGGGAAGGATGATGAAAGGAATTGTTTTACTGTATTGATTAAGATATTACTTTTTTTTACACAAGACCTAATAAATGTATGGAGGCGAATCATGGACAGATAGCTATAACCAAAGAATTGAAGAAAGATATATTCACAGTGAACTGGATTGTGTTATTGCTGATTTGATATGACCTGTTTGTCTATCTGCATTCTGTCTTCTGAAACTATCTCTCATCTCCTACTTCATTGATAAAGGGATAGGGATAAACAATATAGTGGTGAAATTAAATATATTTCAGCTAGTATCCTGTAACTGAAGTCCACCTTCAGGAGCCTGCCTTTACTATAGGAATTAGTGGTGCGAGTGCCCTTTGAATTTTAGAGGGACAGTTACCCAAATCCTAATGCCTGGAGAAGAGACAGTTCTTGCCAGCAGAGAGGTCGAACAGACTACAAAACCAAGACTTCAAGCTAAGTAGCTACACAAGGCTACTGATCAGTTAACACCAGCATCACCACAAAATAATAGTTATAATGATGATCAAGCAGGGCTAGGCAAACGTTCCAGTCAGTAATTAACAGAAATTCAGGAACTGTGAAAAAGATAGAATTAATACTAAGATAAAGACCGTGTACACAGTGATTTAAGCCTAGAGAGGAGAACATTCATACAAAGTTAACAGACTGTAGATAATTTTGACAATTTGAAAGTGCTTTTATTTATTTAATGTTGTAACCAAATTTTGAGTTCCGTGAAATATTTTCACACAGAAGAGAAAACTTGTAAAAATTAATTGTAAATATTTACCAGCAGACTTACTTAAATTATTTAAGTTAAGTTCTAGTTCTTGTTGGTAGATAGTTTAGTTAATACCCCTAGCACAGCTTAATAATATAAACAGAGGGGGTTCTGGAAAGGAGCATTTTGGAACTTAGGGTAATACATTAACATCTTCCCTATGAACTTATAAAGCTTGATCCTATCTTTGATGTTGTAGCAAAGTTAATTTTGCTGGGGAGGTTATGATGGTATCCTAAAAAGAATGAAAAGGTGTCTGCTATAACCGTGTGAGTTCAAGCAAATTTAGGTCTCTGACTCTATAGATGATGATGATGAATTATGTGCAGAGAACCTAACGCTACCTCCCTAGGTCTCACACGGTCAATCTTCTGGCTCTAGTGTATGGTGTATGGTGTAACTAGTGTCTAGGGGAGAAATGAATGATGGTACACAACAATCAAACACTTTAAGTTTCGATTAAAGAATTTAATAACTAGCAGTTAAGTTTTTCTTTGAACGAATATTTACAATTTATTTTGCCTGTCCATTCATAGCTTGTGGACAGGTCTTTGAAAATAAGGACAAGATAGTTTACAGAAAATGAACAATTAAAACTGTTGGGACAATCTGCCCAATAACTAAATGTTATTATGTATTTATAACTGTTCTTCCTGTATGGAATATTAAATTAGTTCACTTTAGTTATCTAATTTATACATGTCCTTCCTGGATGAAATATTACAGAGTTCACTTTAGTTATCTACCGGGAGAGTCACTGTATATGAGGGCTGTAGTTCCTCATGCCCCCATAAAATTCCTGTGTAATATTTTGAAACACAAGAAAATGTCAGAGATGCCCCAGATGTTTTACTCTTCACCTGAGAGTCCTTGTTGTAAGATAATACGATGGGTAGTTGCAGAAATTTCAAGTCAACACTCGCCAAAGCTCCTACTGGATATTCGAAAGCATATAAGTCTGGTTGGAGACTGGTTGGCGTTTATAAGCACTCGCAACAAAAGGACACCCTGGCCTTTTATCTCTGATCATTTATTCTAACACTTAATTCCCTACATGGGTATGGGGTCAGCCTCGCGTGCCTTACAAATGCACTCGACCCGAATTGTACAGAACTCCCACCTTGTTGTGACCACACCTCAAGTCCTTATAGTAGATACGCCACTGTAGGTTCGCATACTTTTCCTCCATACAATAATGTGGAGTAACCACATTTCCTGTGATATGATCTTCTCTTCTTTTCTTTACACTTATATTTGCTTCAGGCATGTTAAACAGTGTTCATTGAACACAGCGGCTTGCTAAACTATTTTAATACAATAATATGTCAACATAATTATAACAACATACATCAATCAGATACCGCTTAATGTGTGGACTCAACAATGTCTGCTTCCGACATGTCCTTCACTTTTTCCCCAATAGCAGTATCTAACTTTGTAGTTGGACCAAACATATTAAATTTCATAAAATATCCTTACCACAATCAAGAAATATATAAACAAATGACGCTGATTTTGTGAAGAAATGGCCTCAGCTTCCTCCGAACTGCACAGACTGTGAATTTATTCTTTAGTTAACTTTAAAATTAACACAGCTGTTTTTCAGCGTATCTGTATACAAATTTTAGTTCAACTGGCAATGAATAATCAAAGCCTTTACTAATATCTACCAGCACTAGCCAATCGTAACGTTCTACTACTTGAATTCAAAAGCAGTTTGAATGAAAAACCAAAATAATTTTGAATAACTGGTGGTTGATTGGCTAGTCTGCTCTAGTCATGCCAACTACAAAAGATATCACGTTTAGGATTACATTTCTCCTATCGTTTCCCTTTCCCATTCATACTCTGTTCACCTCAAGCGAATTTGAATGTACCTCCCTGCCTCTTTTTCCAGCTCGCGTCCCCCTAACGTTACCAAAAACATGAGCAGGAACGCCAGTGTGTCTGGTCGTGTGTTCTTAGAGATTAGTATTTCTTCAATAACTTCTCTAATACTGGGAATATCATATATTTTAAAGTACATTCTTACTCAGCTAACTTTACATCATACTACCATATAATTCTTATGGGGAACTTCATAATGGTTTAAAATTTCCAATTTTTGTCATCGTCCATCGTCAACTAAAATTTTACACAAGTCCGCCATCTTTCCCCTCCTTCATCTTGCGAGCATGTATGTTTTCAAATAACTAACTTGTTTTAGTTACATCAGAAATGCTACCACGAGGAGGAAATAAAACTGTCTGCGTGGTTATGCCTTGGCTGGCTTTTTCGCAGTGTGAATATATGCGTTGCAGACTGTGTGCGAAGCGGGGTTAGACGGGGCGGGTTTAAGATTTGCGTTACTAGTTAGCATTGTATAGCGTAATATTACCAAAAATGTAAGGATTCCTACTAATTTTGCTACAAAGTTGACAGAAAGTGTTACTTCAGATAGCTATATTGCAGCACTCTTCCGCCAATAGTTAATTGTAAGGCTAGACTACAAAGTGTATCCAGCAGATTGGGGAAAGTTAAATATTCGAAGTGTTTCTCGAAAACGAAACTAAAGCGTGTCAGAATTTTTCCGTGAAATCGTTCTCTAAGCTTAGCACTGTGCAAAAAGCAGCGCTGCTGGCTTCGAAGATGACAACAGTCAGACACATGCGGGCTAATGTATTTATTATCGTTTTATGCCTAAATCGTACTGAATTGAGCGTTTATTCTCGCATATTTTGCTACAGATGTCCATACACCCTTACTCTTTTCAGAGAAGAGGGTATCACTTGTAAGAACAGTCTCTTATCTGGCACTATCCTGGAATCACCTGATACAACTTCGTGTCCAGGATATTTATCATTTCAATAATAATACAACTCTCTCGTGACAACATGATTCATGAGACTAATTGTGTAGCGTTCGTGACATTCAGTGGGTTCTGGTTTCTGTGGAAAAAACTTTAGATCATCAGGTATGTGACCACTGTAAAAATGTCATTTAACACATTTGTTACGCTATTCAAAAGTGGTTTTTATCACGTGTATTTTAATTCTCCTACATGATCCATTTTCTCTACTGTTGTTTGGTTAAGGCATTTTGGTCTTTCTTCATTTGGCACAAATTGACCTCATCTTCTACTACAATGATTAGTGGTCCTTCACAGCTGTTTTGGATTTTCTCTTCTGATGTGTCATCATCATAGAAATTCAAGGCAATGACAACATTTGCAGAAATCAGATACATGTAGTTCTTTGTTTGCTAGATGAATGCGTGTCCGAGACACTTGCGCAAACATAAATCGAGTAAATGGAACAGGATTTTCTCTTTCAAATACATGTAAAGTCGAAAGGATGAGCTCCACCAGTGTTGTACATGACAATAAAAATAAATGCATATAATAATACACAGTTCAATTAATACATACCTTTCATAGTATGTACATGTACAGAGATTAACTTTGTTAAATTATTCAGCATCGACTTTCCCATCCTTGTCATTATGTTATTGTCCATGTAGGCGCCAGTAGCAGCACATAATTGTGTGCTGAATGTAATACTATGTTTGATTATTTCCTTGTTATCTCTACTGGTGCATAAAGTGTTTTCACGTTAATGCAATGAACTCCATTCATGACAGTTGACAGACCACTTTCATGCCACTTGATCACGTCCAGTTTTTGATCTTGTCTTATGGAATTTCTGGCACGTTTTCCAGCACGGCTAGTGGGACGAAATTGGTTAGGACAGGAAGACGTAAGAAATTTGAAGTATTTCCGCGTTGGTGACCAAGGACAGAATTCTAGTTAAGAAGGGATAGACAGGACAGGAAGACGTAAGGAATTTAAAGTATTTCCGCGTAGGAGACCAAGGACAGAAGTCTAGTTAAGAAGGGATAGACATGACAGGGGGACAGCATTAGAATGAGACTACGGCGACTGAAGGGCTCACACAGACATGTAAAGTGTACATAGCACGACAGGACACAGAGCAGGTCCTATGTAGACGAAAAACAATGGGATGCACTAAAATGGATGGCAAGAGGATGTTGGTGTGAGATAGCAGAGATGAATGAAGGATTGTCAGGAAATAAACTTGGTTCGATTATTAATGAAAGAGATGGACACATATAAATTGTTCTTCAGTACGAGTATGTGATAGAATGAGATGTAGATGAATGTAATTATTTCTAAAGGGACGAGACAAAAGTGTTCCCAGCATAATAATAATTGTGTTGAGTAGAGATAGAATGTCTATCAGAGGGAAGTTAAAAAAAAAGGGATGTGCAGAAATGATGCGCATGGGAAGGGTCAAAACAGACAAGAAAAGTTAGGCACGCTTCTCAGCGAGCAGCCAGAGGCCTGAGAGAGGTCGGGACAGAACTACCAGAAAGAAAAGGGCAGCCATCTTGAAGGCGATCATCAGTTAGAGGAGACTTTGTGTCGTTTCTTAGATATCCAGGGTCCGGATTGTGTAGACATAAGCCTCAACATATAGATAGATTGATGAGTCCCGACAAGGCACAAGAAGGAAGGAGCAGTTAAGCTCTATTGTGAAAAAGGGGTACATAGAGTAGGGTGGCCAGACGTCCGGATTTGCACGGATTTGTGCGACAAAACTGAGCGTCCAGCCGGATTTTTTTTTTCAAATGTTGAAGTAACCGGCTATTATGTGATTGGCTAATTTGCTAACGTGAAAGACACCATTTTGAAAAATCTTTACTGGAATCCGATTTCTGAGTACAGAAATTATGTCAGAATTAAGAATTTTTATCTCCACAAAATCGACGTATCACGCAAATTGCCAACAACACTACCGTAAGTTGGCATGATGTTCAATATATAGTTTATAATAGATAACTATCATATTTTAACCCCGGTTAAACGCTATTTAGGTTTATTGGCATTTGTTAAGGGAAATTATAACAGACAAAACGGTATGAATGAGAACTTGAGGTGGGATTTAGTCAATTATAACTTCGTTGTCTATTTCAAATAACAAATAATGTTAACCTTAGTTCGTACTGCCTTTATATTTATTGCTATTTGTTTATTGTGAAAAAAATACACAAGTAGTTACAAGTATAGTAATGGGTTTGTTAAAATTAAAACCTCGTCTCTTGCATTTTACAAATAATTTTAACTTTAACATGGAATGTACCATTGATTAATGGCATTATATTATATTTATGTTACAGATACCCGCTCAAAATGCCAAAACGGAAGTGTGTGTGCACGAATGAATTGAAGAAAAAAATGTCAGAGCTTTTCAGTGGTCGACAAGAGTATGAAGTAAAAAAAAAAAAGGATCTCGTTACACACCCCTTGAGGCATATTGGGAATATGGTGTTAGGCCAATATTTTCTTGACCATCGGCACACTAGGGGTGACGTGGTCAACATCACGGCGGCCGCCTTAACCTTCCCAGAGTTGCTCTGGTGCCCAGTTGAGGCTGGGACGACCCAGGAGCCGTTTCCGGCTTAAAAATTTATACCTCATCTGGAGATCGAACTAGGAAGCCATGGCACTAACCACTATGCTACCGCGGCACCCTAAGGGTATTAAGCAGAATCATAATGTATTGTATGCAGATGTGGCACATTTGTATCAGTAGCAAATAAAGGTGCGGCTGATTTAAAGAAAACATATAGAAACAGAATAGCACTAGCAAGCACTTGCGTCTGAATGTTTGCAATTAAAACTGACATTTTTTTACTTAAGAAATAAACGAGGAAAGGTTTGAAGTTACCGCAGCCAAAGTGGTTTTTGCTTTTCATGCTGTAAAACATCACACTCATTCAGATCAATGAATTGTACTTCAGTGTTACTCAAGAATGCTGTCCACGATTCAGCAATTGCCAGCAAATTCTCATGTGCCAAAACCAAAACAGCTGCTATGATCATTTCTGTGATTGCACAGCATTCTACTGAAGCAGCTTTGGAAACACCGTAGGAAAGATTCCATTAAAGGCACTCTACTTGTGCAGTACAATTTCAAGGAGCTTTCATGCTCTGATTTCTATGCATATTTAAAACGTTGCCCAACTTTGTTGAAGAAGATTTTATCATCAGAAAAATATAAGTATCCTCAAAATCAATGTGATTTTATTAGCTTATTGTTTGAATGTAAAATACTAATATGTTTCAGGGTCTTGTAGTTGTTGAACAAAGGTGTCCTACGTTTTGTCCTACTTTTAAAAAATAGTGTCCTCCCTTGTCCTCTTTTTATGACACAAAAATGGCATTTTTCCTCATTTTTGTGTTGAACAATATGGCCACCCTAACGTAGAGTGAATTAGTTATAACAATTCGATGGCTTGGATATTTGTGCCAAGATAGCGGCCACATAGAGTCAGGAAAAGTAACATACCCCGGAGTTGTCAGGTAACTATCTTAATAACCCGAAACTTAACCAGTAGTAATAACCATTACATGAGAACTATAAGAAGGAAGCAAAGGACATAGGCAGTAGTTACACCCAAAGAGACAATAGACACAAGACAGCGCAATTCTGAATACATGGTTGTACAGGAGCTAATATATTGTTAAAGAGGGAAGAGTCGGCCGCACGCAGATTGTTGGAGGTCCCGCTGACGGCATTGTTCCACAAAGTGTAAATAAACATTTGTTCTAGTTTCCCAAGAAGTTGCGGTGTGTCCCATGTTTGTGTGTATGTAAGAGTTGCTACGTAGTAATTTAGAAATAAGCACTGTGTATTGTTATCATAAAAATAGTCAATAAAAACCCTGGCCCAGTTGGTAAGAAGTAGTAACCAGTTCATAAAAATAGTTCAACTTACTATTTGGTATTGTCTGTTCTTAGACTTCAAGATCTTAAATAATAAAGTTACTGAAATCACTGTTATTAGTCCTTTGAATTTAAGGATACACTGTCATCAGTTGACTGAGTTTCTGTATGGTTAATTATTGTTTTCAACTATTGGCTGTTTCACATGTATAGGTGGTCAGTGTCAAACAGGACACTTATCTTTCCAACTTGATACTGCTGAAACTGTCCTTTGCTGATATCAGACTTGGTAGGCCCAACAGTAGGGATGCCAATGACCAGTTGAAGTTCACTCTTTGGGGTCCTGCACTTTGGTGGGATTGCCTCGGATGAACTACACCGGCTTCTGATACTGGACAGTCTGGTTTGAGTTATTTCATGGAACCTGCAACATATCAGCCTTGGCTAGTATCTGGCTAGACTTGTAGTTGACTAGCACAGATGTCAGACCAGTCAGTCATCAGATGTCACCGTTATACAATCATAGTAAGTAAGGACATCATTTCAGTGATATAGCATTAATATTAACATTTCAATTAAGTATAACTGACTAGCACATAAGTCAGACAAGTCAGTCATCAGGTGTCAGAGTTATACAGTCATAGCAAATAACATCATTTCAATGATACAGAATTAATATTAACATATCAGTAATAAACATCATCTGGTTTAATCCGCTCCTATACATCCCTTCATATTCTATAACTTGATCCTTCCAAATCATATCAAGTACAAATTCCAATCTGATGCTATCTTAGCAACTACACAAAAGTAATACATAAATAAAGAAAGTGAGTGACCACGTGATCAGGTTGCTTTCTACTGAAACTGGCTGTAGAACACTCCAGTTTACTAGCTGTAAATGGGTACGAAGTTGTGCGCTCGAACTAGGGAAGGCAAAGGCAGCGAGGAAGGGGACTAGTCACCTTAACCTCGTAAACTGGGATCTTCCATGATGAAGTTTCTAACACTTCATTTCCCTATGACAATCTCTGCCATGGGACTGCCTTTATCTTCGTAAGCGATAAAGCAATATGATAAGTATAACTTCATTAGGCCGTGGGGCTATTTGTTATTACTTTTTGTACAAGCAACACTCATCCATAATGCACATGAATAAATCATATTAAAATAATAATACGTTATATCAATGAATATTATACAGGCATATTTTGTGAATTCTGTATGAACCTGAAATAACAAATATTATACACGGTAGTTATCATAATTTCGCTTACCCTCAGACTTCAGATACTGGACTTAAAAATGTTTCTGGCGATCCGCTCACAATTCATGGGTCGTGGCGAAACTCTGCCTCCAGTCTGTCTGAACCCTCTTTCGTTGTCTGTAGCTCAGTTTACCGATACGCTTTAAATACGTATAGCGCGGACGTATCGGAGAGTACCGACGTCACAGCTTAAACCTAAGCCTGAAAAATCCTTCCCGAACAGTGATTTCGGCCGAACTGTGCGTCGACTGAAATTTTGCCTTTATCATTCTCGGCATATATAATATCCATATTGTTCCATCTTATCTAGTTTTATACAGCTGATAAAACTCTATCTTCCTATCCATGTAAATTCCCAAACTGTTATTTGTTGATTTTAATATTTAGAACAGAAGTGGGTTACACGCTTTTAGCGTAACTGTGGGCAGCCGAAATACGCATATATCTCCGTAAATGAGAACTTCCTACCGTTCCATCTTATATGCAGTTATACACCATCCTTCCCTGTACTGAAATGTAAAATCCTTTTCATACGGATTCCCTTCTGTTTTTATTTATCGTTGGCGATTTCCTCTGTCCGATACACATTTCGCTGATACGCCGCCATTTTGAAAGCGGTCAATCGATGTTTATAAATCTACCTGAAGACGTTTGCAATGACTTGAAACCAATTTTGCGACATTGTGTAAACAGTCGACAACCGTAAAGTCAATCACCAGCGCTTGAGGCAAAAGTTCCTGGGTAAGCAAAGGTTGTGGGCAGCAACCAATAGGTAACATGCGCTGCCACACAGTGCAGCGGCCGTATGGCTTACTTTTTACGATTTCCAATTGCCGATTGATTTGTATCTTGTACTCGGAACCTACTATTTGATCCTTTATCCTTGAAGGCCAGGCATCAACTCATTACCCAGGGGAGAGTATGACATGATTGGGACCTAGTTCTGAAAACAATTCCATCAAAATTATTCCTTGTACTGGAAACCGAACCTTGTCCCTTTATAAGCAGAGGCGGACGCCGTACCACAATAAACAATCCAAAGAAAGAATTACTTATTGCAATTTTAGACACCATACGTCAAATCATCATTGACAATGTCATAAATCAGCTGGAGTTAAGGACGACCACACTATCGGTAGACACAAGAGGAATCGAAAAACACACATGGATCTTTATTTCAGCTAGTTGTACTTTTAACAACACGTTGGTACACTAGCAATAATAGATATAGAGGTAAAATCATTACACTTAGAATATATAAATAAATAAGTATATGAACTGAGTAAGCTGCAACTCTCGAATAAACCTGCGACGTGACGGCCATACAGCCAGCTAGCTAGCGGTCCTTCACAGAAATAGACCTTTTCCTGGCAAATAAAAGTTCCCGTAACCCCCCCCCCCCTTTTTTTTTCTTCTTCCCCCACCCCCTTTAATTAAAAAAAAGATAAGGACAGAGATAACAGTCCTTATGTCAAAAATAGCCCACTTATGACCAAGAGATCACACCACTTGTCAGGTTTTGACGGGATGTTGAATCTTAGACGAAAGTGAAACAAACAAATAAAACTTAACCACGTGATACTTTAAAAAGCAGAGAGAAAATAAAGTTAGGGGAATACATTCTATTTACTTCCAAAGGGGAACAATTCAATTATTAAAAAGAATATCAAACTAAAAACCAGGGGTTCATTATTTATTTAATTTAGTCAATTAATTTTACAAAATTATGTAAGGCATAAAATATTCTCTTATTTTGATCAGTATTTGTGTTAAATTGTTGAAACGTGTTTTGTTTCCCATGTTTAGAATAAAAGTACTTGAAATAGTAGGAAGTTTGATGCACATGTTAAAGTAGTCGACACTTATATCCTCTGCCCCTTATAATGATAATGACATTATGACCCGTAACTCGTGCAGTCGCAGATGAGCACAACAAAATGTGTTATTGGCGCAAAATAGCGCACTACAACAATCTTTTAAACACTTGTTCTTACTTGGTCGTTCCTCTTCTACACTGGGGGCTGGAGTAGATAGGAGGTGTGGCGTCCGCCCTCTAATTCTAAAGGTACCGGGTTCAAACTACAGGGAATATTTTGGATGGATGTTTTTCAGAACCAGTGGGTACAATAATGATATACTCCTCCCCGATTACCTGGGTAGTGAGATATGATGTTTAACCTTCTCGGATATGTTATCCTGTGAGCTGTGTTTCTTTTGGCCTGGTTCCAGTCCAGTCTTCGGTCCCTCAGGGATTATCTAATGTTGTCCCCCCAGCGAACTTTGGGTATTCCTGGAGATCTAGATCCCTTGCTATTGTTTTCTCTTGTGTGACCGTGGTAGTCACGAAAATAATAATAATTTTTGTAGTGGTATTCTCATTTGTTGTTGTGTTCTGTCGTAAATTTTTAAAGATAGGTCAGAAGATATGTATGATCCCGTCTGAGCAGAGGTGATAGTGGTAAATAAGTGAAAATAAAGGTGTAAGAAATAGATTTTCACGAGGGAATAGTGTAAGAGGAAGATCTCATTTACTGTTTACAGGCCTCGGGTTTCCCTTCCTTATGTGTTATAAATGTTTATACAATACCAAACCTGCCCTCTGTCCTGTTCTAAGTCTACTATCATTTACTGGACACAGTATTAAGGTCTTTGTCTTGTTGGACTGGCCTATACTGCAAGATAGGGGAACAACGGAAGTGATTGCGTCACTAATAGGCTGAACTGCCCATGGTAAACTTCCGGTGTTATGTATTGAAGTTCGCACTAATGACCTGTCATCGAAACATCATTTTTTGGTAATGCTTAGATGGCAGGGAGGATAATGTGATTCGCTTGCATAGCTAGGCGGAGTTGTCGCACGGAAGGTGCAGGGTTTAAATCCTGGGTAAACCACTCATGTCTGTTGTTTTTCTGTTGTCTAGTGTTCTACTTCTTTATTTCCTACGAGTGCCTAATAACATACCTTTATGTTTGTCTCATATTAATTTACAGTTTCTCTAGTCCAGCTTATCTATACGACTATATTTTAATATAAACGTATAAACATATAAGGAGGGGAAACCCGAGACCTTTAAACAGTAAATAAATTAACAAACTACACACAAAGGTATGGTCAGGCACTCAGTGGGAAAATAAAGAAGTAGAAGATCAGACGACAGAAAAACAACAGAAGTGATAGGCTTACCGAGATCGAACCAGGACCTTCCGAACGGCACCCACCGCCTAGCCACGGAGCGAATCGCAACTGTCCACTCTGCCAGCTAAGCATTACTAAAATAATGCTTCACCGACAGAGGTCTAGCACAAACTCCCACGCGACCCGGATATGTACCATAGGACGACCCAGTCTAATTATAGACGCAATCACTGCTACAGTTCCAATATTAAACAGTATAGGCCAGATTACACAAGACAAAGGCCTTAATACTGTGTCTAGTAAATGATAGAAGAATGAGAATAAGTAAAGGACAGAATGTAGGTTTCTGGTATTTTATAAACGTATAAACATATAAGGAGGGGAAACCCGAGGCCTGTAAACAGTAAATAAATTAACAAACAACACACAAAGGTATGGTCATGCACTCAGTGGGAAAATAAAGAAGTAGAAGACCAGACAACAGAAAAACAATAGTGGAACTGTAGCAGTGATTGCGCCTATAATTAGACTTGGTCGTCCTATGGTACATATTCGGGTCGCGTGAAAGTTCGTGCTAGACCTCTGTCGGTGAAGCATTATTTTTGTAATGCTTAGCTGGCAGAGTGGACAGTGGCGATTCGCTTCCGTGGCTAGGCGGTGGGTGCCGTTCGGAAGGTTCTTGTTCGATCCCGGTAAGCCTATTACTTCTGTTGCTTTTCTGTTGTCTGGTCTTCTACTTCTTTATTTTCCCACTGAGTGGCTGACCATACCTTTGTGTGTAGTTTTTTAATTTATTTTAATATAAGACAACCTTTCTCTTTCTATATGAAATATAAGTTACACTAACCACACCCACACACACAATTATGTGACAGCTGTTGCTGATCGTTTGTAGAATAATAATATTTGGAGTAAATTTAGTCTTACTCTGGCCAAAGTCACCTAGGGGATGTCTAGCAGACCCCGGACACAGGCAACGAACTCCACATCATCATATTAACGTTGAGGCAGCATGGACAAGTTCAACAATATGTATTTGACGAGACGAAGCTCCATAGACACATTCTTGACATGCGTATACAGTAGTTTATGGCGTCAACTCTACAGTCTTTAGTATCGATCTGTAACGTCTGCTAGTAGAACAATGTCGAGGACATTTTCATGCATTTTTTATAAATAATTCAAAACACTCACGTTCAGCAGAAAAAGCATCATTCCTTTAACAAATAAACTAGCCTCGCCTCACAGAGTTATATGGGCGAGCTAGTGATGGCCCATATTAGGAATATATCTAGACACATTATAATATTCAGGAGCTCATAAAACACACGTCCATCTGCCATTAAAGATACGAACCACAGAGGTCGAAAGACCGCTGACTTCTGCTAACAGCAACCGAAGACTTTTGCTACTCGGCCCAAAATGCAATGACATACTTCCTGTAACCCATGGTCACCGGCCATCAACAAATTCTTACAACTAGTCGAGCCGTATTAAAATCGACAGATAAGTTATGAATTTTACTCATAACTACAAGAATACTCACAAACGTGAAAAACTATGGTTAATTGGGTATGGGTCTGACCAACACGCATATGCAAGTTCGTTTTGTTGTTTATTATCATTAAACTTTTTACAATCTCAAACATATAGAGGCATCAAATAAATCAAGTTCACATATATATGAAAATAACCGAATAAGTGCACTCCCTTTGTTGAGAAAAGATCCCCAAAGAAGTTAATAACCCAAAGGTCAAGATAAACACTAGATTACAGAATAGACTGTAAAGAACAAGTTCCCACTAAATTACTACTCAGTAAAGTACTCAGGTTAGCAAAATAAAAAAAGAAGTTAATGCAATGATTGTAACAAAGGAAAATATTTACTCGCTCTCTGTCTCTCACTCTGTCATCTATGTCCAAAAACACTCTTGCTTACCTAATAATGGTGTAGGTATCCCTTGAAAAAAGTACAATAGTCTGAACCGATATTCTCAGTTGGGTTGACGAAATATGGCCCCAGTCCAGCCTTTATATCGAATAATAATTACAAAGTGTGCGCCAAATTTGGTGGTTTAATTTTTTCCCAGATGAGTCCTGTGTCACCGCATATAGTTACTGTAGCAAAATGTTCTCGGGACGTTCACAGTTACAAAAGGAGAAAAGTAGTTCCCGTATTGTCTAACCTAAGGTTGCTACGACAAATGTTACAATATGTAAAACTGATAATGATGGTAAATCTTATCGGCTGACTCTTATGGTGAGTGCCGATTTTGAAACAGCGTAGTTTTCTGGATCACTCCGTTGCTACGGCCATCAAACGTCAGGAATATATGTTCTTTCGTATGCACAGGGGGCTGGAATATTTTGATAAATAATTCTGGGTATGGTACCTGTTATGTGTAAAATCATAACAGGTTTTATCGCACTCGACATGGTTTGTATACTTACTTCCTTGTTGATATGCGTTGCCCGGACTACTCCGGAAGTACGTCACATAGTCTGCTAATATTTGGCAGACGATTCTTTGCCGGCCTTGCGTGGCAGATTTGAGCTAGTATTCGCTCTTTTTCGCTGTGTATAACTGTGTGTGAGAAGAGGTGTTTTGTTGACGAGCTCTAGAAAGTGTACTCTTGTGATAGAGTCTTTGTAAATTTATATCATCTAGGTCGTCCTACAGTATGGAGTCTATGCTTGATTATAATTAAATGGACAAGCGAATGCTGAATAGAAAGAAGTGAGTGTGAAACTATTTCGTTATCGAGTTCAGCAGTATGCATAAGACATATTGTCTTTAATCTACATGACGATAGACAGGTTTTATGGACTGGCTAGGTGAATGCCATTGATTAATATATATTGGATGCAAATATATAAGGAGCTTAGTCCTATATTAAAAGTGAATATGTGTTCTTCAACGTCAAACTGGCCTTATCAAAGTTTATGACTGTTGAAGATTGATTACACGTTCTAAGGCTGTTTAAAAAGTTGGACTTTGAGGCCTGTTACAAAATATACCCTAGACAAGCTAGAAGCCAAGAACCAGCTACTTGATGATTTAAAGAAGAACTCGGAGGGGAGAAGATATACTACTAATTCTTCCCCAACAATAATTGGGGGCAGCAAGGCGATGATCGTTTGATCAAAAGACTTTTTTCCATTATTTTTGCTACAGACATTCTCATGCAATCGTGCTTCGTTCCAGTTCTTGCAAAATGGCGCACGTGTCGTCTGCTAGCTTCTGAGAAGGCCATAATACAAGTTCGCTTTGCAGTCCTGTATCTGTTCAAGTATTGAAAGAGAAGTTGTTCAAGAATATTATACCTGCTGCATCCTTGATGTATGAAAGCATCACATTTTCTGCCGAAGATTGCGTATTTTTATGACAACAGAGAATCTAGTGGATTCTGAAACGTGTCAGCTGTTGCAGCGTTGCTAGACCTAGTGAGCGGTCTTTTGGTGTCCGGTTCGCATCGGTGCTGGGAGGAACGGACATTGAAACTTGCAGGATTTTGAGGCCTGGCAATCAGATAAGTCACGTTTATGTTTCAAATAGCGTGTGACTGAATTATCTTTGTTTGCCTGCGCTATTTTTTCAGAGTTATGTTGCATGTTTTAATGTCGTAGTGTACTTAATCTGTGGGAGGTAGGAGGGACTTGTGAATCTGTCAATGCCGTTTCGACTGGTCGATAGATTCATGAGCATACTTTATAGTTTGGAGTGTGATTGTTTCAAATAGTGGGGCTGGCATTACAAAGCTGTCTGAATCTGCTACTATTGAAATAATCATGACCTATGAGTGTTGACTGTGAAGTATTGTTAAGTGTACAATTTGTGATAGTGGTCCAATCCTATTTTTTTTTCTTTAGTTGGCTACATTATTGTTTGTGAAACCGTGCTTCTAAACTGGCTATCTTTCATTAAATAGATGTGATATATGTTGTAAAACAATTGTGATGTATTGTCATAAGTGTGAATAGAGCTATATTTTTTTTGAGTGTTCAATTTATATATTCATGCTTAAGTTTCCTATTTGCATTTGCTTCTATTGGCTCTAATCACTGTATTCTGTCTTCTTGTTTGTACTTTCCTTTTATGCTCCATCATTAGCATCTATATATGTTGCGACTAATGCAAAATGTCGGTTGAATTTGAAGTGGTGATATAATTATTGAAAATATTATTCAAAGTGAAAATATTATAAATTTACATCATTTGTTGAAATTGAAAGGCACAATAAAAGTAAAGCATGGCAGCCTTGAAAGATTTAGTAAAGGTTGGAAAAGATTTTAGTTTGGAGGGGGAAGCCTTGCAAACCTACGTAGACAAGGAAATCAAAAGACAAGAGGAAGAAAAAGAAGACAAGAAGCATTGTCTGAAACAAGAATAGCAGAAGAGTTAGCTATTGAAAAGGACAAATCGGCCCATGCTCAAGCTGAGTTAAAACATGCTCAAGAAATTAAATTAGCTGAAATAGAACTTGATAAATTAAGATTGCAACAACCTGATGTGAATGTCATGAATGTTGATACTGATAGAAGAGATCATAATAAATATGTCAAGGTAAATTTGCCTAAATTTAACTCTTCCATTGACAATATCTCATGCTTCCTTAGTAGATATGAGACTTATTGTCATGAGTTTAATATCGATAGAACTACATGGTCAATTAGGCTCATGAACGTATTGGTCGGAGAAGCATTTACCTCTGTGTGTACAATGGATGATCAATCTGGAAATGACTATAATGATGTTAAAGTATTGCTACTTAAGAGATTTCAATTGGATGAAGATGGCTATAGGATGAAATTTAAATCACTAGTGCCAGAGGGAGCCGCGCTAGCGTAGTGGTTACAACACCGCTCTGGCGACCGGGTGATACAGGATCAAACCCGGGCGACGCCATTTGAGGATTTTTCGTCGACCGGGATTTGGACTGGATTAACTCGAGACCTGGCGAGAACATTTGAAGGAGTGTCGTCGACCAGGGACTGGCGGCTCCTGAGCCGACCCAGCTGCAATGGGTACCTCCGAAATCGGCGAGTATTTGCCTGAATGGCGAGGGACATTTGTCTCTGTACAAGAAATAAAGGGATACTCACGTAAAATCAATGTCAGGTTAGACATAAATGATAACCTGAGATTTCGCCTCGAGTATTAGCGGGCGAGCGGGCGAAAAAAAAAAAAAAAAAAAAAAAAAAAAAAAAAAAAAAAAAAACAAACTAGTGCCAGATTCTGCTAAGGATTTTACATAATTTATTGCCTTAATAAAAATGTACTTTTCTAGATGGATTGATCTTGCTTAAATTGAAAAGAGATTTGAAGATTTGTCTGACTTATTTCTAAGAGATAAAGTTTTGTCCTCCATTAGTAGGGATTTCTTATCCTTTTTGCAGGAGAGAAAACCAGATAAGTTGTCTGTTTGTGAAACCTTAAGTAGACAATACCAGGTCGCACACTCAAACAAGAATTTAAGCAAAGATAACATTAAGAATTCTTTTCCAGCAGCTTCAGCCATAGTGATGAATTATAACACTTCTAGGCAAAGATCCAATAGCATTGACACGAATTATAGATGGAATCAAAACGTTCAATATGGCAACAATAGAGGCAGATATAACTTTAATATGAAATAGCAACAGCCTCAGAGATATGATAACTATAATAATAATAATAATGATAATTATGGACCTCAATCATCACACAGATATAATGACTGCATCACATTTTGCATGCAGTAAAAGCACAGAAGTACTAAAGTTCAAATCAATCGAACCCCGGTACTAGCTGTCACTACTCTAATTCGCCTACAAGTAGCGAAGAAAACATTCCTCTTAACATACTACAGGAACGACTAGCCCAACAACACCAGACTGTACAAGATACCGACACCCATCTAGCTACACCACTACCTTCTGATACAGAGTTATCACCTGCCTCACTAACTGAACGAAATGCTTGCGTTCCTGCTTTGATACAACGAGATGAGTCGGACATTGACACTGATGAACAACAAGATGATAACGAGGATGATAACGAGCACATCGACGATAATATGGATACATCCATTCGGTTCGGCTCGAAACGACCCTTCGTATCTTCATCAGACGACTCGATGCCACTGACAAAGTTTATACGCCTTCCACAAGAGCATGTTCGTACAAAGCTGTACAGGAAATGTCCAACCAAAATAAAAATCATTGCACAGCACAGTGCATCACATCGCAACACCCTAAGTGTAACACTGCATCAACCGTCACAGCGGTAGACACTGAGAAGAAGTACGATAGCAGATTTCCAGGAGAGACGTCGCTATATTAGAGATAGCCTAGAGATGGCCAGGTTGCTCTAGCTAGGCTACTCTAAGTGGTTTCATTTTTTTTCTCCGTGTACGATAGCAGATTGCCCAGGAGAGGCATTGCAATTTTAGAGTCTGCCAGGTTGCTCTAGCTAGGCTACTCTAAATGTTTTTTCCCTCGTGTACGATAGCAAATTGCCCAGGAGAGGCATTGCTATTTTAGAGTCGACCAGGTTGCTCTCGCTAGGCTGCTCTAAAAGGGTTTATTTTCAGATGCTGCCAGCCACCTTCTAGGTCGTCCTGCTGATGCTATCAGCGGCAGTCATAACCGCCAGTAAAGAGAAACTAATCTGGAGAGGAGCAACACTATTCGACACGCACAATTACCCTTGTTACTGCATTTAAACCATTACACTCAGAATTAGAAGATATCATTATAATTTTTTTTTTACTTAGAAATATATGTCTCAAACATTGATGTACATTAGAAGATAACCAAACACGTGGGCTACATTAATGTACTATTAGACGCAAAGGCAGAATCTCAAAGGTTAAGGAAGGCATTGCTTGATCTTAAGCTACACTTTCATGATATGAGACAAGCACATCAATCAAAACGAGCGATTTTGCCGTTTGTAGGCAAAGCGTTACAGTTTTTTATTGTTGGCACTGCACCCGACGACAACATAACAGTTTATGTCATAACATTAAAACCTTGGCGGAAAACCAAGACATTATTACACATGTGGTTAGCAAAAGCATCACAAATGGTGAACAATACTCAGAGCAGTTTTTCTCAATTTACAAATTTTTCTACTTGTCTGTTCCGGAGTTGCGGAACCAGACAAATGCTATGGATTATTTTATTGTTACTTATTATACCTTGTTGAATTTCATTGATACTATCTTTAACCAGTTTCTTCTCTGATACCACATACGCTTCACTTCGTACTTCTGGTAATCCGTCATGGAATTTATTAGCTTATCAGTTGAAGCACTTCTATCTCACTCCGAACTTCTAGTCTTCGTAAAAATGCCTTTGATTATAATCGAATCTATTTATTGCTTCTATCGTGTGCATCCCAAATCTACTCCCTTGTCTACCCATATCATTTCTCACTATGACTCGTCTGCGTATACAGCAGTTATATATTACACAAACGCATATGCTATTGCAGTGAACAGAGCAAACACGTACTTCGACATTGTATCTCAGCAAAATTATGAGATATGTATAGCATCGCCATTTCCCTTCTGTAACATTGATAGTCTTTTCTATCGCATAAGCAACTATGTATGATGTATCATGTATTTTTGCAAAAGTGTTGCGGTCGAGACACACAGTTTCAACCTCCATTTCACTTCTTTCATCTTCCTGGACTTGCTCGATTTCCTATAACTATTTTTGGACTGATGACCCGTTCCATACATCTTCCGTTCTTAACTCTTTCAGTCCCAAGCAAAAAGGTGGGTTTGGCCCAAACAAAAATGGCCATACCAGTATGTTTTTATTGTTTTTGTTTGGAAATAATTTTATTTAAATGTTCATATTCATAAATAACAAAAGTCCATAATGGATGGCTATACTTTAAGAAGATAGCGTTTTTGAATTGTCAAAATTAGAAAACAGCCATAGAAAGAATCAAGAGATACGAAAGCCAGTATACTGGCTCTTGGGCCAAATGGGTCTAGCGGGAAGTACAGTATACTGGCTCTTGGGGCTTAAAGAGTTAAGATGTACTCACCACGGAGAATAATTCTATTCAATGTCACTTCTCTACTTTCGTGGTATGGCACCCTCTCAAATTCATCCATCCATACCGGAAATACTTTTTCTAAATCTCTCCCCACCCCTACCTTGCCATCCTTACACTCTGTTGACATAACCCCTCTCATAACTGAATTGAACAATGTACAGAATTCCGGAAGTCATTTTCTAACAATCATACTTCTTAGGATTAGTCATACTTATCAGCATCATTTTAGTAATTAGAATAGCTTATCTGATGTACAAAAATAGTATCTGTAAATGTATTAATTGTATTTGCCTAAGAAATAATATCGCGACTACTGAGTGGGCGATGTTAAAGTAACCACAGAGACACCAGTAAACAGACTAACTGTGAATATCCCCATGCGATTTTGTTTTTATAATTGTTCCTTTCTCCCACGCCTCTCATTCCTCCAGGAACCCCAAGCTATTTCATTATACCCCCGCTCTCCCTTAGTTACCTTACACTGTGCACGTTAATGGGAGTGTCCCATACACCCAGACAGCTTTATCTTTCCTGCTCTCGTTGAAAATCGCAGATGTCATTGTGAAACGTAATTATAGTACTAGTTCAGTTACGATTCAGATGTATGTATTAGGTTATGATACAATTATTGTCCTGAAGTATTGATTAGACGTTCGTATTTTGTTTGGCATGACCAAACCTTATATGTGTTGACTTGAGAAAAGTACTTAAGTCCTATATTGTTTATGTATATTGATATAACTCCAGTTTGTTATGTATTACTACTAGCGTTTGTTAAGTAAAGATTTACATAAGTATTGTATTAATACATAAATATCATTAACATATTGCACATTGCTATCAATATCCCATACTGTTTAATGGCAAAATGTATAAACAACTTGTATGTGTCCCCCGTTTTACGCATTATAAATCTACATGGATCCCTGGTTGTACGAAAACAATTTTTTTCCTTACATGTATACTGAGACCTTGTAAGAATTTTCATTTTATTTGGCTCGCATCCGTGTGCCCCCATTCAATGACTTGTACCAGTAACATATATTTTTCTCAACCATTGTCCATTGCCAATTGGCTCATAAGTATATTCCCCCATTTCATATTTTGCTCCAGTAGGTATGTTAGGGACGTTATATTTTTAGTTGATAGGACGAAAATGTCTCTATATGGGATACATATTTTTTGCCCCGGGACTTGTGTGACCACATGGCATACACTAGCATTTATACGTGCAATAATACTTCATAGAATAAGAATGACAGAGGTTAAAAGCAGATATGGCGTTTTCGCACAAAACGCAGTATCATTAAAAAGTTCAGTAGCAGTCTGGGCTCTGAGAGGGCAAGACAGTGCAGTCCCAGAAAATAATATGGAATGCGTGCTTTGTGTGCGATGTTTTGTGAAGTGAAAGTTGATAATTTGTGTTTTTTTCCCCATTGTTTAGATGGAAAAGAGAGTTTTGACAAAAGTCGAAAAAACAGAAAGACGTGCTCAAAATATCAAAAACAGAGAGACGTGTGTAGATAATTGTAGCGTGTGGAAAAAAAAGAGTGAGTCGTGTGAAAAAAGGCGGGAAAAAGAAGTAGCTGCATAAAATGGAGTGAGTTGCGAGAAAGACAGATTAGATAGATATAAATTTTTGCTACGCAGTTTTATAGTGTTAAGGTAAACTTCGTTGTTCAGATTATCGAGACCAGTTTTTTTTTTCTTCTGTTGGATATATTTTCCTTTTAGATATACACACTATTTGGTTTAAGCGTAAGTAAACGATCATGTCATTGTGTAAATACCAGCGCTTGTCGAATGACGTTCAATAAAACTTATGGTTGAATTTTACTGCATTGCTGAGTTTTTGGAACTTTACAGTTGGATCATTTAAAAACCATTATACGATTATTTGCTTATCACTAAACCTAAAAGGGTAAGAACGAACCTGGAAAGGAAAGATAGCAAACATCAAGAATCTCCATCTCAGGCGGAAGGCCTGTAGCCACTTGAATGATATATTACTAGACAAGACAAACACGAACATTACATTAAATTATTTTTGCAATAGAACCAACAAAGACAACTACTGGCAAGATAGCTGACACGGGCACAAAACCATCAGTGGAGAGAAGCTAACTGATAAGGGTAAGCAGATGGAGAGGTGGGTCGAGCACTACTCTAAGCTTTACGTTAGAGAAAATAACGTTACGACTGCAGCTCTTGATGCTGTCAAATGCCTGCCAACTATGGAGGAGCTGGATGCCGAACCGACATTAGAGGAACTCAGCAAGGCTATTGATGGCAGTGATGGGATTCCTCCTGATTATATCAAATGCTGTAAGAGCACGCTGTCACATCCCCTGCATTTGCTGCTGTGCCAGTGCTGGGAAGAGACAACTATTCCTCAAGGCGTGAGCGATGCCAAGATTGTAAAACTATATAAAAATAAAGGAGACAGAAGTGATTGCAATAACTACATTGGCATATCTCTCACTAGTATTGTTGGTAAGGTGTTTGTCAGAGTCATCTTAATGCGACTACACAAGTTAGCTGAGCGCATATATCCAGAGTCACAGTGTGGATTCCGAGCTGGTAGATCAACAACAGACATGATCTTTTCTCTCTGCTAGTTTCAGGAAAAATCAACAGAGCAGAAAAGGCCATTATATATCGCCGTTATAGACCTCACAAAAGCATTTGACTGGGTTAGTAGAGATGGACACTTCAAAATCCTTCTGAAAATAGGCCGCCCTGCTAAATTGCTGGAAATGGAAAAGTCATTCCATGACGACAGTTCATTCCATTCCATGAACAGTCCAATATGCTGGAAACACATCACAACCCTTTGACATACGAAGTGGCGTTAAACCAGGCTGTATTCTGGCTCCGACCCTCTTCGGGATCTTCTTTGCCTTACTCCTGAAACATGCATTAGGAGATGCAGCTGAAGGAAAATGCTTTTACACTAGGTAAGATGGCCGTCTGTTTAATCTTTCAAGGCTGAAAGCAAAAACACAAATCAGAAAGGTCAACATAAGGGACATGGTGTTCGCTGATGACGCTGCAGTCGTCACTCAAAGCCAACAGGAGCTTCAGAGCTTGATGAATCGCTTCATTCAATTATGCAAGGACTTTAGCCTCACAATAAGTCTAAAAAAGTGAATGTGCTGAGTCAGGATGCGGGTGCTACACCAGTTATCACTATCGATAACTATGAATTGGCAGTGGTGCACCACTTCACATACCTGGGATCTACCATCAATGACAAACTCTCACTGGACACATAAATTGACAGCCGCATTGGCAAAGCTGCAGCTACCTTTGCCCGCCTCACATCGCGTGTTTGGGGAAACAACCGGTCTGAGCAGAGGTGATAGTTGAAAATGTGTGAGAATATAGGTGTAAGAAAATAAATTTTTCACGAGGGGGTGATAGTGTAAGAGAAATATCCGTCTCTGCTGTAAGTAGTTTCTCTACTCCAACCTATCTATACGACTAGATTGTAATCAGACGAACTTTCGCTCCGTATGTAACAAATATAAGCTACACCTCACATACATACACAATTACGTGACGAATACGCACAGACGTAAAAACCTATGGATAATATATGTTTTATTAAGTTTATTATCACTTAAAAAATCTTAAGAACATAAGCATATACATATCAATAAAAGCATGGTTTAACACAAATAAAAATAACTCAATATTGCCCACACTTCTTGTAGAGAAAGGATCCCAACATAAGTTAATAACCCCAAAAGGTCAAAGGTTAACAATAAAGGTAGGAAATAGTCACTAAAGGAAAAGAAGAAGTTCCTAGTTAAGCTATCCCGTAAATAATCAGGTTAGTGAGGACATAAAAAAAAAGATTAGTATATTGATGGTAACCAGAGAAAATATGTGTTACTGTTGTTTTGGGGGGTGCTGTATGTTAGTGCTATTGACTGGCACAGCTGACAATGTTGACGTCATCAATGTCGGGCTTACTGTTAGTGACCAACAGGTGTTTAAATATTAGAGTGAATGTCGTGGGTCCTTTAGATTTGTATACCTCTGATGTCACCCACACAACAGTAAGGTTAGGTCAGGAAATAGACCAACATGTAAGATGAATTAGTTTCCAACTCATACACGGTTTATTGACGACAGTAACGTTGACATCATGGACAACAAATCACAGCAAATCTCAATGTATAATAGCAGGTACAATCCATAGGAACGTGATTGCATAAACAGCAATTCATCATAAATCGTATAGACAGATATAATCCACAGGAACTTGATTGCATAAACAGCAATTCATCATAAATCGTAATGACAGATATAATCCATAGGAACTTGATTGCATAAACAGCAACTCGTCATAAATGGTAATAGCAGATATAATCCATAGAAACTTGATTAATATATTAAATCTCTTTTATCAAAACAACTCTGGACACACTAGCTGCACTATCCGTACCGAAGACCTGCCAGCTACATAATCCTCACCAGATTAAAGTCTCTTCCCTCAACTCAGTACATTCTCACTCAAGCGCGAATTAAAAGATACACACGTGAGATCAGCTAACCTGTTTGTCTCCCCCCAACTTCAACTCAGTAGCTTTTCACCCAAGCGCGACCTAAAAGATTGACATGTGAGATCAGCTCACCTGTTTGTCTCCCCAACTTCAACTCTATCTTTTAAAAATTAACCCATACCCGGTTGAGCTATGTTCAAAAATATAGTGCACAAAGTCACCCAAATAATTACCATCTCATAACTCTAGATATGCTTCCAAGCGTGTCTATAAAAAATCAGACCCGCGCGAGAAAATCTCAAACACTTAACTCCCACTCAAAAACATGACTTAGCAGATTACACCGACCCCCGGGGAAAAAAAAGGATATCATCATTTGTGTTTGGAAAATTACACCGAACACAAATGTGAGGTCGATCAACTTCTATTATATACAACAGAGAATTATATTATATGTTAAGTCATTGTAAAGAAACAACAATAGAAGGATGGAAGTATGTAGATGGTATGAAGATGAAGAATGCAAAGAGAATCAAACATGACATTGAAACAAATATGAAATATATCAAGTACTGAATATAAACCAATTGCGGAAAGTGAAATAAGCAAATGAAATGAAATGGAGAATGATACAACATGGTAACAATTTAAACTAAAACATGGATGGTGTAACAAAACAAAAGTGTGGTAAACATAATAGACCAAAATGTTATAGTAATATAGAACCAGAAAAGAAAGCTACAATCCAAATAGAGCATAATAGGCAAGAGAAACAAGTTAATTAACTAATAAGCACTAATAAGACGCTTATCACTGGCATCAGAAACTAATTATAAAGAACAAAATATAAACAACTGTTACTGTTGCACAACTAAGTGTAGTGCAATGAGAATAATCACAGTGTCAGAAAAAACACATATGCTAAATGCACACTACTGAAATGTATCGAAATGATACGTTAAGTATAAATAATAGTGGCACTTGTTCAATGTTCATCAACCGACTGTTGTGTATGAATAATCGAGGAAGTGGAGGGGAACTGCGGTAAGACGTGGAATACAATGGATGGGTTTGAAAAAAAATCGAATTTTCTTTTTCTTTGTCTTTTGTCCTTGTGTATGAATAAAATGTTATTCGAGTATCACGTGAAAGTTAAAGAAAATAATGTCATCACCTTATTATGCACTAGTCAGAAATTACAAAAATTAACTGCAATATTCACTTGTGAGGATAGTGGCGTCCTCGTACGCACGATATCAAAGCTCCAGCAGCCCGGGAGAATCCTGTGGGCATCTAGACAATATATCAGCCAACATATTCTTAGAACCTCAAATTGCTTGTATTGAAAAGTGAAATGGCTGCAAAGCAATGGCATAACGAGTGGATCTTGAGCTCTTTAAATCATTGTTTTGTATAACCGTAAGGGCTTTTTGGTCGGTTTCCACTATAAAATGTGCGCCGAAAAGGAACCTCTGAAGTTTCAGTATTGCCCGAACCATAGCCAACAGCTCACGGTCTAGGACAGAATAGTTCCGTTCTGATGCAGTCAACTTTCTTCAAACGTACATCACAGGGTGCAAAGTTCCAGAATAATCTTGCATCAATGAGGCCCCGATCCCTATCGAGGAGGCGTCGCTGCGAAGAATAAAAGGTATGTCTGCATTGGGTAATCGTAAGATAGGAGCAGATAAAAATAACAATTTAATTTTATCTAAAGTGGTCTGGCACTCTGGAGACCACTGTACTATGTTAATCGACCCTTTCTTTAATAGGCTAGAAAGAGGCGCAGTGATAGATGATAGGTGTGATAAACTTATTACCGGTTTTGGAAGACAAAATTATTTGAAGAAAATTACAGCGTGAAAAGTTAGTCGCGCTGAGGATAATGCGCTGCATGAAGTACAGGCACTAGGAAAAGCATAAAAGAAAATGAGCGTGCGCAATGACGTACAAAGAAATAGTGAATATACATATGAAACCGACGTCAAAAGGAAAATTGATAAGATAGAAACTATGACTGACTATCTGAGTCGCTGCGTATTACCAAGAAAATACTGAGCTAACAGGCCCAATAAAAAAAAAATTAATATAGATACAACAAGTGAAGACAGTAGGAATAGACAGGATATCTGAGAATAAAGAAATGCTAATATGCAAGACATAGAGGAAATAAAGAACAAAAAGAAGTATCTGCAAAAAGCAGAAGAGACAAGTACAAAACATCCGGAAAGAATGAAGAGTAACGCACCCACAAACGCAACTATAAAGTGCGTGGTGCAGAGTTTTGTACGAGTTGAACGTCTAAAGGATGGTGTGCAAAAAGCGAACCATGTATGAAATGAACAGCTCTGTGAGCGTCACGATAGTTATCAAAGCGAACAAAAGCAAGATGGTTAAAAGAGTTTTGAAGTTCGAACAATCGAACAAATTTAACATTACCGACTTGCTGAAAACATTTTCTAAGTGCATACCAATTTGTACGCGATGGAATGTTGAGCACCAGAACAGTGAGATACAGTGACATATGATCTCGGCCAGATCGCAACTGAGTCCAAGTATCATTTAAATCATTATGTGTCGCGCGTGTAAGCGCGGAGAATAATTATTACGTACATGTTGTTTATCGCTGCATGGCGTAATAGTAGAACAATTCAGTTTATCCCTATTGCTTTCCTTCTGAGCAGTATTATTACCAACTGCCAAAGAGGCAGATTGTGCATGTCGTAATACATTCCCTTCAGGCTTTGCCTGATGACTGTTAACATGGCACGTAGTATTCTGAATAGCTGCAATTGTATTATCACAACCATGTTTAGTACAACTGTTGGAATGACCATGATCGTTATGAAGTAATCTATTATTTAGAACCTTAATTTACTTACTGTAGTCATTAAAATTCCACTTCTTACCATTATGTTCATGAGGTGGGTATTTTTCTACGGTGATATTGCTATCATCTGCTTTATGCCATGATCCAACCTCATCACAGTCAGATCTGTTACGAGAGGAAACCCCTGCATAAGAAATATGGCGAGGAAAAGAATATTTGCCTCGGAAAGATTTTTTTAAACCCTGATGACTAACAGCATTGAGTGCTAGGTGCTGACTCTTTGTTTTTGTAACGTGTTGATCATCAGAGTTATGTCTAACCCTGTTAACCTTGACAGCAGACAACTCCTTGTTGTTTAAAACAACATCCAATAGACCATCGACTCTGTTACGAAGTTTCGTAATAGCCAAATCTGTAATTTCGTTTACTTTAGCAAGAGTCTTGCGTATTCTCTCTTGGTTTTCAACTTGAAGCTTTTCAAAATCTTATTTTAAGTTATGTAACTGAGAAGTGAGAATCTTCTCTTTAGCAAATCTATCCTCAATTTCGAAATCTTTAATTTATTCATAACCCTCCAGAGAAAGGAGACTACTATATGGAAAATGGCGTACTCTACAGACAAGCTGGAAAAGGACCTAAAGGGCATGGACAGCTGGTAGTGAAAAAATTCTACAGGAAGGAAATTATGGAGCAAGAGCATGCTACATCAGGCAGTGGTCACAGAGGAAAAGGGGCCACTGGTCAAAATATAGCATTGCGATATTACTGGCCAGGAATAATTGAAGACATAAGTCGGTATATGAAATCCTGTTCAGAATGTAACCAGGTAACCTCATTCAGAAGCGTAGACCAGTTACAGGACCTAAGGAAGCATTGTTGCGGACGTAGGCCCACAAAGAAAATACACAAGAGAAAACAACAGGTAGATTCAGTGATAAAGAGAAAACAAAATAACAACAAGTCTACTGTTACACCAGTAACCATGGCAACTCTCCGTATTGTACAGAGAGGGGATGAGAGACATCCCACCCCGACTAGATATTTGTCGGAAACCATGGCCTGGATCATTTCCAAAATATGGTTAGTCAGCAACCAGTGTTAAAAAAGCTGCAGAAACAAACCCGAACCATAGGAGGTATGAACCAGGGCTGTACCAAACAGTTGATGGAGACAGGCCCTATTTCCATATACTGCCCCTTACAATAGAAATAGGTGTGGGTCCGGCAACGTTGTTATATTGCCGTCCCCATACACAGTCCACTGGAAGCATTGCTGCGGACATGGACTGAACACTAGCAAGCACAAGCACTCAAGGATGAGATTGACTATCTCTTAAAAGAGAAAATTATTTCAAAGTCTGAATCTCCCTATAGCTCAAGTGTGGTGCTATTAAGGAAGCCTAGTGGTGAACACAGGTTATGTATTTATTACAAGAAGCTATATGCTATCACAGAATCTCAGGTGGACCCATTACCTGACACCAACCAGCTGTTCTCTACACTGAGTAAGGCTAGGTATTTATCGAAGGTAGATCTAAGCAAGGGATACTACCAAATACCAGTGAAACCAGAAGTTAGGAAAATTGTGGCATTTAGTACATCAGACGGACACTATGAGTTTAATGTACTACCCTTTGGACTGAAAAATGCTCCAAGTATCTTTTCAAGAATGATGAGGAAATTATTGGAACCTCTACAAAATCCCCATATCACTAACTTTATGGATGACATTCTTGTTGCTACAAACACATTTGAAGCGCATATAGTAGCGCTCTCCATGTTGTTTGACAGACTGAGAGAAACTGGATTGACTGCACGTCCAACCAAGTGCTATATCGGTTGTAAGGAATTGGAATTCCTAGGTCACACTATTTCTACAGGTCATATGTCTCCTGATCCAAAGAATATAGAGAAGTTAAAGAAGGCACCCAGACCTCAAACGAACAAAGATGGGAGATCATTCGTGTCATTATGTGGGTTCTATCAGAAGTACATACCCCACTTTAACTCTCTGTGTGCAACATTAACTAACTTAACGAAGAAAAGACAGTCTGACAAAATCCAATGGAATGCTGATTGTGAAAAAGCTTACACAGAGCTAAAAGCAAAACTCACCAGCAAACCCATCCTTACGCTACCCAATATCACACTGGAATTTGTATTAAGGACGGACGCTAGCAGTATAGGTATTGGTGCAACTCTCTTGCAGCAATCAAAAGCCCAGCCGGAGGAACTTTTACCAGTCGCCTAGGCCAGTTGGAAGCTGAATGCAGCTTAGTTGATTTACTCGACCATAGAGAAAGAATGTTTGGCTCTAATTTGGTCCATCGACAAATTTTCACCTTACCTGTATGGGACACACTTCATTGTCCAAAGCGATCAACAGCCTTTAACATTCTTGGCTGCATCTAAAAAGTTAAATTCGAGATTGTTAAGGTGGAGTCTGCTTCTGGCGCCTTATTCCTTTACCGTGAATTACATTCCGGGAAGAGACAATGTAGGAGCTCATTTTTTAAGTCGACACCCTATTACTCTGGATGACAGACGCAAAATGATTAACTACAACAGGGGTTTACACGTCAGCTATGACAGGTCACAGCTAGGAAAGGATGGGGCTATGTCGTGAAACGAGTGTGTAAACCCACTACTTTGTTAAATCATTATGTCGGGATACAAATTTGCCCCAGCCAATCAACGAGCAACGTTCACCAGTCTCTGAGACAAAATAAAATTAGGCTTAAGTCCTGTTTTTCGGATCTCGGTCGCGGCCATCTTGTCACCCAATATGGCGGAAACAACAGAATAAAATTAGCCATAAGCCCTGTTTTGTTCAGGAATCGTCTAGGTCAAGGACGGTACGAGGCAGGGTACAAAACTGCAGACAACCAATCAGCTTGCCCGCCAGGAACCAACCAAACGCTTTCCTTAAGCAGTAGAAGTTATTTCACCTGCCTATATAATCGGGCGAGATTTTATGCAAAGACACGCAACACCAACACGAAGCCAGATACCGACCGACTGAAGAGGAGAAGCTGTCAACCTTGATTTATTGCTTACCTGAGTGCATTGACCTGCAGCCTGCTTCGATAGTCGGATCAAAACCTGGCCTGTTTAAATCTTGGAGGGTTTTATTCGTGTCATCAAACCTGAGGTCGTATGTCGTGTCAATCCAGCTGCCTGGAACGTCGCAGGAGCACAGTGATATTGCAGGATCTACCTCTTTAGTCCCCCTCAATCTTGGGTGGGCTAACGAAACGACCATCAGCGGGTGCTGTGTGCAAGAAACTAAGAAGGACATAACTTTTGAGAGATGAGTACACATTAGTACCATTTCTGTCAGCATTGTGAGCAAAGTAACTGTCAGTGGCGAGAAAGCGAGTTAGCATAGCAAGAGACAAAAATAACAGCATAGCTGATAAATTTTATATACTTAATTAATAGCACAGCTGATACATTTACTATAAGTGATTAACAGCCCAGCTGATATAAATTTGTTTCCTACTATTGGAAGACTTGTAATATATATACATTTATAAATATATGTGATTCATTTGTAAACTTACAAATCCAATACATCCCATTTTTCAACATCCACCCTTCAGCACAAGAGTAGATAGTGTACATACTAAATAAATAATATAGAAATTGTATTTGAAGACTTGTCAATTTTATCATTGTTAAGTAAAATCTGTTTCCTTGTCTTAATATCACAGTTAGTTCCAAGCGGAGGTGGCAATTTATGTCGGTCTCCTCTCTACTAAGTTTTCGAGATCGGATCATTCACAGCCGTAACTAATTTGTGATACCAGTAGTTTTCTCAGACACTGGGACTTCACCATTTTCTGCAGAAATTATATTTCTGTTATTGTCATTACTATACTGATCCAAGAGCCAATAAAACCTCACGCCACACAAGATCATGTTTCCAGCCAAATGTTAGCATTATTCTGTATTATTCCACCAGATTGTGTTTTTTTTCACTTTGGTTGGTGTTGTGTTATTATTTGAGGTTATTGTGCCTTTCAGTAAGTTACTCCAGGCATCATTTCTGGTACGGTGTTGTCTATTAAACAATCGTGCATTTACGTCAATCCTACATGTGTACTTATCAAATATCTCTTAGGTCATCGGACATCTTGGCTATTCTAGCGAGCCATATGGAACCACCGTTGTTTACCATGTGGGATCTTAGTCTTTGACATATCAGATCTGATAGTATACTACCATAAATGTATACTTACTTAGTCGTTCCTCTTCTATCGTGAGGTGTAGATGTTTGGAAGAGAGAGCGCCAGATTATCCTCTCGGATGTTTTCCTCCTGGCCTGGTTCCATTCTAGTCCTCGGTCCTTCAAAGATTGTCTAATGTTGTCCTCCCAGCGGACTCTTGGTCGTCCTGGAGGTCTGGATCCTTGGCTCTTTGTTTCCCATGCTTGTCGTGGTAGCCGATCTTCTCCCATTCTGCAGACATGGCCAAACCATCTTAGTTGGGACTGTTCTACTTGGGTCTGCAGGGGGTGAGATTTTAGGTCTTGACGTATCGTCTGGTTGCGGACCATGTCTCTTCTTGTTACTTCAACCACCTTCCTCAGATACCTCATTTCTGAGATTTGGATCTGGTTTTATGGGTTGTAGTCATTGCCCATGACTCGCATCTATATGTCAAGACTGGGAAATAGGTGGGGCAGTATACAGCCATCTTCGTTTTCTTACTAACCTCTCTCTTGCTGGGGAATCCTCGATTTATGGCCGGACACAGTCTTCCTGCTGCTGCTTTTCGAATGACCAACTCTTTTTTGATGCCTCCCTTTCGGTCTATAATAGCTCCGAGATATTTAAAGTGGTCGACCTGCTCCAGGACCTTTTCTCCCAGCTTAATCTGATGTCTTTTTTCTTCTTGTGATATCACCATGGATTTTGTTTTAGAGCTACTTATGACCATCCCTCTCTACTCCAGCTCTTCCTTCCAGACTTGCAGGTTGGATTGGAGATGTGCCTCTGATTTAGCAATCAGGGCAACATCATCAGCAAATGCCATTTCTGAAATACAGACCTGTCTCATCTTCCAGTACCCCACTGAATACTTTCTTGTTCTCTTCTTACATGACTTGATAATATCGTCCATGAGGAGCATGAAAAGATAAGGTGACAGGATATCACCTTGTCTTACACCAGTGGTGGTTCTGAACTCTTCTGACTTATGGTTTGCTGTCCTCACATAACTTCTGCAAGACTTGTAGAAGCTATGTATAGCATGAATCAGAGGTGCTGGAATGTTCTTCCTTGCCAAACAGCTGTCTGAGTGTGAAGATTAGGTCTTGAGTACTTCGGTTTGCTCGGAATCCCCACTGGACCTCATCCAATTGTGGCTCAGCTAGGCGTCGGAGTCTCTGCTCTAAGATTCTAGAGTAGATTTTACCAGGGACACTGAGAAGGGATATGCCTCTATGGTTTCCACATTGTCGATTGTCACCTTTTTGAAAATTGGTGTTCTGTTAACTGTACCCTAGGTTCTCAATACACTTTCTGTTAACTGTACCCTAGGTTTGCATTGCACGTTCTGTTAACTGTACCTAGGTTCTCAATACACGTTCTGTTAACTGTAACCTAGGTTCTCAATACACTTTCTGTTAACTGTACCCTAGGTTCTCATTGCACGTTCTGTTACCTGTACCTAGGTTCTCAATACACGTTCTGTTAACTACACCTAGGTTCTCAATACACGTTCTGTTAACTGTACCCTAGGTTCTTTATACACGTTCTGTTAACTGTACCTAGGTTCTCAATACAGACAGAAAACAACTTACAGCAATGTTCTTCTACAAAATAATCATTTTCGTTGCCCTTCTAGCTGTGACCAATGGAATTGTTTTATGGCGTAAGTACAATTGATTATGTGTTGATTAATGTGGGAATTATTGTTCTTAGTTTATACTGCATATTTAAGTTCACGTGATACAAATGTCCTTGCTGAAATCTTTGTGTCGCGTTTTGTAACAGTTTTATGGAACTTGGTATTAATGATGTTTGTATGTTTTAAATCCTTGAGCCCTTGGCTCACTAGATATTTTGTCAGTTATGCTGGTTATCCGTTTTTTTTGTATCTCTTAATTATATAGCCTTTCAGTGTTATTGCGCAAATTTCTATTCTTCACGCCTCATATTTACCACACGTTTTCAGTATTTGATATTGTATACGAAGATTGTGATCTAGCGTGCCACTATGAACTAGTTCGACCAGGTTGTAATTGCTCCTTGTCCGCCGGACTACATTCTTAACGAAACTGATCAAACCAAATGTGACCGTAGGTTTTTCTTTCTTTTTTTCTTTTTTATTTATAGAAATGTTATTTTTGTACATTTTCGTCGTTTTTGTCTCTAGTCTATCATCAGTTTCCTCTTCTTTGCCTCAGATAACTATTTAACTGGCGTAGTCATTCACGCGTCTCCAAAAATTGTGGTCGTTATGGCTGGTGTAGTGATACCTTTTTGTTTTTAATTTCTTACACATTTCGTCGCCTTATTACTGCTTTATTCCATCTCCACGTTTGGTAAACAAAATGACCTGAGGTCATAAATCAACATCAAATAGTTCAATCTATCATCCTACACATTATCTTACAGTTAACAGTTTGGATCATCATAAAAAAACTCCATTTTAATGTGACATAACCTGCATTTTAAATCAGTAACAAACAAAAAAAATTTGAATGCGTTTCGCACAACACAAACTGAAGTGGAGATGGAATAAAGCAGTGGTAAGGCGACTATTTGCTATGTACGAGATATCGCTTCTTCTTTGTCTATAATTACAATCCATTTTCACATTCTGTCAACATTGGATCAATCATTTCCCGCAGCTCATTTTTACTACTTCGCTGTTCAGACTGTATCATCAGCATATATCAAGTTCCTTATATCACATCACCAACCGCTTTTCCTAATATGTCGTCTATAATTCTCATATATTCACTTTGCAGTTTGAACAGACCACGTGACAGCACAGCTCCCTGTCTAACACCCTTTTCGTACCTGCTGAAACTCCTAATTTGGCTGCTCGTTCTTATGGCTTTTGTTTGTTGCCAGTACACATTTTTATTATTCTCAGGTCCTGACCATCGATGTTTATACATCCGTGTCGAACTCCTACAGTTGTTTTGAAAAATTCCCCAACGTCATTGCTTGCAAAAACAGCACTGCTTGCGTCCTTGTATAGTGCTTCAATGATATCTATAATGTTGGTATCAAAATTGAATTTTCTCATTATTTAACATAAGCCTTCATGCCAGACTCGATCAAAGGCTTTTGTGAAATCGATGAAGTTATGGTATAAATCGTGTTGATGCTGGAGATGTTTTTCGATCAGTAATCTAATATTGAAGATTTGTTCTGAGGTACTTCTTTTTGGTCTAAAGCCAGCCTGTTCCTCGGACAAGATGTCTTCTGATTTCTGTTTTATTCAGTTCAAAAGTATCCTTAACATCACTTTACTTGGATGACTAATACGGCTAATGGTTCTGTAGTTCTTGCACAGTTTTAGATTTCCTTTCTTTGGGAGCGGTATTACTAATGACTGCGTCCACTCTTTTGGCCATTTTTTTGTACTCCATATCTTCTGGGAAATTGTTGTCATGATTTTTACTATATCTGGTCATCCATATTTCAAGAGCTCTGCTGGGATATTATCCACACCCGGTGACTTCCCTCCTTTCATCGAACAAAGAGCCTCTTCCACTTCTTCCCGTAATATTGCTGTATTTCCGAGTTCCCTGTTTTCGCACTTAATGTTTTTTAATATGCTATAGTCAGTGTCGAGTTTACAGTTATATAATTCCAATATCTCTTCCGTTAAGAGATACGCAGGCGATAATATTTGTCCGACCACCTTTGATGTTCGTACGTTCAGGGTGAGGTAAATTGTTTGATCTGCGAAAGGGGCCTCTAGAGATAATTACACCATGATCTGTATATATACTGCGTTCTCTCCAGATCAGTTATCAGAATTGCTCAAAAATTTTGGATAATCTAAACACGCCAGACTAGATCCATTCTTCGCTAAATGTGTTAAATTGTATCGTGGGGATTTCATTTTCTGATTTATGGTAATATAAATTGTGCTTAAGTGTTAAAATGTGTTACGTTTACCATTTTAATTCACTGTGATTCTCTGGCGTTAAAACTAGAAAAATACCAAAACGCGTAGAGATTTTCTTGCCAGTTGTTCAGTGTAAATGTAAATTCCATCACACAACTTTCTTACACAAGAAGATACGGTTTAGCTGACTGAGATTATTACTCGTGACGGATGAGTGACAGAATATAATTCGCATTATATTTCATTTTGTGAAAGCATATAAGTGACTAGTGTTAATAGCATGTGACAAAACAACAGACGCCGACAATCAAATAGCTAGTAGTGACAGGCGATTTTTGTTAAAGTGCGCGAATGGATAAATTAAATAATATTTGACTTTGTGCGCTGTTTATTTTCTCGCGGGCAATAACGTGGGAGGGCGCATACCCTTTTCTCCCGACATGCCATAGCGGAAAACGTACGTGTGGAGAGGAAAGTAGCATTTTTTCATAAATGTTGTTTTCTTCCTAAATAGTACCTGATCAAAAATCAGCGGCCAGCGGTCTTAATTTGGGTCTTCGACTTTTTGGGCTAGTTTGGTCCTCTTTCTTTATTCAGAGAAGGATTAATGGTGTCTTCTTCTTGGCTTACAAGTCCCAAGTTCCTTCGTGAACCGGTTGGGCCAAAGAGACAAATAAACATTAATATTAAATCTTAACTGGACTGTACCTTACCCAGAATTATTTATTCAATGTTTTTTCCAGCCCACAGGGAATACGAAAAAACATATATTCCTGACGTTTGACAGCCGTATCAACGGAGTGATACAGAAAGTTACGCTGTTTCTAAATCGGCACTCAACATAGAGACAGCAGATAGGATTTACCACCATCATTTTTTTTTACATATTGTATCATTTTTCTTAGCAACCAGATGTTTAGCAATACTGGAATTATTTTTCTCTTTTTGCAACTGTGAACGCCCAGAGCACGTCGTGCTTCAGTAACTATCCGCGGTGACCTTTGTTTCATCTAGGGAAAATTAAACCACCAAATTTGGCGTCCACCTTCTAATTATTATTCGATAAATAAGCTGGATTGGGGCTAATTTGGCAACCCACAAGACAGTATAGATTCAGGAACTATTGTAATTTTTTTCAAGGGATATCAACACCATGATTGGGTAAGAGAGATTGTTTGTGGCCACGTATGACAAAGAGAGAGAGAGAGAGAGAGAGAGAGAGAGAGAGAGTAGTGAAGTGAATCCGTATGACAACACGCTCAAATTCCCCGCTCAAAATCAATTTAGCTGTAGTATTTTTAAATCTATAAATAACTACAGTACCTGAAATTTTTCTGAGGGGCCAGTCACTTTTACCGCCAACAATTTGTCTAGTGTATTTGAATTTTTATAGGAAACAAGTAAAAAGTTACCGCCCACCCCAAAAATTATCGAAGAGCATAGTATAAACTTAACAACCAATCAAATCGTTTCCATATTTTGTAGTGGTAAGAAAATTTTGGTTGACGAGAAATAAATGCCTATTTTGTGTTTTTGACCGAACGTAGATAATTTATTTCTTAATAACTAAAGATAATTAAAATAAAAGGGATATCTCAAATTATAGCGCTGATGTTGCTTAACATATACACATAAAGATTCCCTCATAAAATTTTTTTTATGGTTGTTGAAAATTTAATTTAGTGAGATTTTCACTTCAGGGTAAGGCCCAATTTAATTACAAAAATATTACCCCATTTGAATGCAAATGAATAACTAAGGGAAAACTATATAGAACGATAGAGAAAAATTGGCCGTTTGATTATCACTTTTGATAATTAAAATCGGTCCCCAACTAAACTATATATATATAATATTTAAATTTAGTCAGATCATACAGACACGGTTAGAATCGCATAAATACTAGTCTCAAAAAATTAACTTTTTGACTTTCCTCTGATTGGTTCGGTGTAGTTCTATAAATAGTAACAAACTTTTGTAGTTTTCCGCCATTGAAATCATAAAAATCACGCTGAGCTGACGTATACTAAACAACTGTATGACCAAGCCGTTGACGGTTGGACTGGTAGAGCAGGCTAAGAACCTGTTTAAAGCCAGTCAGCTTGAGTGTGTGTGAACTTATTTACCTGAGGGTAAGGTTGATAATTTTATTTGCATACTTTGTTAAAGAATTCACCTGTAAAGTAAACAGGCTATGTGTGCAATATTTGTTCGAAAGTGTAACTGAAGGCGAGATGTGTTGTGTCACGCTGACCTACGTAGGAATGTGTGTAGTAGCAGACTTGTTCGACTTGAAAAATTGGTGTGTAGTGTTTGCAAATCTACGACAGGGGGTGTTAGAAGCGATTTAATATTTTCTTCTGGAGTGACACACTGTTCATACATCATGTGATAAACATATAGGGAAGGTTAGAAAAAAGTAATCAACAGGTCACATGCTGTATTGTACTTGCCATGATTATTGTATGGAAGCCAAACATGGACGAGGTACACAAGCATTGATTAACCCAAAGAAAGAGTTATGGCATGAAAACTGATGGTAGACAATGGAATTCAAGGTCTTGTGGAACCTTTAGCACAAAGGACTGACCATGGTAGGTTTTAGTATTGTTTAGGGGTGAATTGATTGAGGCAGATCTCTAAATGGAAGGGGTTGTCCTTCTATTTCAGGTTATATCACGAATTTACCTCGTGGCTGCAGTTACTTGAGAAGAAGAGCGTGTGGGAGTTGAGAGCTCCATATAATGCCTGGAGATGGACCCCATCTTCTCAGCCAGGAGTCACAGAGTTGGTGATCCTGACTGCTATTCAAAGAACTGAAGCAGCAACATTCTGTAGATAAGTCCTTTAGAAAGGCAATGGCGATTCATCCAACCCAATAAAACGTAACCACTGTGGGATGATGACAGTATTAGACCTTGCAGTGTAGGACTAGTAGCAGTATAAATATTAAAATTATGAACAGTACGTGTAGTCATTCCAGTGACCCTTTAAAAGAAATGGAACAGATTTTCCAAAATATTTATTTCATTTTGTAAATAATCTTTCTTGAGTTTGATAATTCCTGACCAAAAAGATTGAGGTTCAGGACAATTAAATTGTACATAAACTTTCATACAGCCTTGCTTAATTAATTTTTATTAAGTTGAAATTCTGTTTGAAATTAATCATTAAATAAAGTAAATACATTTCCCCTAGACCCGTAGCTAAATCATTTGGTATCAGTAGAGGTAGCGGTTAGGGACTCAGAGATCATAATCATCTACTCTGAGAACTTACATAGCTTGACCCCATCTTGATTGTCTATACACCCTTGCCCTTTTCAGAGAAGGGGGTATTTCTTTTAAGACCAGTCTCTTATCTGGCACTATCCTGGTATCCTCTGATACAACTATTTGTCCAGGATAGCCTTTACAATTAGTAACATCAAAACCTCTTATGACAGAGAGAGAGAGAGAGAGAGAGAGAGAGAGAATATTTTCATTTGTCACAAGCATTGTACTAACTTCTTTTTTTTTTCGCTAGACTTGTGTAGTTTACTGAGTAGTAATTTAGTGAGAACTTGTTCTTTACAGTCTATTATGTAACCTACTGCTAATCTTTGACCTTTGGGTTATTAACTTCTTTTGGGATCCTTTCTCAACAAGAGGGATGACACTTATTCGGTTATTTTCATATGTCTGTAAACATGATTTTATTGATTTCTCTATATGTTTTGATGTTGTAAAGTTTAATGATAATAAAGAACAAAAAGAACTTAACTTTGTGTGTTGGTCAGACCCATACCCATTAACCATAGCTTTTTCACGTTTGTGTGTCTTGTTGTCACATAATTGTGTGTTTGTGTTTAGTTTTACTTATATTTCTAAATATAGGGAGGTACTAGATTGTCGTATACTAAAATTTAATGTATAGATAGGCAGGACCAGAGAAACTACTCATTCCAGAGACAGATCTTTTCCTTAAACTCGTAAAATCTATTTCTTACACCTTTATTCTCACGTATTTACCACTATCACCTCTGCACAGACGGGACCATAACTATCTTCTAACCTATCTAAAATTTACGACAGTTACAGGCACTCAAGAGAAGTTAAGAAGTAGAAATCTAGATAATAGAAAAATAATAGCAGTCACAGACTTAGCGGGGACTCGAACCCTAGATTTGTGTATCTTTATTTCTTACCAGTGCCTGTAACAAAGCCATAATTTAGTGGTTGGAAACCCAGGAGCTTTTGAGATCTATTTTACCAACATTAAACTCTCGAAAGGTCTACCCTATATATATATATATGTATGTATATGGTCCCTTTCAGCCATACCTAATTGTGATGATGCCCTCATGTCTTGTATATATCTTTGAACCTCAGCTGCGGCCTCCAGACTGTTCTTTTGTCATCTGCCATTGTCCGTAGACAATAACTTTGGGTGTGCGACCATCTTCCATGCAGCTGTCATGGTGTAATTGTAAGCGAGAGTTGGCATTATCAACCTTACAAAGAAAAGATTACGTTCCAATCTCATGTTGTTTGCCAATGTATTTTAGCAGCCAGGTCCAGAGTTTTCAGTGGAAATGTAGATATAGTACACGTGATCCCGGGACATCACGATTTTAAATGATGGCAGGAGAGGTCTGTCCAGAAGTTCTCATAATTTAAAAAGACTGTTTTCCCGCAGTCACCTAAGGATCGATCAGATCATCCACAGGGATCTACCGGTAGATTGGGATCGACTGGTTACCGACGTCTGATTTAATGTGTATTTTTTATTTACTGTTCACAGACCTCGGTTTTCAGTATTGATTTATTTCATTGTTTGCCATGTTGGATTTTTTAGCCTTGACTCTCAAACCTGAGAGTAAACTACGAGAATTGTATAGTAATATACGAATATATGTAGTCTTTGTGACAGTTTTTCTTGTCTACTTTTAGCATATCTGTCGCCACTACCTTCATCCTACCTCACCCTTTGTAACATAACCCTTCAGTTATCACGTGCCGAGCTCTTCTGTTCTGTGCCAACTGTCCAGGTTATCTCCCCGCTCACTGTCATGTTCAAGTCTGATTCCGATCCCATTCTCCATGTGTTGGTTTTATTATTGCTGGTTACATTCTTAGTAATTAGTTATAGTTAGTTTTCTTGTTGTAATTGGAGGTGAGAGTGTAACAAGAAGATAAGTGTTCACGGCGCTGACACGTGCATCAAGTAAACAATTTTTGTGATACGAGAAGTAAGACACAATTTAACTATAAATAACTAACGGGAATTACAGTGCACATATGTCGCCCAGTACTAAACACAACATAGTGATTAACAACCGTGACACATTGTAAATAAAACATTGCTCTGGGCAAGAAGAAAAGAACAAATAAACCATCATAAATACAAGACTAATGACAATGGTTATAACGAACACAAATAAAAATGAGAATACCACTACGAAAATAAAAATTATGAGTTGTATGGAGAAAATGTTATGAATCCTCCATAATAAATGGACCACGTTACTGGTATGACTGATTATACAAGTAACTTGACTTGTACCACAACACCTGCTCATTAAGGCACCACCGACCAAGGCTGGGCACACTTTAGCATGGACAAATCTGCTTCTACTGTTCCAACAAGCTGTGATCTACCAAATACAATTTGTCATTGTAGGTAGCTTTACAGTTTTTCAACAGTTAAATACAAATTAAATCCTCACGCAAATTAAAATTTAAAACAAAACAATGGCCGTAGACACGTTTTTTAAGGATAATTTGTAACATCACGTGACAGGAAGACGTGACCTAATTTTGTTGAAAGTCTATGTTGATTGGGGAGCTGAAGGGTGATAAATAAATAATGAATGTTCAAGAGATTGTTGTAGAGAACGTTTTAGTGCTGACGTCACATTGTGTCACCCAAAACTTTGAGCTGTCAGTATTAGAATGAGGTGACCTCCTATTGGACTTCAGTAGTGTCAGAACACATATGTGTTCACAACTTTATTATAATCATCGTGTGTAACATTTATTTAAAAGTTGACACAAGCAGAATGTAACGAACGTTTAGCAATAAACAGATTGACAAAAATTTAGTAATGTATTTTATTTTTTTCTTAAACGAAATTGATGTTTGAAAATATGTAATGTGAAGAACATGAATATGGAATTTATTAATTAGTATAATTATTTCCATTGTCACAAAGCACTACACTTATACCAGTGGAGAAAAAAGTGAGATATGTATAAACTGTACTGGTAAAAAGTGAGATTTGTCTGTATTTGTAATACTGTATGTTCAAGAGATTGATGAAGTGTGTGGTTTAGCACTGACAACACTGTGTGGTGTTCAATGTTATCGAGTTGATCTTAGTAAAGTGGCATCAAGAGTTCATATCTCCGATATAGTCATAACGTGTATTTAAAAAAAAAAAAAGTATTATTCACAAAATTCTCATCTTCATCCCACCTTTCCGTTCCCCGTGGAATATAGGGGTGAAACAGTTGCTCTCCATCGATTTCTATTCTGGGTTGTCTGTTTTAGCTGTGCCCAAGTGTCGCATAGACATTTATGATCAATAAACTTTCTATATTCTTTTCTTTTTATACCCGTGTCCTCTACTTTATTATCGCTCTTATATACTTTTCCTGTATTTTTCGCATTCGTTCGTTTGCAAAAAATATGTTCACTTTCCCATTCTGACGTTTACCTGTTTCTTTTCTCTTACTGAGTACGCATTGTATTACATCAGATGTCAGTCCCTGCACTAGACGGTAGAGAGTGAGAATTCATTCCGTTAGACATAGATGCAGACAGTTGGCTACAGTTTCATCTGTCACGAGAGTTTTCTTCGGCCAAGTTGCTCGGTGAGGTGTGGAAACTGCCATCTAATGAGACATACCGTCTACATTTCTCACCTGACACAGCGTTTCTTCGGCTGAGTTCTTGAAGTGTGATATGACACTCATGCATCGCTCAGAACGGCCACATATCGCGTGAGGTGTGAAGACGCACGTTTGGCAGTTATGAGCAGCGTCTAAGTTAACGTAAGTGTTAAGAGCAGGGGTGACGATTTCGGGGTCTCGCAATAGCGTACATCCTTTGTCTGTTTAAGATATATCTACCCGAGAAAGTTTTAGACTAGTCATTCATACTCCTAAATCTGCAGTAGACAGATCACTCGTGCTAGGAAATATCTTGTGTATTGCAAAGTTCTGAGTTTCTTGGCAACATTTTGCTGAGTTCTAGACTACCATTATATTGAAGGATTCTAGTTCGTGGTATTTAATCTGTAGTTCTGTGTGGAGGTAAATATATATATATATCTAGTAGAATTGAGTGATTAAGTGTTAAATCGCGTATTTCATTTTCTAGTTAGATTTGTGTGCAGAAGAATTTAAGATTAAGTCTGTTATATTCTCTAGTTGTCGTGTTTCAGTGGAAAGCAGAATAAATTATAATTTCTAGCTTAAAACTCATGCAGCTATAAAATAATTCTATGTAACTGACCAGTAGAGAATATTTAAACTAACTTATAACTGCATGGATTCATCACTTAGTATTGACGAAATACGTATGCATTTCTAATTTATGATGATTGATTTTATGAATATAACTTATTTCACGGGAAATTGTAAACGATAAGTCAAGCTCTCCGCTTGCAGTTTATAACGTAAGTTATAGCAGTAGTACATCGTATGTATAGTATTTTATATGTTCTTTCTTTATTCAGTGAAACTGGGGGTGACCCAACTTTGCCAGCGTTGAGTACACTAGAAATATCTGTAAAGAACTAAAACATTTTCCTTAAAGACTTGGTGTTAATCTTTACAAGAACTTTAAGATTTTAATGGAATAACTGCGCCTACCGAGCCAGATTAAATTCTTCCTGATGAAACATCAAGTACATGTCAGCCCTTGGGGCGAGTAACATATTACAAGTAACTAACATTCCGACGATTTTGAAACCTTGTGGTGTGACCCAGAATTTTACCTTTTGATCGAAGTTACAAACCTGCCATTTTTCCTAAGTAGTGGAAACCTCGTGATTCTGACACTGTGAGCCCGTTTAAACTTTCTTACCCAAACTGATTCAAGTGACCTTAACAGTAATGTTAAAATAAACTGGTGAAGTGAATGCTCCGCGGAGCAGTGGAAGAAACCTGTATCTGCAGAGCTGGGATTCTCTTTATCCAAAGAATACAGATTCTCTGTAGAGAAGTGTCCTAAAGTTTGCGCCAGACGGCGAACAACAGCACGATTGTAGGTAAGAATGTATGACAGGGAGTCCTGATGACTGAACAGAGTGAATGCAGGACTGAGCGATTCCTTTATTGTGGTATTTTGGCACCCATTTTTTTCTTGCCGTCTTAAATTTCTTTATGCAAGTTTTGTTGCTAACAAATATTTTTCCTTCGGATAGATCATACTACTATCAAAGTCTGTTCATACCTTTAAAAGGGAAAATTATTAGACTACAGCAGATGTATCCGTGACTCTTTGGGGCCATCATCTTGTCTTCTAACAGGACTGTGGGCTAAACATCGAGGGAAAAGATCATAACTGTGGGTCTATCATTTTCTTGTAGCAATGCATCGACTTTATGACTATTTATATATGCTTTTGATGTAATTTTATGTGTTGTGATGGAATTTTCTGATAATTAAAATTCCCTATGAACTTAATCTGTGTGTCGGGTCAGCTCGTTCCAAAATATCTATATAAGCATTGTTTTAGTTTTCCACGTCTGTGTGTTTAACTGTCGTCACTTGTGTGTGTGCACGTGAGGAGTATACATATATATTAATATATATATATATAGTTTATAGACTGTCTGACTCCTCTGGATCTGTTGTAGAAGATAGGCGGAAAGAGAGAAGATTCTCGATTTCCGGGACAGCCATTATAAATTTCTACCATCTCACTGTCGTGGTTGAGTAAAGTGTAGAGTATTTGTCGAGTTGGACAATAGTAGTGAAATCGACAAGGGATAGTGGACTGACAGAGTTATAGATTACACACACAGAAATGTGTAAATAGGAGATGGACTTGAGACAACCTGGAAGAAGATTTATCAGAGTGATCTCTCTCTCCAAGCCTCAACTCACTTTTACTGTCTAAGCATCTCCTGCTCTCACTCTTTTCTCTTATCAAACATAGAGATTCTAGTAAAGAGCTAAAAAATGTAAATATGGATGAAAGGGTCGGGAACAGCGCGTTAATAAATGAGTAAACTTTATTAAATGAAGACAAGCATGAAAATAATGCATCTCATCATAACATCATAAATGACATCAAAAATCATCAGCAATCTCAATAATCATCAATAGTCATCAAAATCATCAATAATCATCAAATCATCAATAGTCATCAAATCATCAATAGTCATCAAATCATCAATAGTCATCAAATACGCAAAATACACCAACAAACACACACACAGACCACCGACATGAACCTGTAGAACACAGAGAGATAAATAATCGAGTGGCAGTCCTTCCGTTTTCGGGGACCAGATAAAATAGTCCAGACAGTGTCTTATATGTAGATCCTTCGTGAGGGACTAAGCCTACAAAACTGTCCTTGTTGGTACTAAACGTTGGTGACTCTCCCCTACTTTCGCGAGTTGGGCTGGAAGACTCTATTTACCTCCTGTTTACCAAAATGAATAAACTGCGTGTCAGTCCTTCCGCTTTCGGGGACCAGATGAAATATTCCAGACAGTGTCTTATATGTAGATCCTTCGTGAGGGACTAAGCCTACAAAACTGTCCTTGTTGGTACTATCATTGGTGACTCCCCCCTACTGGCGCGAGGTGGGCTGGAAGTTGCTGTTTATCTCCTGCTGACCAAATAAACAAACTGAACGGCAGCCTGTCCGCTTTAGTGGGACCCAATTGTACTAGCTCCAGAAAAGAGTCTTACGTGCAGATGTCCTTCAAAGCGATAGGATAAACTGCATACCTTCCCTTGTTGGTGCTGACCTTGGTGACCTCTTATCGCGTGAGTGGGCTGGGACCCTGTCTATCTTTGGCTGGCTGCTCCTAAGTGCGAGGTTCTACATAATCCATAAATAACCATAGGACGAAGTCACTTGAGGACAACTGATCCCAAGGCGCTCTTATCAGGCGCTAGAATTGGCTTTAAATCCGGTTTTGGCTCTTTGACTGTGGTTTGGCTGAGTGCCCCGTTTAGGCATACAGAGACTGGTGAATTGAATTCTGCTATAGACATGCTGGGCTGGTTTGAGATTTTGGAAGCCGCAATGCCCTGACTGGTAATCCAATAGGCGAGTAGGGAACTACTACTGAAATAGACGTTTTCAGATTGTTGCGTTGGCTCATTTCACAATGCGTGAGCTGAACTCCCGTGAGAGGGAAATGGCGTTGACAAAGGGTTGTTGTTTCAGGTATGGCTGTGACACTCGTGGGGCTAGATATCCTCAGAATCCCTCTAGAACGAAGAGACGGTGACATTCTTCGTCTGACTGGAAAATAGACTAGCAATTCGGTATCCCCTGAAACTGAGACCAAAAAGAGACACCCTTTTACATCAAGCAAATAATAAATCACACTAACTTTATACAGAAAGTTTCGCTCCACTATGGGATTAAATTTATTGTAGTTATTGCTATGATAGTTTAGGGCTGTCTTTAACCATGTCTGCTGTTCCTTAAAAATATCAATTATCAACACGCGCCCGCATAGGCTTAATATCTATTGTACATCCATGTACCTGTCAGTAACATGTTCTAACAGCAAAATCTACTCCTCTTCTCCAAAATAAACATACAGCTGAATGGTTATGTTATTCATTTTACAACATTAAATGAATTTACATAAGCAGATTACAGCATGTGACATTATACAAATAAATCGTATGTTCCCTTGGGGAAATATATTAATATTCCACAAAATGAGTACAAAGAAAATGCAACGTTCTTGCTATAATACAGTTGTGACTGAGTCATAAGGTAAAATGTTTCCTATGGCTGGTGGCTGCTCCTGTGAAAGTTATGGTTAGAGTCTAGCTACACAAGTAAGCATAAAATGATTCTCCCCAGCCACTAAAAATATCTATCCACAAGGAATAAGCGACTATCTCCCATAATTCAATGTTTAAGTGAATAATCCACCTCTGACGTTATCTTACAGAAATGACAGTTAATGCCTATTCTTAACCCATGATAAGCATCTGTGGACTTATTCTACGCCTAGTGAGTGTTTGTTTTTGTAAGTCTATCATTTAACCCATTATAAACCACAAACAGCTTAAACACCACTTAATTAAGGCTGAATACGGCACAACACTATCACTGAAGTAAATTACTGGGAGAAGTCCTCACATTCCTATCAGATTATATATATAATATATATATATATTATATATATATATATATATATATATATATATATATATATATATATATATATATATATATAAAACTCTGTAACATGAATATATCATATTATAAGATATGTCAACTCACCCCGAAAATGACTAGAGAAAGGCCTTAACATTTTAGTTCTGTTAAAGTCTGCCTAATTCTCATGATGGTCCATCTCGTGCCTGGAATCTTCTACGAGTGTGTTTGACGTAGTAAAATTTCAAATCTTATAGCTTACAAACCTTTCTACCCGGGACACCTGCATAGCCTGATTCTACAGATGTATCGGCGTAATGCGTAATACCGGGTAAGACAAAGGTTTCAGAAGCAACGACTTTGCAAAAATTCCCCCAGAGAGACAATCATAATATCATGTGCTCTTTGCTCATCTAAGGGCAAACAACCCACAAACTGACCGCGATTGTTATCTCCCCCTGAAACAGATCAAACTCGTTACCCAGGCCTCAAAGGGTACTAGCCGCTCGTGGCTAACACTTTAAGCGTAACAGACGTTCTTCTGATCAGGCCAGGTGTGCTGACGTAACATTATCGTTCGCTGACCGCTGCAGGCTCGAACGTAAACAACCTCGGATGGGGTTTGAGAAGGAGAAAACAATTGGGCCACACAGGTAGCAAAGCAAAGAGAAACAAAATGTCTAGGAAAACAGAACATTAAAGAGTAATAACATTGAGACGAGATGGAAAAATAAATTAAGTCACTGTCTACGTGACACTCACTCGTGGAAATCTATTTTTCTATTATTATCTCTCACTGTGGCTATCACTCATTCTAATCTATTCAGAAGGGACCAACCCAAGTCTTAATTTCCCTATCAAAAATCTACGACACCAAGTCATTCCAATTTTCTTAGCCTCCTCTTCCACTGTTCTTCTCCACGTTCTCCTTGGCCTCCCAACTCTTCTTTTTACTTATGGGTTCCAGTCAAGGGCACCTCTGGCTATGCGTAATTGTTCTCTTCTGAGTGTAGGTCCTATCCATCCCCACCTTCTTACCATAATTTCCTTTTGTATTGGCTGTTGCCCGCATTGAAAAATATTCACAAAATACTAGTAGAAAACTTTAAATATTATAACAGCTACCAGACTTACTACCATACTATAACGTTGTATTTTTATAATTATATAATTTTGTTGAGGAAGTTAAAAAAAATTAAAATTACTTTGGCACTGCTCATTAACATACCGGTAGGAAAAATATCGAAAAATTATATCTACCTGTCAGTAGAAAAAGGTGTCAACTAGCTACCAACTGCTATGAAAAGACAAGAACACAGTAGCGAGTTAATATAATAATTAACTGACGATGGATATATACTTTACGATTTTCTGTGTATCTTCCTATGTTTATAGTTATTGTTGATCAGAATCCAGATCATTACGCTCCGGGCAAACACATTAAGTCCCAGTCTCCATCAGCAAATTTTCAAAGGTATTGGTGTTAATTGTACCTGTAGCGCGCTGGTTGTATACACGACAGGTGCATCCTCTCATACGTCCATCTCTTATCGTCTTACTTTTGATGCCAAGGTCCAACAATCTTAGTCTTGTTGATTTATTGATTGCAGTATCGTCTTCAGGTGATTATTATATGGCCGTAGAATCTTTTCCTTATTGATATCCAATGTTCCCACAATGGGGGCTCTCAAGGCACCTTCCTAGTGTGAGCTATACATACAGTTGACCATGAGCAAAGATTATGTCTAGTAGGTAAATACCTGCACGATCAAATGATAGTCCCTGTGTTTTGTCAGGACAAAAGCTAAAATCACAGAAAACTGAAGGCGTCTCAAGATGACAGAAAAGCTAGTATAGATTGGCTCTAAACTGATGCATTTTAATTACTGTTTATGATGATATTGTTTTGTATTTTTGAAAAGTTCAGCCTTCTACCTTTAGTATTAACAGATTGTAAACGTTTTTAAAAAACATAAAAGGTATTTAGTTGCTCGTTTAGTATGATACAAAAACATCTAACTGACCATTTCTTGACGGGTTATTGTGGAGAAATCCGAATAAACATGATTTTTGTCCTTTATATTATCATCAATATTTTCTTTTGTGTTCCTTGTGCAGCATAGAACCACCACTACAGCTGGTACCCTTGTAGGAAGCTTTCACCAAACAGTCACGTGACTTTCGTAGTGGTCAGACTATTGTAATTAGTACCACCTCATATTAGTCACCTTGTACGAATTGTCTTCTTCTTCTTCTTTGTACACTCTCAGACGTCGTCCACTTGAATGTTCTCAAAGAAAGCAGTAGTCAGTTTGAGGCTATTTGAATCCCTGTAAAGCTTTTCTGAGTATAACGTTCACTCAAGCACATTATTAGTACTGAGTGAATCGGAAACAAATTCCATGAAAAATATTCCTTGTACTGAGAACCAAACCTCATAGCCCCTCCGGCTACCAAGGTAGAACAGAAACCACCAAGTAAGAAAATGTGATTAAAAGATTGTCGAATGCGCTGTTTGACGCCGATGAAACTTTTTAGTGTGCGCATCTGCGACCACTAGGATATTTCTTTTCGGAATTATTGTAATTGAAAGTGGCAGAGCATATAAGTGCTCACTATTTTACCATGTGCATCATACTCATATTATTTAAAGTTTGTTTCATTCTAAACACGAGAAACAAAATAAATCTTTTACAATTAAACAAATCTACTTATAAATATAAGAGCATATTTTATACCTTATATAATTTTGTTATAAAAATTAATAAAATTAAATAAGTAACGAAAATCTGTTATTTAATTTGATATTTTTTGTATAGGTAAATTGTTCCCCTTTGAAAGTAAATAGAATACATTCCCCTAACTTTTTTATCTTTTTTTATTATTTGCAACAGTAAGTTGTCTTTGGTAAGCTCGTATCCTACAGTTAACTATTTAGTGTTTTTCAATTGTACATACCAAACGTACTTATGTTAATAATGCCAAAGACATTACAATTCTCTATCTATTTCCCTACAGTTTGATATATAATATGTACATGTACACAGACAATATTAACATAAAATTTACACTAAAAGACAGTAAACTACACTGTTTAGAATTCTTCAAAAACATAAGTACGGCGCAGGGTGAAAAATAATTACGGAGTCAAAGAGTTAAAGTATCAAAAGGTTAAGTAATTTTTTTCCCCCACTTATTTCCGAGAATCGACACCCCGTCAAAACCTGACAAGAAGTGTGATCTCTCGGTTATAAGTGGGGTATACTGTGTACATTTGTATAAGATTTTGACCGCTTGACAGTTATCTAGGTACGTTTTTTTTTAAATTTAGCCGGGGGGGGGGGGGGGAGGGAGCACATGTATTAGCCATGAACAGGTAGATGTCCGTGACATACCAGAGGTGTATAGCTGGTTGCCTGGTCATCACGTCGTACGTTTATTCGAGTGTTGTTATTTATTCAATCCATATTCTTCTTTATTTATATTTTCTAAGTGTAATGATTTACCTCTACATCTATTATTGCTAGTGTGCCGACGTGTCGTTAAAAGTGCAACTAAATGACATGAAGCTCTATGTGTGGTTTTTGTTTCTTCTTGTGTCTAGCGATAGTGTAGTCTTCCTTAACTTCAACTGGTTTATAACTTTGTCAATGATGATTTGACGTATGGTGTCTAAAATTGCAATAAGTAATTATTTATTTGATTGCTTATTGTTTCACTGTGTTTTTTTTATTTGATATATCAGTGATAGTCTCTCTTGTTCTACGGTTTTTGTTCGTTGTTGGTCGATTGTCTGCTTTATTTTTCTAGCCGTAGTTATATAATTGTAACCTCTGTAGTCGATTGTTGGAGTTGGTGTTTGATGTGTAGTTTCTGCTTACTTGACAGCGTATTGGTTCTCAACCTATTTATTGTCTTAGTTAATGGTGTCAACAGTCATTCTCATACCGTCAATACTTTGGTCTTATTGGTGTTTAGGTATAGATTCTGGGCCTAGCTGTGATTTTTGGTTGACAGAATTAGTTTTTCAAGTCCTTCTGGGTTGGTCGATAGTAGGATTGTGTCGTCAGCATATCTGATTTCCAGCATCTGGTTCCCGTCGATGTTAAATGGGTCAAACGCTGTGTGTTCTTGGTCATCTCTTACGTTTCTCATAACATTCTCGGCATAAATGTTAAACATGTAAGGGGAAAGGGTACAACCTTGTCTTCTTTCTGTACTTCAAACCATTCTGAAGTTTCTCCCTCTATTCTTACGGCTGCATGTTGTTCTTGGTACAGCAGTGCGATGAGTTGTATAAGGTGGTATGGACATCCCATATTTTCCACAATAGTGCATAACTGCTGATGTTGTTTACAGTCGAAAGCTTATGTGTAATCAATGAAACAAGTAAATAGGTCAACGTTGAATTCTCTACACTTTTTTATGATGATCCTCATATTGAATATATGGTCTTTGGTGCCTCTGCCTGGTCGAAAACCCGCCTGTATTTTGTTAATTTCTATTTCTAGCTTTTGTTGCATCCTTTTCATTTTGATATGTAATAGTATTTTGCTGGCATAACTTATAAGAGCTATAGTTCTGTAGTTTGTGCACAGTTTCAGGTTGCCCTTTTTTAGCAAGGGTATGTAAATTGATGTGTTCCATTCTTTGGGCCATATTCCGCTTTGCCAGATCTTACAGCATAATGCATTGCAAATATGAGCGCTGCCTTCTCCTCCTGCCTGTATCATTTCAGCTGTTATTTCATCACAACCAGGAGATTTTCCACTTTTCAAGTGTTTGATTACGTTCCGGACTTCCTCTATGGTAGGTGCTGGTTCAAGTTCAGCTACATTCATGTTGTTGTCTGCCGCCTTGTTTATTTCCTTGTACATTTCTTGACAGTACTCCTTCCATCTGTTCAGAATATCTTACGTTCTGTTAGAGTGTCACCCTTCTTGTCGTTTATTGCTCGAAGTGATGGTTTAAAGTTGCTTTTCTTCAATGTGCTTACTTCAGAAAACATATTCTTACTCAATCCCTGTTCGCGCATTCTTCTATTTTCCTGCAGATGTCGTTTATGAATTGTTGTTTGTCTTGTCTGACTTGCTTTTTAATCTGCGTTGTGTGTTCCTTGTATAATTCCTGATTCTCTGTGTTTTTTTGTTTGGACTTCATTTTCTTCTTCCTACCACAACTTCAGTGTTTCGTCTGAGATTTATTCTCGTCTCTTTATACTTCTTTTAGGAATGAACCTCTGTGCATTTGTAATGTAAACATCTCTGATGTTATAAACAAGTTCACCTGGTGTAATTTCCTCCTGTACTGCCATAAGAACGTCAAATTAGTTCTGAATATCGACACTGTACTCTTTTGGTATAGCGCTTGTGTCATAACGTATTACTTTGTCGCTTGTAACGACTTTTTTCAGTTTGATCTTGAATTTTGCAGCAAGAAGTTCATGGTCGGAGTCACAGTCCGCTCCCGGGAGCGTCCTGATGGATGAGATACATGATCGCCACCTCTGCTGTATTAAGATGTAATCTATTTGGTTCTTGATTTTTCCGTCCGGTGACGTCCATGTTTATAGTCTTCTAGGGTATTGCATAAACATAGTTTTTGTGATGACTAAATTGTTTTCTAGGCAGAATGTTGTCACGCGTTCTCCTCCCTCATTTCTTTGGCCAAATCCATAACTTCCTTTTACTCTTTTTTCATGTTCTAATATTTCGTTTCCAACTTTGGCATTAAAATAACCCATTTTTATCTTAATATCTTGCTTATTTGCTTTCTCTAATGCGTGTTGCAGTTCGTTGTAAAACTCTTCAATGTCATGTTCTTCAGCAGCTGCTGTTGGCGCAAATGTTTGTATAATTGTGATGTTCTTTCTAGAAGAGAATACCGATAAAAAAAAGACAACAAAAACATATTAAACAGAGGTTTGTGGAGGAGTATGTCTTGAATAAGCTGCAAAAGAATTGACCACGTGAATGATATGACTGATTATTAAGGTGACTCGCATAATTTGAAAACTGCTGTACTAGTAGTGATGAGTGTTGTCCGTTAATTGTTAGCCTGTTTTTTTTATATGATGTCGTGGTTGAGTTAGAGTGTAGAGTATTTGTCGAGTTGGACAATAGTATTGAAATCGACAAGGGATAGTGGACTGACAGAGTTATAGCTTACACATAGATAAAGTGTAATAGGAGGTGGACTTGAGACAAACGCGGAGAAGATTTATTAAAGTTATCACTCTCTCCAAGCTCTCAACTCACTTATACTGTCTAAGCACCTCCTGCTCTCACTCTTTTCTCTGGATCTAAATAGAGACTATAGTAAAGAGCTAAAAATGTAAAATATGGATGGAAGGGTCGTGAACAGCGCATTAATAAAATGTGTAAATTGTATTACAGCAGGAAAGCATGAAAATAATGCATGTCATCACAACAACATAAAATTTCATCAATAATCAAAAATATGCAAAATACTATAACAACACACCCACAACCAATCATAAAACCTGCAGAACACGGAGAAATAAATAAACCGAGGGACAGTCCGTCCGCTTTCGTGGGACCAAATGTAATAGCTCCAATGTCTTTACGTAAATATATACTCCATGGGTGATGGAATTGACCTGTAAATCCAATGAAGGCGCTAACTTTGGGGACCCCTAATTGCGTGAGGGGGGGGGGGCTGGAACTCTGTATTTCTCTCCGGTTTACCAAGTGAATAGGCTGAGTGTCAGTCTGTCCGCTTTCGTGGAACCAAATGAAATAGCTCCAATGTCTTTACATAAATATATACTCCATGGGTGATGGAATTGACCTGTAAATCCAATGAAGGGGCTAAACGTTGGTGACCCCTAATTGCGTGAGGGGGCTGGAAATCTGTATTCTCTCCTGCTGACCAAATAAACAAACTGAGCGACAGCCAGTCCGCTTTCGTGGGACCAAAGGCTCGTTACACTACGTGAGCTTAACTTCCGTGGGAGGGAAATGGCGTTGACAAAAGAAGGGTTTTAGATCATGTAGGGGGTTTGACGACTCGTGATTGCTAGCTGTATATAGAATCCCTCTAGAACGAAGAGAATGTGACATTCTTCGCCTGACTGGAGACTTGACTCTAGCAATTCGGTATCCCTGAAACCCGAAAAATGACTAGAGATAGGCCTTAACATTTAGTTCTGTGTTAAAGTCTGCCTTATCTCATGATGGTCCATCTCGGGCCAGGAAAATATTCACGAGTGTGTTAGTCTATTACGACTAACCAGATTTATAGTTTACATACAACGCCACCCAGGACACCTGCATGACCTGATTCTACAGATGTATCGGCGTAATGCGTAATAAAGAGTAAGACAAAGGTTATTCTAGAGACATCAGAAGTCAACAATCGCAAGAAAATTCCTTCAGGTAGAGAAATGCATAATATTATGAGAGCTCTAACTCGTCTAAGGGACAAAACCCAGAGACTGACCGCGATTGTTATCTCCCCCTTGTTTCGAAGATGAAACGGTTACCTAGGCCTCAAAGGTACCACCCGCTAGCAGAAATGTTTCTCTGGTCACACGAACACCAGGTGCGCTGATGTAACGTTATCTGACCGTTGAAGGCCAGAACGTAAACAAAGCGCGGAGTGGGTCTGCGAAGGGGTAAATTGCAGGTAGAATATGAAAATACAAAATGTCAAGGAAACCCGAACATTAAAAAGTAATAACATATGGAACGGAATGGTAAAATAAATTAACAGTCACTGTGACATGTTACAGTTAAATACTTCAAGCCTTTTAGTTTACAAGTCCATTTCTTTTCTGTCTGACCTGTTTTCTTTTGTCCGCTACTGTGTAGTGAAGCAGATCGTTGATAGTTCACGTGATCATGATATGTAGACATACCATGTCATCTCCACATCTCTGTTGTTGTGAGATAACCTCCATATGGTTCTAAAGCACTTCTAACTTCGTGTCTGATCTGTCAAGCACTGTGTGGAATAAACGATTTCTAAAGATGATAATAAAGATATTGGAGTCCTACGTCCAGTTTTGATATCAGCGATGACCTTCAGGCGTGTAAGTTGTACTGCGATGTAGACCATTTTCTTTATTTCCTACCCGTCTTGTTAGGGGGCTGTAAGTAAACAAATAAGATAATCTGAGTGCATTAGGCTATCTCCCTTCAATAAATGCTGCACCAGGTTTATAGTGTTAGCCATAGTTTTGATCACTGTAACAGTCCTATATCATAACCACCAGGAATGTAACGATATCTTTACTGTGTACTGTTATAGTATGGATGTGTTATTGCGCCACTACAATGTTGAAGGCTGTACGATCTACCTCAATGTTCCTGCACGGTGTTACTGTAGTTTTATGTGCGTGCGTAGTCAGTACGACCTGGTCCAAACAGCGTTGTTGTGCATGATTAGCTCACCAGGCGTTGAGGCGCTAACAGGGTGTCATGTTGACATTCAAACATCATACATCTCTTGAATGTGAAGTACTCGAAGTTTGTGTGGGTTGATAAGTGATGTGGTTGTGAGAAAACACGAATGCGTAAAGGCTCTTTGACAGGTAAACAATGCACCCACTCACTCACATGCAGTAGTCAGTAATTGTTGCAACTGCTGGAACTTTTCAATCATTTATTTACGAGATACAGTGACATCAACAATTACAGTCAAATGGACGAGGATCAAGGACATCATATAAACTGTGAATGACTAGCAAAACATCTGGCATTATAAAGCTTGAACCACTCATCTATCAGGACGTTATCGACAATGGTCTGCCCTTTAACACATAGTTCATACTGCAGCTCACGTACCACTGACTCAGCGCGTCAGGTACTTTAAACAACTCCGCCGTACCAACAGGCGAGTTCTCAATTGCATAAATAATAATAATGCTTCAATTCATCTGGCATAACACGGCAAATACATCTTCTTCTGCTCAAAGATATCGGCCGTATTGTCGGGCCTCTATAATAATGTAAACAACTGTGTATTCTTCATAGGCAGGCATAATCATCCATGCCGAAACATACCGCCAACATGCGGTTTTCATAATAACATATCTTCACTGGGCCTCTGTATAACAGTTAGACGAATAGTCTTAGTTGGCTACATCGAGCACAAATAATGGACTCTGCATCTCAAAGGACTGTGAGCTGTACTCACAGGTTGCCACAAAATGTTCTGCAACTTAGGCATAATAATTAAGTTTCTTTTACCTTTGACAGAATCCGAGAAATACACAAATAACAACTGTCGTCATTCTTGACGAACAGAATAACTCTGGGGAGAATCACTGACATCACAGTCACACTGAAGACTATCTTTCCCCCAGATAATGCAGAGAAGTACCACGGACATACTAGTCCGGTCAGAACCAAGATCATCACTCTCTGACGGAAGTCTCTCCGTTCGCGCTAAAAAAACTTGCGCATATGTAGACAGCACAGATCTGAGTCAAGCTAACCCCGACTTAAGACAGGTCAACAACAATGAATAAAACAAAGGGAAGATAACCCCAAATCAACATGTCCCAGGGAGTTCATAAACAGTTCTCTAACTTAGATCATCAAAAGTATTAAATAGATTTACGTCTTATGAAACCGTCAAAAACGACAGCAACAGATTACCGCACCCTCCGGATAAAAAAAAAACATGAACCACATATTTTTTTTAAATACATCAATGAGCAAGATACAACATGCTCATAACTCATGAATGATACGCCGATGAAACAAACAACATAAAATAATGTCTTAATGACAGTCGCAAGCGACGCACAATAGAGCGTCTAGTGAGAACAAAAATTCACCACACAAGATAAGAGAAAATATTTTCTCCAAGTAAAACATATCCGGTAGGTACCATCAAAGAAACCTCAGTTGCTGGCGATGCTAATGAAAATCACATACATATCAAAAAATGTAATATTATAGCAATGCGAATGACAACATATCGAGAAGTCATATGAACATATAAACCTATCGAAGTCTCATGCTATATAATCACTATTATCTAATGGATGGCCCTAACAAAATTTGTAAAGTCATTAAACATACATATGACAATATAAGAGTACAATCTAACTAATAGAAGATGGCATCCACAGTACAAAACAATGCTGTATCCCGAAGATCAACGTAAGCAGCATCCAAATAGTATGTAAGCGATACATATGGCATCACCAAGATTTTCAAAAGCACTCCGTACCTGGTACTAGTTTGCACTGAGAACAATATAAATGACACAATTAGTAACATGCTATAATGTACTATAATTACTACTGCATGTCTAAGTATTACATGTGGCCGCATTAATTTTTTTTTTCTTTATATTATGTCAACTCAACCTCCTCCATTACACGAAAGATGGTAATAGAGAAAAAAACAATTAATTTACCACTCTAAGGTGAAAACAAATGTGTTAATATATATTGTTATAGTGAAGAGACATAAGTCTAGAAGTGTATCAGGAAAAATCTAGGACACAAGACTTAAGTGGACTCATGTGGGCATCTGGACAGTATATCTGCATTCACATTATCCAAACCACGGATAGCTCATACCGTGAAAGGAAAAGGTTGAAGAGCAATAGCATATCGAGTAGATCTCGAGCTCTTCAAGTTCTTACACTGAATAGCAGTAAGAGCTTTTTGGTCTGTTTCCACAATGAAATGCGAACCAGGAAGGAATCTTCGTAACTTAAGGATTGACCAAACCATAGCCAACAATTCACGGTCTAAAACCGAGTAATTCCTTTCTGCCACATTCAGTTTCCTAGAGATATACATAACAGGATGCAGAGTTCCTGAATACTCCTGCATTAGTGCCGCTCCGATACCAGTGGATGAGGCGTCACTACGAAGAACAAAAGTCTTAACAGTAATAGGCAGCCTTAAGATAGGTGGGGATAAGAACAAATTCTTTATCTGATGCAATGAAGATTGACATTCTTTGGACCAGCGCACCATGTTAGGAGACTGTTGCGCACATATTCTTTTGGTGGCGCACGGATTACGCATACATATGTAAAATGTATTTATTTGTCTGATAAAAATATGTTTATCTTTGAATGCATGTTTTTTGGTCTAAAGGGACAGAACTCAGATTAGGCGATGGGTATTCATTCTGTGAGTTATCGCTCCTTGTATCGTTCCTCAAAATCGAACTCAGCGGAGGAATCTAGACTTACTTTAATCTATTCTGTGTTTGGTTAAGAATAGATTGTTCTTGCTTCAGAATGTCTATGGCCCGAATCTATGTGTAGTTCTTGTCTATGTAGGACGAGTATGTCTTATATCTTGATATCTTAGTATGTTTAAGTGGAACTATTTTTTCTTGTACTGTACTTTTGGGGTCAGGTGCTTTTCGGCGGATGGAGATAGGTTAGAGAGTTCTTCGGTGATGTGGAAGCCTATGGCGGGAAGTCATGTCTTAGACCTGCCCAAAGTTTGTGATCTCTTTTGATGATGGGAACGAAGATATTTCCTTCTATGATGGTTAAATCCATGAGTTCCCCGGTGTTCATTCCATAACGCGAGGAGAAGAGCGTTTTTGTGCTTGCTAGTGTATTCTTATGCTAAGGTAAACGTACTTTTGCTGACTTCGTTCATTCCTAGGCTTAAGATGGGCAGACGTTTACATGAATCTAACCATGTCAGTATGTCAGAACGACATATTATCTAGCAGCAATGATTTTGTTTCTATACAGCAATTATGAGGACAGATTATGCTGATGCTTGTGGAAACTTTGATATTCATAAATTGAATCTTTATTGGAGCTTTGTCGTACATCGTTATGGTGAGCGATGTTTACAAGACTAGAAGCCATTTTGGAATGCTATATATTGTGGATCATTTACCAGAGAACAGGGACGCCCTTATTACCAGGTGATGATAAAGAGATCATACTTATGAAAGGAAAACCTACTATTGGTAGTTTAAGGTTTTTTCAGAAAATATTGGCTGAACTGTATTGAACGGAATCTTCGCTAGAGTGCAAGTTACGTTTATGCTAAAGAGGTTCGGTCTAGGAACCAGGTTGGAATTTGTATATTAACTGACATGATCAGTCAGTAAGACCTGATGAATATTTATATACGTTATAGAACTCTGAATGCTTATATACTGATGTTCCATTGTGATTGTCCTCAACATGAATGCCAATTTATTATTGTACACCGTGGGTCAACACTATGCTATTGATGTCGACCTGTGTTGCTGTAACTGTACCCGTTCTGTCAAGTGTGTGCGTCAAATTAAACTATTGAAACGTCTACAGTGGTCTGTATCAGTAACTTCTAGATACGCATGTATGAGTGTTTGAACTTTCAGTCAACTCCACAGAACAGTCTACACATTCGCGTATTGACATTTATTGCAACACTCATTGTCAACACTGTATTCTTGTCGGGCCTCATTGTGTCCCAGGACAGGGTGACATATATCCCCACACTGGCCACCACTTTGGAATTTCCGCAGAGGAAGTCATTATAGGAACTATCCAAGTCATCCATCATGGAGACAACAAGACCATAACTATAGAGATACTCATTATAATGAATATGATAATGGTAACCATGAGAATTATGACTCAAACCCAAATAAGGGTTACAATAGAGGAAATAATAATGATTACAGAGGCAATAATAATCGAGGTAGATCCCAATACAAAAAACATAAATCTCATTATCATGCAAACTCTGCACAGCAGGAGTCACATGAAGCCTATAAACAGACTAAAGATAATGATGATGCTAATAATATTGCATGTGCCGCTTTTGATTTTGGGAGAGCATCTCAGTGCCCCCAATGCAAAACATTATTTGAACCAAACACGGTGTCCACGTTAAGTTGTGGCCATCCTCTTCCCGCTCTTCCTGCGTCAGTCGCGCATGATGGAAGAGGTTCTCTTGTCTTACATAGATGTTTAGTAAATGACAATCCAGTCTCAGTTCTTTTTCATTCTGGATGCACCACAATTGGTGTTAGACAGTCGCTTGTAGATCCTTCTCGTGCCACTGGAAAAGTAGTCAAATGTATAACATTTGGCGGCACCTTAGAGAAATACTCTACTGCTATCATTAGCATTGCTACTCCTTTCTTTACAGGAGATGTACACGCATGTCTTCTGCCGAATCCGATCGCTGATCTTATCATCGGTCGTATTCACAGAGTCAAAGAATGCACTCCACAACAAATTCCCGTTTGGGAAAAACAGAATATGCAAACCGCTAATGCTGTAGTCACTAGAGCTCAAGCTCTTAATGTGCCTCAATCTTCACCTACTGAAGATAATGAAGTGCATAACCAACATGATCCCTTGGTAATTTCTCGTGACTCGTTTATAAAACCGCAAGAAGTGGATCCGACTCTAAAGAAATTATTCACTCTTGCAACGAAAGGTGATCCGAATAAAGATACAAAGCGTAAATCTTGGATTACAATGAAGAATGGCGTACTTGTACGTATGGTGCAAGACTCCGACAAGTCAAGTCATTCTCAGATTCTTGTGCCCAAGAATTTGAGAGTTAAAATCTTACAACACGCACACGACTCTCAGTGTGCTGGACATATGGGTTTTTCCCGTACAAAGTCAAGAGTTCTTGCGGCTTTCTTTTGGCCTTTTGTGAACAAAGACATACGGATTTATTGTCAATCTTGTATAGTATGTCAAGAAGTCAAATCCAAAGGTCCACGCCATGCTGCACCTATTCAGGCTGCAGACATTCCTATTCGACCATTTCAGAAAATGGCGATATACATCATTGGTCCATTTAAGATCAAATCTGCTAGAGGACATCAGTTTATCTTAACGTGTGTGGACATGTGCACACGTTGGCCAGAGGCTATCCCTCTGACGAGCATTACTACTGTTGACATTGCAGATGCTCTTTGGCTTATATTTTCTCGTCTGGGATTCCCCGGAGAAATATTATCAGACCATGGCACCCAACTAATATCGGATACCATGTCTCAAGTGATGTCGACTCTGCAGATAGAGAGATCTTTGAGCAGTATCTATCATCCTATGTCCAATGGGATGGTCGAACGGCTAAATAGAAAACTCAAGAACTTATTAGGGAAGATAACTGAGGATCATCCTCAAGATTGGGATATGGTTTTACCCGCGGCCCTCTTCGCTTACAGAGAGGTCCCCAATGAACATACATGATTTTCTCCCTTTGAACTTGTCTTTGGCGCGCGACCGCGCGGCCCCATGTCTTTGCTTCATGATCTCATAACCGCTGATAATATTACCGATGAAACGAAATCTTCTTATGAATATGTCATCGCGCTGAGGGAAAAGATTATCGAAGCATGCAAATTGGCAACTTCTTCTTCTGAATTTGCTAAGCAGAAAGCAAGACAATTTGCCAATAAGAAAAGAACCTTACGACAACTTTGTCCTGGTGACAAAGCATTTGTTTTGCTACCTTGTAGGGAAAACAGACTTCTTATTTCTTGGAAAGGTCCGTACGATATAATCTCGAAAATTTCCGATGTTGACTACATTGTCGATATTGATGGGAAGCATAAAACCTTCCACATCAATATGCTTACGGAATTCCATGAACGTCCGGATTATTTACAGCCTATTTTCTAGGCAACGGACGATTCACCAGTCCAACATGGTCATTACTCATCACTGTCTGTAATACAGGATGAGGAAACAAGTTTTTCGGATGTTAATCTCCCGCTTCCGATGATTCCACTTCATTCTAGTGAATCATGGAAAAACGTTACTGTTTCTCCCAATTTGTCTCTAGGAGAACAGCGACAAGTTTCGACTATGTTATAAACATTTTAGGATGTCCTTACTGATATTCCTGGACAAACTCATGTCATTGAACATGACATTATTCTAACTGACCATAATCCTATTAGAGTCAGACCTTATCCTATTCCTATACATTTTCAAGCACAGGTTGAGAAGGAGTTGGATGAGATGATAGATTTAAAAATAATTGAACCATCCACTTCTGCGTATTCTTCGCCGATGATTATTGTTCGAAAAAAAGACAATAACATACGTCTTTGCGTTGACTATCGCAAATTGAATCAAGTCACGAAGTTCGATGCTGAACCTATGCCTTTACTAGTAGAGCTACTTACTAGGCTTTCTAAATCTCATTTTTTCACTAAACGAGATTTGTCTAAAGGATATTGGCAAGTTCCTCTATCTGAACACGCCAAACCTTTTACTGCTTTTTCTACACCTAGAGGCTTTTTTCAATGGAATTTCATGCCTTTCGGCCTTATGAACGCACCAGCTACATTCGTACGCATGATGCGTAGAATTCTATTTATCGGTCAGATGTCATCCCGTATCTAGACGACATCTGTCTTTTCAGCGATACTTGGGAAGATCACTATTCGGGGTTAGTAGAATTGCTATCTACTCTACGCGAGTATAACCTGACAGCGAAACCCTCTAAAGCCTGCATTGGTTTTAGCGAAATTTCTTTCTTAGGTCATCTAGTGGGTCATGGTTTCCTAAAGACAGAGGACCATAATACAAGTAAAATACTTAACATTTCTATTCCTAAGACTAAAAAGCAAGTGCGAAGTCTCTTAGGTCTCATACAATTTTATGGACGATTCATTCCGAATCTGTCCTCGATCATGACACCTCTTTCTTCCTTGCTAAAGAAAGGGTCTCCTAATATAGTCCATTGGACTCAAGAATGTCAATCCTCTTTGGATAAGATCAAAACTATGTTTTCTACTGCACCTATTTTAGTGTTACCTACTAAAGATAAGACATTTGTTCTTCGTAGTGACGCTTCATCCACTGGGATTGGAGCGGCACTAATGCAAGAGTAGTCTAGAACTCTGCATCCTGTAATGTATATTTCCAGAAAGCTTAATGCTGCAGAAAGGAATTATTCGGTCTTAGACCGTGAACTATTGGCTATGGTATGGTCAATTCTCAAATTACAAAGATTCCTTCTAGGCGCACATTTCATAGTAGAAACCGATCAGAAAGCTCTTACGGCTATACGGAGTAAAAATTTGAAGAGTTCGAAGTCTACTCGATATGCAATTGCTCTTCAACCTTTTCATTTTTCGGTACGAGCTATCCGTGGATTAGATAATGTGATGGCAGACATTCTGTCTAGATGCCCACATGATTCCACTTAACTGTTGAGTCTTGGACTTCTTAACACTTCCAACTCGACAACAGATTTTTCTTTTCTATATCAAGATAGATACACATTGTAATTCATAATGATACTACGTTCATTGATATATATATTCACTGGTACTCGTTGATGATTTTTCTTTTTGTCAATCATGTACTTGGAATGCTTAAACTGAAATTGTTATATGCATTGTGTCATTGCAAGTATAGTAGTATGCGTTGGTGACACCTCTCTGGAAACATTTATACTTAAGAGAAATGCTTTCTCTGAGAGATTGAGATGTATTCTCATCAGTCGACCTATATTTCTACTTTGCATTAATCTGGCTTAAATAATTCCAGATATTTCTCATCTGCGCAGTATTTATGCGTTGGGGGCCTATTGTATGTTGCTCTCAGGTGGAAGAAAAATGACTTTCATTTTTTTCCCGGGGGGTGTGGTAATCTGTTGCGCACATATTCTTTGGTGGCGCACGGATTACGCATACATATGTAAAATGTATTTGTTTGTCTGATAAAAATATATTTATCTTTGAATGCATGTGTTTTGGTCTAAAGGGACAGAACTCAGATTAGGCGATGGGTATTCATTCTGTGAGTTATCGCTCCTTGTATCGTTCCTGAAAATCGAACTCAGCGGAGGAATCCAGACTTACTTTAATCTATTCTGTGTTTGGTTAGGAATAGATTGTTCGTGCTTCAGAATGTCTATGGCCCGAATCTTTGTGTAGTTCTTGTCTATGTAGGACGAGTATGTCTTATATCTTGATATCTTAGTATGTTTAAGTGGAACTATTTTTTCTTGTACTGTACTTTTGGGGTCAGGTGCTTTTCGGCGGATGAAGATAGGTTAGAGAGTTCTTCGGTGATGTGGAAGCCTATGGCGGGAAGTCATGTCTTAGACCTGCCCAAAGTTTGTGATCTCTTTTGATGATGGGAACGAAGATATTTCCTTCTGTGATGGTTAAATCCATGAGTTACTTAGTGTTCATTCCATAACGAGAGGAAAAGAGCGTTTTTGTGCTTGCTAGTGTATTCTTATGCTAAGGTAAACGTACTTTTGCTGACTTCGTTCATTCCTAGGCTTAAGATGGGCAGACGTTTACATGAATCTAACCATGTCAGTATGTCAGAACGACATATTATCTAGCAGCACTGATTATGTTTTTATATAGCAATTATGAGGACAGATTATGCTGATGCTTGTGGAAACTTTGATATTCATAAATTGAATCTTTATTGGAGCTTTGTCGTACATCGTTATGGTGAGCGATGTTTACAAGACTAGAAGCCATTTTGGAATGCTATATATTGTGGATCATTTACCAGAGAACAGGGACGCCCTTATTACCAGGTGATGATAAAGAGATCATACTTATGAAAGGAAAACCTACTATTGGTAGTTTAAGGTTTTCTCAGAAAATATTGGCTGAACTGCATTGAACGGAATCTTCGCTAGAGTGCAAGTTACGTTTATGCTAAAGAGGTTCGGTCTAGGAACCAGGTTGGAACTTTGTATATTAACTGACATGATCAGTCAGTAAGGCCTGATGAATATTCATATACGTTATGGAGCTCTGAATGCTTATATACTGATGTTCCATTGTGATTGTCCTCAACATGAATGCCAATTTATTATTGTACACCGTGGGTCAACACTATGCTATTGATGTCGACCTGTGTTGCTGTAACTGTACCCGTTCTGTCAAGTGTGTGCGTCAAATTAAACTATTGAAACGTCTACAGTGGTCTGTATCAGTAACTTCTAGATACGCATGTATGAGTGTTTGAACTTTCAGTCAACTCCACAGAATAGTCTACACATTCGCGTATTGACATTTATTGCAACACTCATTGTCAACACTGTATTCTTGTCGGGGCCTCATTGTGTCCCAGGACATGGTGACATATATACCTGACACTGTGCCCGGTTATTAGAGTTGACCAATTACAGCAATACTCCTTTACAACGTTATTTGATATATACCCAGTTACGACGAAGGAGAAACAGCCTTTATCAATGTGACCTCAAAAAAGGCATTTATCAGAGACCCTTTCTTCAATAGGGTTGAGAGTGGTGCCATGATAGAGGATAGATTCTTAATAAATCTTCCGTAGAATTGTATTAATCCCAAGAGACTACGTACTTGTTTTTTTTTTTGTCTTAGGAACAGAGATATTTAATATCTTAGAAATGTTTTGGTCCTCTGTCTTCAATAGACCATGACCAACACGATGACCCAGGAAAGAAATTTCACTAAACCCAATCAGGAGGCTTTAGAGGTGTTTTTGCAGTCAAATTTATGCTTGCGTAGAGAGTTAGACATTGCCAATTCATTTAAAACCCAAATAGTGATCTTCCCAAGTATTACTTAAAAAATGACAGATGTCAATGTGAACATCTGTACTAATAAGAGCAATTCGACGCATCATTCGTCTGAAAGTATCTATAAGTAATAGCTCCATTGAATTCAAAACCCCTTGGGCGTGGACGAAGAGTATGCTGAAGTGGATGGTTCAATTATTTTCAATTGTATCATTTCATCCAAGTCTTTTTCGACTTGTGCTTGAAAATGGAATAGGATAAGGTCTTACTCTGATCGGATTATGATCAGTAAGTATAATGTCATGTTCAATGACATGTGTGTGTCCAGGAATGTCGGTTAGGACATCCTGAAATGATTGTAGCGAAGAGGATACTTTTCGCTGTTCCTCAGAAGACAAATTAGCAGAAACAGTAACGTGTTTCCATGATTCCGTAGAAGTAAGTGGAATCACAGGAAGAGGTAGATTAACATCTGAAAAAGTAGTTTCCTCATCCTGTATAACTGACAGGGATGAGATATGACCTTGTTGGACTGGAGAATCGTCCGTTGCCTGGAAAATAGGGGGCAAATAGTCTGGTCGTTCATGATATTCCGTAAGCATATTTATATGGAATGTTTTATGCCTTCCATTAATATCGACAACATAGTCGACATCGGAAATTTTCGAGACTATTGTATATGGACCTTTCCATGCAATAAGAAGTCTGTTCTCCCTAGAAGGAAGTAAAACAATCGCTTTGTCTCCAGGAAAATGTTGACGTAGGCGTCTCTTCTTATTAGCAAATCGCCTTGCCTTTTCCTTAGCACATTCGGATGAGGAAGTTGCTAGCTTGCATGCTTCAATAATCTTTTGCCTGAGAGCAATGACATACTCATGTGAGGATTGAATGTCATTGTCGATATTATCAGCAGTTATAAGATCATAAAGTAAAGACATAGGACCGCGCGGTCGCGCGCCAAAGACAAGTTCAAAAGGAGAAAATCCTGTATGTTCGTTGGGGACCTCTCTATAGGCAAAGAGAGCCGCGGGTAGAACCCTGTCCCAATCCTGAGGATGATCCTCAGTTATCTTCCCCAGTAAGTTCTTGAGTGTTCTATTAAGACGTTCAACTAACCCATTAGACATTGGGTGATAAACACTTCTCAAAGATCTTCTAATGTGCTGAGTAGACATTACCTGCGACATTGTGTTTGATATCAATTGTGTGCCATGTCTGACAATATTTCTCCGGGAAAACCCAAACGAGAGAATATAAGCCAAAGAGCGTCTGCGATATCGGCAGTGGAGATGCTCTTAGAAGGTATTGCCTCTGGCCAACGCGTGCACATGTCAACACACGTAAGGATATTTGATGTCCTCTGGCCGATTTAATCTTAAAAGGGCCAATTATATCTATGGCCATTTTCTGAAACGGCCGAATAGGAATGTCTGCAGCCTGAATAGGTGCAGCATGACGTGGACCTCTAGATTTGACCTCTTGACATATTTTGCAAGACCGGCAATAAATTCGTATGTCTTTATTGACAAATGGCCCCAAAAAAAGCCACCAGAACTCTCGACTTAGTTCGGGAAAAACCCATGTGTCCAGGACACTGAGAGTCGTGTGCATGTTTAAGAATTAGGGCTCTCATACTCTTGGGCACGAGAATTTGAGAATGCATAGACGTGTCTTAGTGTTGTACCATACGCACTAGTATACCATTCTTTATAGGGATATATGATTTGCGATTTGTATTCTGATTCGGATCACCGTTTTTAGCGAGAAGAAAGAATTCTTTAAAGGTATACAGAGAACAGACGTCTAACAAGAAAAGACGGTAGGAGCGGTCTGCTGAAAGTCGGATAGAGAAGAAAGTTGTAAGAGCATGATTAGTGTCTTTGACAAAGGAGGGAAGATTCTCAACGATAGGCTAGAAAATGCTATCTAGAAAGTCAGAAATGTGCTCAGTAGGACAGGAACAGGCCGAGACAATAGGTCTGCCAGGGTTGTCGATCTTGTGAATTTTGGGGAGCATGTAGAATACAGGCTTGCCCAAAGAACTATCATGAATCCTAAAATGAGATGCGTGGGGAGGAAGAGCATTACTAGTGATGAGCTGTTTAATAGTGTTGTATACAATGCGTTTGTTGGAGACAGTTGCATCGTTGGTCCTGGGCCTGTAAAAAGAGCCATTGGTCAACTGGTTTTTACCTTCACTTAGGTATAAGTCCTTCTGCCAGACGACAATGGCTCCTCCCTTGTCAGCCGGTTTGATGACAATGTCGTCTCTACGGCGAAGAAGGGAGAGAGCACGGGACTCTGCAGAAGTGAGGTTGGAATAATGCAATCTACGAGGGCAGAGCTGCTGAATGTCATGGATGGGGTTCTTGATATACAGGTCCAAGTCATTTTTTTGTCACACCCATCCATTTTACTCCATGTCTTACAGCAGTTCCTCTCAACTGCATTAATTATAGGGCGCCTCATAGGAATTTAAATAAATCAAGTACTACGGCTGACAGGATCCAGGTACGTGTAAACTTTCTACATTTCCTGACCTTCTATGAGTTAGGATTTTCCTCGTTCTAATGATCCCCGAACGGATGTAACTCAGTAAAATATAGCTCTGTTATAAGTATTTAAAGGTATGTGTTGGAAAATGCAATACTCAGGAAAGCGTTTCGATTATATTCTTTTACCATAGTTGTTGGTGGTACCAGGACGGTACTAATCTCTAGAACAAAGTGAGGGTAGAAGTGGACTGACGTAGAAACGACGGACCGGCTTGGCAGTTACTTCTTGTTTGACATTTCTGGGAAATTGTGCGCCTTTAATCTTTACCAGGGGCGCGAGAACTCCAGTGACTTATCTGCACAGAACCAACCCATCAGCGAGAGCAGAACATACCATAAACTACCAAGTCTTCTTTTTCTTCTTTTTAATCCATTGCCGCCGACCGTCAAAGCAGTCAGTGGCCATCACGCCTGGTGGCGTCTTGTAGGGCAACAACAAATTGATTTCACTTTGCTTGGTCGGTGGCCATCCTTTGTATAGTGCCCTAACTCTGGTTCATTCTTTGCATCTCAGCCTCTACAGTTCTCCGACAAGTTGTTTTTGGTTGGCCTCTCTTTCGTTTTCCTTCAGGGGTCCATAGCATAGCTGTTCTTGTGATGGCATCGGGGTCTCTTCTGAGGACATGGCCAACCCAGCTCCAGCGTCTGCCAGCTATGATGGTGTGCATGTCCTCTTGCTTGCTCCGAGTAAGCAGATCATGATTGGTGATGGTATTCGGTCAAAAGATTCGGTGCATTTTTATTAGGCATGTTGTGCGAAAAGAGGACAATTTCGACGTTTCCTTCTCTGTAACTCTCCAGCATTCCACATCGTAGAGAAGCACAGAAAGCACACACCTCTGATATAATCTTAATTGTGTGCTTGTGTTGTATTGAGAGGGCTTCCAGATGTTGTTTAGACTAAAAAAGGCTGTTCTTGCTTTGTTCATTCTGTTGTTGATGTCTTTGCTTGCTCCACCGTCTGGTGTTACTATGCATCCTAGGTATTTGAAGGTATCTGTCTGTTCCAGTTGCTGATTCCTTACTGATATGGGCTCGGGGTTGCTCACATTGAGCGTCATGACCTCTGTATTCTTTAGATTGATGTTCAAGCCCACCTGCTGGCTATATTTATTAAGTCTATCCGTTTTTTTTTCTGGATCTGTTGATGTGAATGTGCTAGTAGTGCAATAACATCTGCATATTCCAGATCTTCCAATGTAGAAAATGTAGTCCATCTTATTCCTCTTGAACTGCCCTCTGTTGTCTGGCGCATCACCCAGTCTATGGCTGTTAAAAATAGAGTGGTTGATAAGCGGCATCCCTGTCGTACTCCTGTCTTCACCTAAAAGGTCAGGTTGCTCTGCCTAACGCTACACGTAAAGTTGGCATAGAGGATTTTTATGATCGACACTATGCAGCTTGGAATTCCATAAACCCTTAGTATTTTCCATAAACTGTCCCTATGTATGCTGTCTAAAGCATTTTCAAAAACAATGAAATTAATGTACATCTGTCTCTGCCATACTGAGCACTGGTCTATAATGTTCCTGAGGTAAAATACGTGATCTACACATCTTCTGTTCTTTCTAAATACTGCGTGTTCTTTTTTGTGGTCTACTGCTTTTGAAATTCTCTGTATAATTATCCTGCCTAGTATTTTGCTGGGAACTGAGAGAAGAGCGATTTCTCTCCAATTATTGCAGTCTCCAAGATCTCTCTTCTTGGGCAATTTGACAATTATTTCTTTGTTTCACTCCGTTGTTGTTGTCCCTGTTTTCCAGACTTGTGCAAATAATGGTTCTAATAGTTCTGCTGCTAGCTCAGGGTCTGTCTTAAATAGCTCTGCATTTAAGTTATCATGGCCAGGAGCTTTTCCATTCCTTAACCATTTGATTGCTGTGATGATTTCTACTTTTCGTGGAATATCTGTATTAACATCTAGATCGTTTTCAGCTTCAGGAACATTCAATTGTGTCTCTGGCGGTTTCTTGTTCAGAGTTTCTCTGAAATGCTCTGCCCACCTTGTTTCCTGTCCCTCTGCTGTCGTGATGAGATTTTCTTGCTTATCTCTTACCAAGTGACCTCCTTTAAAACTAACTTCTCATCACAATAAGTTAAAACTTTATTTTACTTATAATTCATTATTTAAATTTTCGAAAACCTTATTAAACTTAAATGATTATTAAATCATATTATTAAATATGTAATGTGTGATATATTTCCTGACTATGTAAGAGTTATGTAATGTGTGATATATTTCCTGATTTTGTAAGAGTTAAGTAATGTGTGATATACTTCCGGATTATGTAAGAGTTAAGTAATGTGTGATATATTTCCGGATTATGTAAGAGTTAAGTAATGTGTGATATATTTCCTGACTATGTAAAAGTTAAGTAATGTGTGATATATTTCCTGATTATGTACGAGTTATGTAATGTGTGATATATTTTCTGATTATGTAAGAGTTAAGTAATGTGTAATATATTTCCTGACTATGTAAGAGTTAAGTAATGTGTGATATATTTCCTGATTATGTAAGAGTTAAGTAATGTGTGATATATGTCCTGATTATGTAAGAGTTATGTAATGTGTGATATATTTCCGGATTATGTAAGAGTTATGCATTCATTTATTCATGTTCGTAAAGCGCCCAATGGAGCATAGATCCACAACTACAGCTGGTTACCATGGAGGCGGCCTGCATTATAACATGCATGTGATCTTCCAGTGGTGGTTCCTGTACCAGTTAAATAAACATGATGTGGTTGCCAGCCACATGTATGTGTGGCCGTGCATTGCTGATGATGTTGTATAGTGGTTCGTATCACTACCCCAACAGTAGGCAGGCCTTGGTTGATGGTATCAAAGTCATTTCTTACTTGATGCAAAACAACAACAGTTCACGTAGACAGCTGACGATTGATATCAACACTAGATGAGTAACTTGACTCAGACAGATGACGATTGATATCAACACTAGATGAGTAACTTGACTCAGACAACTGATGATTGAAATCAACACTAGATGAGTAACTTGACTCAGACAGCTGACGATTGATATCAACACTAGATGAGTAACTTGACTCAGACAGATGACTATTGATATCAACACTAGATGAGTAACTTGACTCAGACAGCTGGCGATTGATATCAACACTAGATGAGTAACTTGACGCAGACAGGTGAAGATTTATATCAACACTAGATGAGTTTTATGAAAAAAATAGTAGATGTTATGAGTAAAATTCATAACATATCTGTCGATATCAAAAACGGCTCGACTGGTGGTCATATTTGTTTACGACCGGTGACCCTGTGTTGTAGGAAGTACGCCATTGCCTTTCGGGCCTAGTAGGAACAGTCTACGGTTGCTGTAACCAGAAGTCATCGATCTTTCTAGGTCTCTTTGGTGTGTGTCTTCTGTGGCACATGAACGTGTGTTTTATGCGCTCCTGAGTATTATAGTGTTTCATGACATATTCCTACGAGGGACCATCACTAGCTCGCACATATAACTCCGTGAGGTGAGGCTAGTATATTTGTGAAAGGAACTATGCTTTATCTGCAGAACGTGAGTGTTTGAATTATAATAAAATGCATGAAAATGTCCTCGACATTGTTCTACCAGCAGACGTTATAGATCGATACTAAAGACTGTCTGGTTGACGCCATAATCTATTCTGCATATAACAAAATATCTCGATGGAGCCACGTTGTGTGAAATAAATATTGTTGAAATTGTCCAGCCTGCATTACTATTAATATGGAAATGTGGAGTTGGATTCAGTTTAGTATTTAAGTCTTCAGTAAATTATGTCCTTTAGGTTTATCTCCCTTTGCTTGTCATCATTGAAACATATGGAAATTTTATATATATATATATATATATATATATATATATATATATATATATATATATATATATATATATATATACTAGCAATAACCAATCAAACTTAACGGGTTTCGATTATAGTGTGCTGTTTCCGTTCCCGGATGAGCAGACAGAAGTACATTCTTAGAGTGTTTTTGGTTTCTTTCCATTATACAGTGTAATTTAACTGTTCATGAACACCGTCATTTGAACGCTTTTCTTTGTTGATTGTAACTATTTTCGGCAGAGTATATATAATGGAAACAATACAGTTTTTCAACACGTTTGCATTCCTCAGCTGTGACCAACGTACACATGGCGAGAATTATGTTATGATAGATTCAATTTAAAAGTTCTTTGATGACAACATTTCGTGTGAAAGTGAGTGAATTGTTTTCAAAGACTGTTCCCTGATAATAAGTGGTTTTAACAAAAACTTTCAAGTTTTCATGATTTGTACATCAGGTGAGGGCTCATGCACACCACATTTTACGCACTTTTTCTTTGTCGAGCGCTACTAATTTCGTGAAAGAATTTTAAAAAAAAAAACACAAAGAATTTGTTTTATATAACACCCATTCCGTGCAAGTTGCACGCTGTGCGTTGCGCACTTTTTTTCGGGCGCGAGTTACTATTTTGAGTGTGACAGACCGACGTAACATACATCGGTAATTATGTTAGTTGGGAATGGGAATACTAGCAATAACCCGCCAATAATGACGGAAGCAAATCAAAAACTGTAATATATTTTAAAATATTGTTTAATTCAATGTAAAAGTTCTTTGATGACAAACATGTTTTGTGAAAGTGCGTGTATTTGTTTCAAAGAATGTAGCCTGATAAAAAGTATTTTTAACAAAAACTTTAAAGTTTTCAGGATTTGTTTCACGGGTGAGGGCGATATAAAGCTGGCAGTATCCGAAAACAGGTTCAAGACGGAAAAAACTCCTACGTGATCAAAAGATTGTCCTTGCGCCTTATTAATCGTCACTGCAAATGCTAAAATCCCTGGGAATTGACGACGTCGCATCTGTCGCGAGAGGGTAGATTGTTATAGAAATTATAAAGTATCCTGGACACAACGTTGTATCAGGTGATACCAGGATAATGCCAGATAAGAGACTAGTCTTAAAAGTAATACCCCCTTCTCTGAAAAGAGTAAGTGTGTATGGACATCAAAAGTAGTATCTAGCTGTATAAGTTCTTAGGGAAGATGGTAATGTATTACCCGAAGTTCCTAAATGCTCCTCTCTAGATTCTCCTCTGTTTATATTATTAGCTCTGCTAGGGGTATTAACTAAACTATTTACCAACAAGAACTGTAATTTAACTTATATGATTCAAGTAAATCTGTTGGTAAATATTTACAATTTATTTTATACAAGTTTTCTTTTGTCTGTGAAAATTTCTCACTGAACTCAAAATTTTATTACAATATTAAATAAATAATATCACTTGTAAAATATTCAAAAGTATCTAAAGTCTCTAAATTTGTAAAAAGTTCTTCTCTCTTGGTTGCACTCCCTCTGGTTGTAGAATATTTATATCTTAAGAACCATCTTATTACACAGTTACTGAATGATTGTCTATACTGACTATAAATATGCCCAAACAGATGTCATCATTAGTTATTACTGTCTTTAATAGTGGTGTTACTGGGATACTCTGAACAGTAGCCTTGTTTGGCCACTTATCTGTTATATTGAAGCCGGTCGCTCTTCTGACATGAAAGGAAAGGTCAAATAAAATTCCTCCAGGCAGTGAATATTGGGTGGCTGTCAATATGAACAACAAGGGCGCTCACACTACTAGTTTCATTCAGTAGTGGCTGACTCTTTAAGGTGTACTTAAATGACAGGATATAACCTGAAACATATTTGATTAACCACTATATTGTCTATCATTATTCCTCTATTGCAGATGTAGGGGATGAGAGACAGTTTTCAGACAATGTGCTAGCAGACGCACAGGACATAATATATCAGTAATAACACAATCCAGTTTACTGTGAATATAATTTCTCCAATTCCTTAGTTAGAGCAATCTGTCCATGATTCGCTTCCATACAGTTATTAGGTCTTGTGTAACATACTAAGTAATATCTCAATCAATAAGTCTCCATTTATTTGAATCAACACTGGCTTGGATTTTGCATCCAACAATTACACAGTAGTTCAAAACACATCTACACACTTCCTAACGCACAATCTAATTAATTAATAAAATTATATATATATATATATATATATATATATATATATATATATATATATATATATATATATATATATATATATATATATATATATATATATATATATATATATATATATATATATATACTGAAGCAAATTAAAAACGAACCACCTGTATAATCCAGGAACAGAGTGTGAAATGTAAATATAAGTGTTTACAAGTTTACATATTTGGAATTATTATTCAGTTTCCTATGAATCCATGCTGGTCATTAATTTGTACATTTGATTGTTATGAAATTAATTGCATTCTGTGCAGGCAAGGGAGAAAACCAAAAATACAAAAAAATGCACGTGCGTTATCCTGCTGGAGAAGCTGCAAGTCTGGATAAATTGTGAACGCAGGAGCAACCAGTGCATCCAGAACCTCATCTCGATATGTCACAGCATTAACATTTCCACGGAAAACGTGAAGAGGCAAGCGATGGTTAAAACTGAATCATCCCCAAATGTGAATACTGCCACCTCGAAATCGGTTGACACAGCAATCTGCAAAGCGCTCTTCACACCGTCGCTAAATCCGCATACGTCCATCTGCAAAGGATATGTTGAATCTGTTCTCGTCTGTGAGAAGGACAGCATTCCACTGCAGTCTAGTCCATCTGATATGTTGCTCTGCCCGTTGCAGGCGCTGCTAACGATGTCTGTGAGTCAAGTTTGGCCCAACATAAGGTCGTCTTGCAGTAAGGCCTGTATCTCTGAGTCGTCGTATGACTGTCATTCTAGAGACTTGCCCATGTCTACCCACTATTGCTCTTGCTGTTTGACTTGCCGGGAGCGTCAATTCCTTAGGTGACTCAGCACAATATGACGATCTTGCGCAGGGGTAGTAACTCGTGGTTGGCCACTCCGAAGTCTATCCCGGGCACTGCCAGTGGTTCCGTAATGTTCATTGAGACGTACAATAGTGCTGTGGTGGCAATTCATCCATCTGGCAATGGCCCGCGAGCTCATTCCGGTCTCCAACATACCAATGGCTCGTTGGTGGTCGTTTTCAGATAGTCGTGGCATTTCAAGCACATGTACTGGGTGTTTTGTCTCAACGGCCTTTTTATACCGAGTATACTGCCACAACGCGTACACATTTTCAGGGTCATAGCTGTTGAGAATCGTGTTGCACGTGTAACTTTCATCGTTTTCATGTAGTCTGTACACACACCCATGGGTTGAATCTTGCACTTTCCATTCCAGCAGCCATTCGCTCTCTATCTCATGGCAAACACGGGGAAAATCCATTCCCACACTTTTTTTTGCCAGCTTCTCGGCATCAGTATATATAATAGTGGTGCGTTTTTAATGTGCTTCAGTATATAATAGATTTATTTGTGCTTTACCTTAATTTTTAACATGTCCCTTTTTTTACAAAATGTCCCGGGTTTTTTAGGTAAAAATTTGGAAATGTCCCGGTTTTTAAACAAAACATTATGGGAACTCTACACTAGCTGGCTGTCTGGATTCCTCTTCGTTGCTTGTCTGTTCGTGGTGCTGTGGCGTGTTTCACTATCTGGCTTGTGTGGTTCTGTTAGTTTTTTCCCTCCTCGTTTCTGATTCTTGTGTCTTCCTTTTCTCCTGTATCTGAAATAGCATTTTTTTCTGTGATTGCTGGGAGTAGTCTTTCTAGAGTTTCTTCGATGACTTCTTCGTCTGATTGGTCGTTCGTTTTTGTTTCCCGTGTGTTAGATGTAATTTCCTCTACGGTTTTTCGTTCTGCTTCTATTTTTTTTTGAGTGTTGATGTGTTTTCTTCTTTCAGCTCTGTCAGCTTCTTGACCTCTGCTTCTACCTGCTGCTGAATTTTTTTCATGTTTTCCATCATATTTTTAACGCTCTGTAGGTCTATCACGTCTTCACCACTGTCGGTTTTATCTTCGGGAATCTGCCTGCTTCTGCTCTCGCCCTGGAGTTTTAGTTTTATTTCTTTGACTTCAGCGGTCAGCTGATGTAGCTGTCTTCTTTCTTTTGTGCGCTGTCTGTTCGCGACCTCTACTGTCACTCTATGTTTTGCCTCTCTGAAGGGGATGTTTTTTGGAAAACGCTTCCTTCAGAATGCTCTTTGTTTCCTGGAATATAGGGCAGCCTCGGTACCTTGCCCCATGGTTTCTGAGGCAGTTTGCACAGGTACGGTTGGTGTTAATCGCTTTGTAATTGTGGTCCTCCTTCGCCCTGGGGAAGTCACCATATTGGTGGCTTCCAGCGCAATATCGACAGACTGCATCTCTCCTGCATGTTTTCTTGGTGTGGGAAAATTGCTGGCTGTTGGAGCACTGCATCACCGGAGGGATATAGGCTTCTGTTTTATTTGATGTATCTGTGAGTGTCAGTCTTTCAGGTCTTGTCGCTCCTTAAATAGTTACTACCACCAGATTGGTATCTTTTTTGTTCCATGTCTTTAACCTTTCAACTTGTATAATTTGAGCATTTGTGTTTTCAGTTTTTAGGCAACTTTGGACTTCATTTGAGGACCATCTGGTATCCACCCCTCTTAGCACCAACTTCTTTGTTGTCTTGCCGGTCTCCATCACTACTTTTATCTGGTGGGGCAGCATGAATTCTTTCGGTCAGTGGGACAGCTTTTGTTTTCTGCTTTTATTGTGTCTATTGTCACAACCTTCAACCTATCTTATCCTATGTAACATTGTTCTCCAGTTATCACGTGCCGATCCTTTCTGGTCTGTGCCAACTGTCGAGGTTATCTCCCTGCCCACTTTCATGTTCAAGTCTGATTCATATCCCACTCTCCATTTGTTGGTTTTATTATTGCTGGTTACATTCTTAGTAATTAGTTATAGTTAGTTTTCTAGTTGTAATTGGAGGTGAGAGTGTAACAAGGTGATAAGTGTTCACGACGCCGACATGTGCATCCAACGAAAATTTTTTGTGATACAAGAAGTAAGACACAATGAAGCTATACATAATTTACGGGAATTACAGTGCGCAGATGTCGACCATTACTAAACACACCTTAGTGACTAACCCACGTGACACTTTAAAAAAAAATTGTTCTAGACAAGAAGAAAAGAATAAATGAAACAACATAAATACAAGACTAATGACTTACTTAGTCGTTCCTCTTCTATCGTAAGGTGTAGAGGCTTGGAAGAGAGCGCAATCTTATCTTATCGTCTCTGTTTCTCCTGGCCTTGGTCCATTCTACTGCTCCGTCCTTCAAAGATTGTCTAATGTTGTCCTCCTAGGGGTCTGGGTCGCCCTGGAGGTCTGGATCCCTGGCTCTTAGTTTCCCATGCTTTTCGTGTTAGCCAATCTTCTCTCACTCTGCAGACATGGCCAAACCATACTAATGACACTGGTTATAACAAACACAAAAACAAATGAGAATACCACTACGAAAATAAAAATTATGAGTTGCATGGAGAAAATGTAATGAATTATCCACAATAAATGGACCACGTGACTGTATGACAGATTATAAAAGTAACATGGCATGTCCCATAGCACCTGGTCATTAAGGGCTGGGCACACTTTAGCATGGACAAATCTGCTTCTACATTTCCAACGAGGAAAAACAATTTGTCGTTGTAGCTAGCTTTACAGTGTTCAACAGCCAAAAATAAAATAACTCCTCACGCAAATTGAAATGGAAAAAAGCAATTAGTAATTGTAGGCTAATTTGGTACCTTACCTTTGGGATCGATGCTCGCAGTAAAATTGTATTGATCAATCAAATGCTGCTAGCTACGGCACCAGCGGAGACGTAATATACAAAGGAAATTATAACGCGCAGAGAAACATTTTTTGTATGTTAAAGGTGGCCTCGTTCGAATATAACTATAACGAACAGGATGGATGAAAAGTGATAATTCTTTCACCGTTGCTTCCAGGAGGAAACAAGGTATGTTTAGGTGTAGATGACAGTGCAAGGCATGCAGTATTTGCTAAGATAATTGAATGCTAGTGTGTCAACAAGTGAATTGATAAGACTGTTTGTCACTTCTGATAAGCCTAGAACATCGTAGGATGAACGGAATGTAGAAGAACATATATGGAAAGAAAGCTGCAGGTCGTCTGAGTAAAACGAAATATAGATGAACATGATAGCTTGTATATAAAACTAGATACCAAGTGTCACAGGTTCTCTATTCTTAAGGCTGTTTATCAAATATGTTATCCATAAGTGTCTAATGAAGTATAACGCACAAGTTAATTTCATGTAGAATCAGCGCGCCAGGCTTTTTGTCAATTTGATGTTACATGTTTTGACTGCAAGCTATACACTCTTTGAAAAATTATTTGTGGCTTTTTAGTGCACTAAAAGCCTGTGTTTAACATTTTTTTTAATTGGCTCTAAACTGATGCGTGGAATGAAAACTCGTACATTTTAATTACTGCCCAGTTTTTTTAAAAATAATAATTTTAACAAAAAATTTATCAGAATACATTAAAACGATCTAGTTATATCCCTTGATTCTTTGTCTTGTCAACCAACAGTTTTATTCTTGTGCTGATAGATGGTTGCTTCGGATTAGAATAAGAACTTGCCACCCTTATCGACACCTGGTGTTAAAGTGTAAGATGTAGGTGTCTTCTCTGATTTAGGATGTTGCTGTGTATGTGGTAGTGGAACAGTTCACAGGGTTATCACACAGGCAACATGACGTGTAGAGTCATAGAAAGGGTAACTTCGTTGTATAAGTTTCTTTCATTTATTGCACGCCACAAAACAGTCATGATACTTATGACATCAACATGGTTAACGAGTTCAGCAAGATGATATGGCACATTGAAAACAATTTCTGTAGTCAGCAATGATAGCTGTTGTATATATGCGTCATAAGACATCACAGTTCAATAGATTCAGAAATTCATCAATCATCGAGTGCTAGTTCGTGAAGCTGTATAAATAATAATAATTTCTATAACTTCTGCAACAGTGTCAGCTACAGATCTTCAATGTTCATAAACAATAATAAATGCTCCCATTCTGATGCTAGCAGATCAGTTGTATACAATAAGTCCGTTCACTGTCTGCACGTGAATAGCATACATGGGCTACAGGTCAGCTCGACCTTTATAATGTTCCTAAGTCTAACCATCTGACTTGGACGTGATCTCTGATATAACGAATCCTGGAACACAGACAACAGTCTTGTTGGTCTAGAGCGACCCATATATATTTAACTAGTTCAGGTATACAGATACCGGTGACTTAATCCTAGTCAAAGTACCTCTCCATTTTGCATCACACAGGCGAGCAAATAGGCGACAAAATGACGAACCTCTAGATGATAGCATAAAGTTCGATACAAGAGGAATTACCTTATTTCGGAAAATCAACCATGAACATATGCCTCCAGGCAGGCTGCATAATACTGGGAAATAGTCTAGTTAGCTAACTAACTCACTAAGACACTGTATTTCCCTCAGAGAATCACAAGACGCAGTTGCGTCTGCTCGCTTCTTAAACCATTTCTAAACTCCCCAACTGGGCGGAACACACAGAACGAACTCCCGGTTTTTGACATGCGCAGAACGACAATCTCTGAGTTGCCGTTCACAATAAGACGATTCGAAGAACATTCGAGATAAAAGTCTTACACAGTCGCGCCTTTTATGGTCATGAAAAGAAGCGTTAAGAAAGGTTTCAGACATCTACCATAGTTGACTGGTACTACCAAATAAGGAGATGTGGTCACGCTTCGTTCAAGAAATTATAGACCGAACGTGTCTCTATACAAGAGAAGGCAACTCCTAAAAAATTGTAGTTTCGATAACTCGGATTATGTCCCTTTGACCATAGAAAACATAATACACACTTCAGTCAAAAAATGATCATACATATCAAAAAATGTTTATACAAACGAAAAATAATAATGATCCGTGCGTAACATTACCGCACCCTCCCTGGAAAAAAAAAATGAAACATTTTTTTTTTTTTTTTAAATCCTGGAGCCGGAAAAAATCTAGGCTCCTAACGCACGTATGATGCGTGGATATATACCTAACAAATTAGCTCAACGCATGGAGCGACACTGAGATCATATCTCAGATCCTTAGAGAAAAAATTTATCTAAGTATACGCTGATATATTCCAGGAAGGTGCCACCAACACACGCCACAATGATGGCAACAACATAATGACAATCAAATTATACTCATACCAATATATGAAATTAAATATATTATGTGTTATCATACAATGTGTTGCAAATAGCGGTGTAATTTACTAATATACCGCACTATATTATTACATTATATAAAGTAACAGTAATTAATAAGTAATACATGTGTTGCTCTTCGGTGACATAAAACATTCAATAGAAGAAGATGTGGACATCATCCGCTCCCAATGTAGGACAGGACTTGATATCCTCAAAGTTCCACAATGGACATAAACTCGCAGACTTCAATGATGTGCTGCGAAAATATCAATAACACAAATCTTAAAGACAACTGGTAAATTTCTTAATACAATCCTGAAAATAATTTATTTAAATGTGGCCGAGTGATCTTTTGGCCCGTATATCACTAACTAAGCCTTCTTAGATAATTACATGGTACAATGTTATAAATTTCCCTCAAAAAAAAAAAAGTGAGACAAAATCTACTAACATGTCATTATAACATTGGACTGTATATCAGGAAATATATATATATGACAGAAGAATCATGTGGAATCGTGTGGACATCTGGACAGAATGTCTGCCATTACATTATCCGAACCACGGATAGCTCGAACCGAGAAATGAAATGGTTGAAGAGCTATGGCATAACGAGTGGACCTCGAGCTCTTCAAGTTTTTGCTCTGAATAGCAGTAAGCGCTTTCTGGTCGGTTTCCACAATGAAATGTGCGCCTAGAAGAAATCTTTGTAACTTCAGAATAGACCATACCATAGCCAATAACTCACGGTCTAAAACCGAGTAATTCTTTTCTGCAGCGTTTAATTTCCTAGAGATATACATCACCGGATGCAAAGTATCAGAATACTCCTGCATTAGTGCTGCCCCAATCCCTGTTGACGAGGCGTCACTTCGAAGAACAAAAGTCTTCTCAATAGTAGGTAACTTAAGAATAGGTGGAGATGAAAATAGGGCTTTAACCTGGTCCAATGAGGATTGACATTCTTTAGACCAGCGGATCAGATTAGGCGACCCTTTCTTCAATAAAGTAGAAAGCGGTGCCATAATGGAGGACAGATTCGGAATGAATCGTCCGTAGAATTGAATCAAACCTAATAGACTCCTTACTTGTTTCTTCGTCTTAGGGACCGAAATGTTAAGTATTTTTGAAACATTGTGGTCCTCTGTCTTTAAAAGACCATGACCAACCCGATGACCTAGGAAAGAAATCTCGCTAAATCCTATAAAGGCTTTAGAGGGTTTTGCAGTCAAGTTATACTCGCGAAGAGTAGACAGTAATTCGTATAAACCCAAATAGTGATCTTCCCAAGAATCACTGAATAGACAGATATCATCTAGGTATGCTATGACATCTGTACGATATGCGAGAATTCGCCGCATCATGCGTACGAATGTAGCAGGGGCGTTCATAAGACCAAAAGGCATGAAATTCCATTGGAATAAACCCCTAGGTGTAGAAAAAGCTGTAAAAGGTTTGGCACGTTCAGTTAGCGGGACTTGCCAATAACCTTTAGACAAATCTAGTTTGGTAAAGAATCTAGAATTAGAAAGTTTATTGAGTAGCTCTTCTAATGAAGGCATAGGTTCAGCATCGAACTTCGTAACTTGGTTCAATTTGCGATAATCTACGCAAATGCGAATGTTATTATCCTTCTTTCGAACAATAACCATAGACGAAGAGTATGCTGAAGTGGATGGTTCAATGATTTCCAAACGTATCATTTCATCCAACTCTTTTTCGACTTGAGACTGGAAATGAATAGGTATTGGATATGGTCTGACTCTGATAGGATTGTGATCAGTTAGCACAATGTCATGTTCTATGACATGTGTGTGTCCCGGGATGTCTGTAAGAACATCCTGAAATGTTTGCAACATCGAAGAAACTTGTCGATGTTCCTCAGCGGAAAGATTTGGAGAAACGGTCACGTTTTTCCAAGATTCCGTAGAATAAAGTGGGACCATAGAAAGAGGAAGATTGACATCAGAAAAAGTAGTTTCCTCATCCTGTATAACTGACAGAGATGAGTACTGACCACGAGTTGCTTGTGAATTGTCCGTAGCCTGGAAAATAGGCTGCAAATAGTCAGGTCTTTCATAAAATTCTGTGAGCATATTTATGTGGAAAGTTTTATGCTTTCCATCAATATCGACAACATAGTCGACATCAGAAATTTTGGAGACTATTGCATATGGACCTTTCCATGCAATTAGAAGTCTGTTCTCCCTTGAAGGAAGTAGAACGAGAGCTTTGTCACCTGGACAAAGTTGTCGTAGACATCTATTCTTATTTGCAAACTGCCTTGCCTTTTCTTTAGCAAATTCTGAAGACGAAGTTGCTAGTTTGCATGCCTCGATGATCTTTTGCCTAAGAGCAATGACGTACTCATAAGAAGATTGAGTCTCATCGCTAATATTATCGGCAGTGATTAGATCGTGAAGTAAAGACATAGGGCCGCGCGGTTGCGCGCCAAAGACAAGTTCAAAAGGGGAAAACCCCGTATGTTCATTGGGGACCTCTCTATACGCAAAGAGAGCCGCGGGTAAGACCCTGTCCCAATCCTGAGGATGATCCTCAGTTATTTTACCAAGTAAAGTTTTCAGAGTCCTATTTAAACGTTCGACCAACCCATTAGACATTGGGTGATAGATACTGCTGAGAGACCTTTTAATGTGTAGCATAGACATTACCTGTGACATAGTGTCTGATATAAGTTGAGTGCCATGGTCTGACAATATTTCTCCGGGAAAACCCAAGCGAGAAAATATCAGCCAAAGAGCGTCTGCGATATCAGCAGTTGAGATGCTCTTGAGAGGTATTGCCTCTGGCCAACGTGTGCACATATCGACACATGTAAGGATAAATTGATGTCCTCTAGCCGACTTAATTCTAAAAGGACCGATAATATCTATTGCCATTTTTTGAAAAGGGCGAATAGGAATGTCAGCAGCCTGGATAGGCGCAGCATGTCGTGGTCCTTTAGATTTGACCTCCTGACATACTTTGCAAGAGCGACAGTACATTCGTATGTCCTTGCTCACAAATGGCCAAAAGAAAGCCGCAAGAACCCTCGACTTTGTACGGGAAAAACCCATATGTCCAGCACATTGCGAGTCATGAGCATGTTGCAATATTTGCAATCTCATGCTCTTAGGCACAAGAATTTGTGAATGAGTGGACGTAGTCGAGTCTTGTACCATACGTACAAGTACGCCGTTCTTCATAGAAATCCAAGATTTCCTATTAGTGTTCTGATTAGGATCACCTTTTTTTGCTAGAATGAAGAATTTTTGTAAAGAAGGATCTTCTTCTTGCAATTTGATAAATGAGTCACGTGTAATAGTCAAGTGACTATCTTGGTCATTTACTTCATCATTATTAGTTAATGAAGTTTGAGGTGGATCCAGAGCATGTGCTCTTGTGACCACCGCATTGGTAGCTTCAATGTTTTGCTCTTCCCAAACAGCAATCTGCTGTGGGGTACATTCCCTAACTCCGTGAATACGACCAATAATAAGGTCCGCAATAGGGTTTGGAAGTAGACACGCGTGGACCTCTCCCGTGAAGAAAGGAGTATCAATGTGTATTATAGCAGTAGGATACTTTTCTAACGTGCCACCAAATGTGACACATTTGATGACTTTTCCTGTAGCACAGGATGGATCTACAAGAGATTGCCTAACGCCGACAGTAGTACATCCAGAATCAAACAACACTGAGACTGGATTACTATTTACTAGCCCCTTATGTAATATAAGAGAACCTCTCCCATCATGAGCAACATTAGCAGGAAGAGCGGGCAAAGGATGACCACAGCTTAAAGTACTAACGGTTTTCGGATCAAATAAAGTACTGCATTGGATACATTTATTTGCCCTACCAAAATCAAAAGATGAGCATCCGATAGCATTATGGTCTTTATCATTATTAACCTGTTTATCTGCTCCCTGAGATTCTTGTTGAACAGAGTTTGTCTGTTGATATCTTTTTCTCTTATGTTGCGATCTACCGCGACCATTATTGCCTCTGCAATTATCATTAAAGTCCCTACTGTAATTTTTATCCTGGTTTGAGTTCCAGTTTCCATAACTGTCATTACTATCTCTATGTTGTTGAGAACCTCTATTATCTTGGTATTGAGGTCTCTGCATAAAATATTTTCCTCTGTACCGATTACCTTTGTGAAAATTTCTAAAGTTAACCGGAGTAGAATAACGTGTAGTATTAGGTTGTCTCCAGTTCTGGGAAGAAGAATCACCCTGGAATTGATCACTATGGTTCTGGGCATAATTACGATTACTCTTTTTATTGAAATTTTTCTGGCTACCCTGAAATTTACGCATAAAATTTGGGCCATAAGGTGCTGCCGAAGCAACTGGCAGACCTTCTTTCACCTTAGAGTTACTAATGGTTATGTGCGGATGCGCAGTAACATACTGGCTACAGTATTCTTCCATTTCTTTTATGTTTTTAGGCTTACGCTCATGAAGAAAAGATAGAAAAGCTTCATTAACAGAAGACATAACCTTATCTCTAAGTAGTAAATCCATAAGAGCTTCAAATGTATTTTCTGTCTTAGACAACTCAACCCATCGTAAAAAAGTAAGACGGATGCCTGAGATGAATTCAGAGAATTCAACTCCAGTTTCTGGTAACATGGTTTTAAATTTAAGACGATATCCGTCCTCGTTAAGTTGGTACTTCTTTAACAATGCCGCCCTGACAACCTCATAGTTGTTTTTGTCAGGCACATCTACCATACTCAACAAAGTCAAAGCATCACCTCTAAGTATCTTGGACAGATGATACACATATAATGTTTTATCTATATTATGCACATTACATGCACTTTCAAATCTATCTAGATAAAATGTTATATCATCGATTGAGGGATTAAATGCTGGTAGATTAAGCTTGAAATCCTTAGCATTAGTCTTATTTGACACCTTATTTGCCTCATTAGCATTACCAGTGTTCAATAACTTTAACTTCTCTAACTCTAAAGCTAAGACTTTTTCATCATGTTCCATTTTTGCTTTTCTCTCATCAGCCTCTCTTTGTAACCTTCTTTCTTCAGCCTCAGCCTGTAACTTTCTTTCTTCAGCCTGGGCCTGTAACTTTTTTCCTTCAGCCTCTATTTCAAGTCTCTTATTTTCAGCTTCTTTTTCAAGTCTCTTATTTTCAGCTTCAGCCTGGGCCTGTAACTTTTTTTCTTCAGCTTCTTTTTCAAGTCTCTTATTTTCAGCTTCAGCCTGAAGCCTCTTCTCCTGAGATTCTGCTTCTCTTTTTTGTTTTTCCATTTCCATTTGAAATCTTTTTTCCTCCACCTGCATCTGCAGTTTCTTTTGTTCTATTTCAGCCTCTATTCTCTTTTGTTCAGTTTGTTCTTTCATTTTCTTTTCTTCCGACTTCAATGCCTTGGCATATTGAACAGTCGCAAATTCTTCTAATTTATCACCTGTCTTCCCAAGGGCTTTACCCTGCTCAATAAAGTACTCAAATGTAGACATGATGTCCAAAATGTGAGTACAGAACCTGAAATAATTAATTATCTTATTTCAATGTTAAATAGCAACAAGACTTAATAAAGTGCTTGTATAATCTCTATGTTGAACCCAATCTCTGTGGGAAACAGGAGTTGACACCAACTTGTATTATCAAATGTATAATAATATCACAAGTCACCTCTTAATTAACAGTGCACTACCCAAATCAGTGCATAATCATCAGTTATTTATCATAACTGCACTACAATAGTGCATAAGCAAAAAACACCAGTTTGTTATGATAAGTGCACTATAGACCAATAGTGCATGAGCATATATCAACAATAGTGAAAGCTAACTATGCAAGAACTATGTAAACAATAACAAGACAATGTAAACAATAACAAAGGTCATCAACAATGTAAACAATAACAAAGATCAAAGTCAATGTAAACAACAACAAAGATCAGAGTCAATGTAAACAATAACAAAGATCAGAGTCAATGTAAACAATAACAAAGATCAGAGTCAATGTAAACAATCAACAAAGATCAAACAATACGAAAACATTCGCATAAGTCAAATACACAAACAGCAAAACTAAAAAGAAATATGCGAAGATATGACTAACAAATGACGCTACAGTGTATACACAAAAATATACGTAAAGAACTGAATAATAGCAAAGGGGAGACCTACAAATACAAACAATCGAAATCGAAACTAAAAACACAAAGAAAGAGAGAAAAGAAAAAAGAAAAAAAAATATATATATACAAGAAACAAAATAAAGCACAACTCGTCACAACTAAACAGATATAGCAACGATTGTCGCTAGCAAATTTCACTGTAGGAAATTCGCACAGTCCCTAACGAAAACGCTAACAGTAGAACCTCTGTGACGTGGTATCTTCTACTGCAAGACTCCGCCCAACCGAGAAAACCCGCTGAAATATAAACATATAAATATACAAATAACAAATAACATATAACATATAAACATGTATCATGAAAACAATAGGAGAAAGTGTGAAAGTACAGAAGGCTCAGTTAGAACATAAGGGCACAGTTCACAAACAAAACAGGCCACTTAACTTCTATAAATCCAGCGTCAGCACGGTGCAGAACAGGATGTAATCAGCATTCTGAGGATAATGATCCAACGTTGATTAACTTCTGCTCCCATAAACAGCCATGACGAAGGAAAAGAGCTTCTAATACTGCAACAGTTGTTACGGCACTTGACCTTCTGAATCTTCTAAATTGATTTAACCGGCACTTGACCTTCTGAACCCGCAACAGTACCCCTGAGACCGGAACAGTTGTTACGGCACTTGTCCTTCTTTTCACCAGATCAGGAAATCCATTCGCTCGGTACTTGTCCTTCTAATTTTACCTAAACTTCAATATTGCCGAGCAGCGCCGGGTAGTTTCAAAATCAGCAACTGTCAGAAAATCCGGATACTTTCAATAAAATTTCTTGTAAGGTGGTAGTTGATGCTGTAGTTGTATCTAGTATGATGATGATGTCTGGGTTTGCTGACCCCCTTGATAGCTGGAATCAGAGTGAACCAACCTATGGCCACCAACAATGATATGGTGCGCCAAAATATCAGATGATAGAACCAGCTCTGGCCACCAAAAATGATAAGGGTGGATTTGTGCTGAAGTGGTAACTTGCCACCCTTATCGACACCTGGTGTTAAAGTGTAAGATGTAGGTGTCTTCTCTGATTTAGGATGTTGCTGTGTATGTGGTAGTGGAACAGTTCACAGGGTTATCACACAGGCAACATGACGTGTAGAGTCATAGAAAGGGTAACTTCGTTGTATAAGTTTCTTTCATTTATTGCACGCCACAAAACAGTCATGATACTTATGACATCAACATGGTTAACGAGTTCAGCAAGATGATATGGCACATTGAAAACAATTTCTGTAGTCAGCAATGATAGCTGTTGTATATATGCGTCATAAGACATCACAGTTCAATAGATTCAGAAATTCATCAATCATCGAGTGCTAGTTCGTGAAGCTGTATAAATAATAATAATTTCTATAACTTCTGCAACAGTGTCAGCTACAGATCTTCAATGTTCATAAACAATAATAAATGCTCCCATTCTGATGCTAGCAGATCAGTTGTATACAATAAGTCCGTTCACTGTCTGCACGTGAATAGCATACATGGGCTACAGGTCAGCTCGACCTTTATAATGTTCCTAAGTCTAACCATCTGACTTGGACGTGATCTCTGATATAACGAATCCTGGAACACAGACAACAGTCTTGTTGGTCTAGAGCGACCCATATATATTTAACTAGTTCAGGTATACAGATACCGGTGACTTAATCCTAGTCAAAGTACCTCTCCATTTTGCATCACACAGGCGAGCAAATAGGCGACAAAATGACGAACCTCTAGATGATAGCATAAAGTTCGATACAAGAGGAATTACCTTATTTCGGAAAATCAACCATGAACATATGCCTCCAGGCAGGCTGCATAATACTGGGAAATAGTCTAGTTAGCTAACTAACTCACTAAGACACTGTATTTCCCTCAGAGAATCACAAGACGCAGTTGCGTCTGCTCGCTTCTTAAACCATTTCTAAACTCCCCAACTGGGCGGAACACACAGAACGAACTCCCGGTTTTTGACATGCGCAGAACGACAATCTCTGAGTTGCCGTTCACAATAAGACGATTCGAAGAACATTCGAGATAAAAGTCTTACACAGTCGCGCCTTTTATGGTCATGAAAAGAAGCGTTAAGAAAGGTTTCAGACATCTACCATAGTTGACTGGTACTACCAAATAAGGAGATGTGGTCACGCTTCGTTCAAGAAATTATAGACCGAACGTGTCTCTATACAAGAGAAGGCAACTCCTAAAAAATTGTAGTTTCGATAACTCGGATTATGTCCCTTTGACCATAGAAAACATAATACACACTTCAGTCAAAAAATGATCATACATATCAAAAAATGTTTATACAAACGAAAAATAATAATACCATCCCTTAGTTGAATTATTTACTCCTTCCCATTCCACATTTTGTTTCTCAAACTAGCGCTACTACTTTTGGAATATTTAATTGAATTATTTACTCTTCATTCCACATTTTGTTTACTCACTAAAATTACAACTTTTGGAATACCACCAGTTTGAATTATTTACATCTACCAATCCACATCTTTGTTACTCACTGCACTAACTACGTTAGGGAAATCACTCAATTTGAATTATTTACATTGATGTCCAAAAGTCTGGGATACACACTCTCCATCTCCCTCACCCATACAAATATTCTTAACCCTTAAATATTCTTATCTCCACACTAATATCCTCAATCAAATATTCACCATACTCCACCCAAAACTCTACCTTCCCCCCCCTACTTCCCCCCCCAACCACACCCACCCTAAATCCCCCCTCCACCCCCACCCCACCACCCCCAACCCCCCTCCCCCACCCCCTCTAAATTCCACCACAAAAACCCTCCTAAAATTCCACCACCACACAAACCTCCTAAATTCCCTCCAATCAAACATCCTAAATTCCCCACACACAAACCCTCCTAATTCCCACCAACAACCCTCCTACATTCCCCACCACACAAACCTCTAAATTCCCAACCACACAAACCCTCCTAAATTCCCAAAACACTAAAAATCCACCCACAACATATACCCCATATCTCATAAACTACACCACATATTACAAATAATCGTCAACATTTAATATAGTATAGCTTAATTCAACATGTCTAACTAAGAAGTATGTACTAATGTGCGAAACAAATGTTATCTAAGCAAAAGCATAATGTAGTCAATTAATATAATTTAATAAAGGATTAATGTAATGCGAGGACGTTAATGTATTGTTAACCAATTAATTGTGAGTAAAATAATCTATTAAAATATTATGTAAAAATTTGTTAAATTTAAAAAAAATGTTAGAAGACACACACAACAAAGGAAAGAAATAGTTAAAAAAAAGTAGTAAGCAAAGAAGTTAGCAAGAATAAATAAGCAAGGGAAGAATAGTGGATAGCATGGAACAAATAATATAAAACATGAGTTATCTACCTAACTCTCAAACTAACATACAATTGAGTCAGATAAAAGCTAAACATTTCAGATAAAGAAATAGAACATACCTATAATAATAATATGATTAATAAAAAAAAAAAACTAAGAAGTTAAAGTTCCATTTTCTAATAATCAGTGTAACATTATAGTTACATAAGATAAATTGATGTCCAATATTATAGAACTCCAGGGAATATCCCGCTGTACTATCATGATGAATACAAAGTTCCAATCATGAATTATCCAATGGTATTTTTACGAAAATCGAAATTGTTCATGAAATTGAACTGGTACAAAGTTTTAATTCCGCTTTGTCGAATCCTAAGAAGTAAATAAACACCAATGACGGTGTACGTATCAAAGAGTCCAGTCAATGTTTGAGCAGTTAGTGCAGGTAGGTTGCACCGAATCAAGTGGTAGATATATATATATATAGACACAATCCAAAGTCCATCACCGTAAACATGATGTACCAACATTGGGTACAAACGTAAGTTGACATGGCCTGATATAGTTGTGTACGAATTCCCGTAAGTTGAAAGGAATGATTCAAACGATAGTGTGTAAAGTACCATCAGACATTAGGTAAAGAAGGTGGAATTCACGAACATAAATGTAGACATTGTAGAATGCCGCCATGCATCATCGTAAAGTACTTATTAGCAATTTAAAGTAAGGATGTACTTGTTTTACGTAACTCATGCCTTGACGGAAGTATCCTGTACCTGTTCAGATTTCCTTTCGTAATAGATAAGGATATGGAATCAGCTATCCCGAGAAATACAAATGTCTCTGGACATGAAACTGATTCGTGATCAATACTCTAATCTGTCTTTGTCAGCCAAAGTTAAGAAACACAAGGTGGAAGATGTGACTTGTTCTGGTTGGCGAAAGAGTCGATCATCGTATGTAGGTAGATTATTTCCAATGTTCATTGAGATATTTATCCATAATATCATAGGATGTCACGAATAATATGCAACGTGTATTGTCTTTGGTTTCAAACGAAAGTGACTTGCATGACACAAGGAACAGTACGCTCGTTAAGAACTGTCATATAAGCAATGCTATTTACTTGAGCAACAATTTGTTTTCTGGTATTGCTGATGGGTTTCTTGATAACGAGTCTGCAACCGCATTATCAAATCCTGATTTGGCTTGAATTTCAAAATCGAAAGGCTGGAGTAGAATGGAATGGGCTTTTGTGATTAGCGCGTCTGAGAGCAGCCACAGCCTTCTGATCCGTCTGTATTATGAAAGGAGCTCCAAGCAAGAATCTTTCCAGTTTTTGAATAGACCAAACAACCGCCAACAACTCCTTGTCAATGACGGAATACTTGTTCTCCGTTTCAGTAGCCTTTCTTGAAATATATAATGTAGGATGTAACATTCCATCATGTTCTTGAAGAAGACTGGCTCCTAAGCCGAAGTTACTTGCATGTGTTCAAAGAACATAACTTTTTGTAATATCTGGTAGCCTCAAAACAGGAGGTTTAGAAAAAATTTCTAAAATTTTGTTAAACGCAATATCGCAATCATTATTCCAACTTACCCTCGCAGGCATTCCCTTGTGCAATAGGGATGACAACACAGCTGTGATATTAGATACATTAAGGATGAACCTACTGTAGTATTGGACTAATCCTAACAAACTGCGAACCTGTTTCTTCGTAGTAGGGATAGATAAGTTAATAATCTTTGAAACATTTTAAGGTAATGTCTGAATACGACCAGAACCGATAGTATGACCAAGGAAAGTAATTTCCCTAAATGCAATCTGGACTTTAGTAGGTCTTGCAGTCAGATTATGTAAACGCAGAGTATCTAACAAAGAACTAAGTCCTATGAAGTATTCTTGAAAAGATGAACGAAATAAACAGATATCGTCAATGTAAGAAATGATATCCGATTTATGTGACAATATTTTTCGCATGATGCGAATGAATGTGGCAGGTGCGTTCATGAGCCCGAAAAACATGACGTTCCACTGGTATAACCTACGTGGAGTCGAAAACGCAGTAAGATGTTTGGCTTGATCTGTTAACGGAATCGGTTAAAATCCCTTTGTGAGATCTATTTTTTGTGACTAAATTAGCCGTAGCTGGACGAGCAAGTAGATCGTCAAGTTGTCGATGTGGCTCACTGTCCGAAGTAATCTTAGCATTTAATTTTTTATAATCCACTCATAATCTCATGCTGTTATCCATTTTTCGGACAATGACTAATGGTGAGGAATATGTAGAATTACTGTTCTCAATAATTCCCAAACTTAACATTTGATCACGCTCTTGGGCTGTTTAACTCTGATAATGAAGAGGAACTGGATAAGGACGAAGACGAAAAGATATATCATCTTTAAGGATGATTTAATGACATATCACTGATGTTCGACCAGGTAGATCAGTCAGAACACGAGAAAAAGATTCCAGAAGATTAGATATCTGGCGATGTTGTTGTGATGTTCTACTACGAAGAAACAGGAAGAGACATCTCGCTAAGATTCTGTAGCATTTAAAGCAGGTAAATGTATGGGCATGGGAATATCAGGAAAGGAAGATTCCTCTTCCTGAATAACCGATTGACTAGAATAATGACAAGAACTGCCTATATTGTCATCAATATCACGAAAAATAGCCTGTAAATGCTCAGGTCGAGTATGAAACTCTTTTAGCATATTAATGTGAAATATTTTCCTATGACCCTTAATATCTAATATGTAATCAACATCAGAATTCCTATCTATAACTTTAAAGGAATGAGTAATTTGTTACCTTTCCGAGGAAGCAACACAAAAGCTTCATCACCCGGACACAGTTGACGTAGACGTCTATTCTTATTTTGGAAAAGACGGGATTTATATTTGGCAGCCTCTAACGAAGCTGTAGCCAACTGGCATCATCTGGCATGCATCGGCAATCTTTAGACGAAGATTGATAACATACTAATAGGATGACTGTGTGTTCTGAGCCATCTCAGAGTCAGTAAGGAAATCTTTTATTACACCCATTGGACCCCTTAGTGGAGCACCAAAAACTAGCTCGAAAGGAGAGAAACCGGTCTGCTCGTGCGGCACTTCTGGATATGCAAACAGCACAGCCGGCATGACCCGGTCCCAATCCTGAGGATATTAATTGTTACCTTGTGTAATGGTTGTTTAAATGTTCTGTTGATCCTCTCCACAGAACCATTGCTCACTGGGTGATATGTGCTACTTTGACTTCTATCTATATTAAGAGTCTTCATGACTGATGGTATGGTTTCAGAGACAAATTGAGACCCATGATCAGACAGAAGTTTACGAGGAAAACCTAGTTTTGATAAAATCAGTAAAAGTGCATCAGCTACATCAGATGTAGAGGTATGTTTAAGAGGGATGGCTTTTTGCCATCGAGTGGACACATCAATGCACGTAAGGACAAATTGGTGACCTCTGCCAGAAGGTAGTAAAGGACCAATAATGTCAATGGCCATCTTGTCAAAAGAAACGAACAGATTTATCATATTCTTGAATAGGAGCTGCATGGAAAGCTCCTCAAGACTTGACTTCTTGGCAGGTAATGCATGAACGTACGCATAACGATACGTCCCTGGAAACACCTGGCCAAAAGAATGAAGATAACACTCTAGAACGTGTATCAGTATATCCAATATGACCCGCGCAGTGTGAGTCATGTGCGTGTCATAAAATAATTTGTCTAAATGTAAGAGGCACCATGACCTGTTGTTTTAAATCAGAGTTATTCAAAGTGTCTAATTAAAATATCATTTTTAATAGTAAACCAATGTTTGCGACATCATCATTATTTTTGACTAGGCCAAAAAAAATTTTAACGAGTTATCCTCTCTTTCTAGTTTGGCGAAAGACACTCTAACTATCACTGAACGTACTTCAGTGTCATTCTGAGTAACTGTGTCAGGCTCTGAACTATTTTAATTTTCCAATGTGTTGTAACTGCGTTGGCAATCAACAAATTTTTTTCTTCCCATTCTTCAATTTCCTCTGGTGAGCAGTCTTTACTACCATGGATGAGACCAATCGTAAGGTCAGCGACTGGATTCTGCAATAAACATACATTAACTTTCCCTGAAAAGAATGGTGTATGTATATCAATAATGGCATTGGGGTAATAATAAATTGTACCACCAAAAGTAATGCTCTTAACACTTTTCCAAGTTGAACCATTAGGGTGTACAAGAGACTGTCTAATGCCGACATTGGTGAAACCTGAATCCCTTAAAACTGATACTTCAGTACCATTCACCAATCCTCTGTTGAATACCAGAGTACCAGTACCGTCATGGGCAGAAAGACTAACAGAAAGAAGAGGGTGTCCACACTTCAGAACTGTAGTACTGTCGTTCTGAAATAAAGTTAGACATTCTGGGCAACCATTTCACACATCAAAGTCAAATAAGTAACATGCAGAAGAATGTACCTGGTTATTAGAGTCTTGACTACCCAAAGGTGTACCGCTAGTCAGTTCCGCCCCTGCATTATGTTCAGACCTCTGTTGTCCACGTGAATTAGATAGCTGTCTCTGGCGATCAACAGAATTACCTTGATGTCTACCATTTTGAATATTATTTCTGTTTCTATAGTATTGATTGTTATTACCCCAATTATTATTCTGAGGAATGAAATTATTTTGTTTAATCCAGTTTGATCCCTGTTGAAAATTGCTATTATTCCTATATTGAGGTGACTGGTTTTTAAAATGTTGTCGACCTCAACTAAAGTTATCATTCTTGCTAAAGTTCTTCTTCTTCTTTGATCCTTACCCGCCGACCGTCAAAGTTGTCAGTGGACATTACGCCTGGTGGCGTCTTGTAGGGCAACAACAAATTGATTCCACTTTGCCCGGTTGAACGCCATCCTTCGTACAGTGTTCCAACTCTGGTTCATTCTTTGCATCTCAGCTGCCACAGTCCTCTACCAAATTGCTTTTGGTCTGCCTCTTTTTCGTTTCCCTTCAGGGGTTCATAGCATAGCTGTTCTTGTGATGGCATCGGGGTCTCTTCTGAGGACATGGCCAACCCAGCTCCAGTGTCTGCCAGCTATGATGGTGTGCATGTCCTCTTGCTTGGTCCGAGTAAACAGATCTTGGTTGGTGATGGTATCCGGCCAAAAGATTCGGAGAAATTTTCGTAGGCATGTTGTGTGAAAAGAGGACAATTTCGTCATTTCCTTCTCTGTAATTCTTCAGCTCTCCGCGCCATAGAGAAGCACATAAAGCACACAGCTCTGATATAATCCTAATCTTGTTCTTGTGCTGTACTGAGAGGACTTCCAGATGTTCTTGAGACTAAAAAAAGGCTGTTCTTGCTTTGTTTATTCTGTTTCTGATGTCTTTGCTTGCTCCACCGTCTGGTGTTACTATGCATCCTAGGTATGTGAAGGCATATGTCTGTTCCAGTTGATGATTCCTTACTGATATGGGCTCAGGGTTTCTCACATTGAGCGTCATGACTTCTGTCTTCTTCAAGTTGAGGTTCAAGCCCACCTGCTGGCTAAACTTAAGTCTATCCGTTTTGTCCTGGATGTGTTGATGTGAATGTGCTAGCAGTGCAATGTCATCTGCATATTCCAGATCTTCCAATGTACAAAATATAGTCCATCTTATTCCTCTTGGATTGCCCTTCTGTTGTCTGGTGCGTCACCCAGACTATGACTGTTAAAATTAGAGTGGTTGATAGGGGGCATTCATGTTATACACCTGTCTTCACTTCAAAGGTTAGGTTGCTCTGCCCAATGCTACACGCAAAGTTGGCATAAAGGATTTTTATGATTGACTTGTTAAAGTTATTCTTCCTACAATAATCGTTGTCATTGTGTCTTTTATGCATGAAATTTCTGTCTAGGCTTTGAGATCTTGCTCTATTGTTATTGTTCCACATTGCAGCTGAAGCAACTTTAAGAGCATCTTTTATTTGGGTGTTTGCAATACATGCTACGGGAAGTGCTGTGCAGAATTGGATTGCTATTTCTTCTAGAGCAGATAAAGTTGGTGGTTTACGTTCATTTAAGAACGAATAAAATGGTTTGCTTACTGAGGATAACACCTTATCCCTTAGCATTAAATCTAGAAGCTTATCATAAGTTTTCTCAATACCTGACAGTTCAATCCATCTATTAAAAGGGATTCTTATTGCAGCAATAAATTCAGAAAAATCTTTAAAACCCTAGAGTCTTTGGGTGGTGGGTGCTGGGGTGCCCATTCATCAATGGTCCCCTGGGTACACTCCTTAGTACCAGCCACATTCCAGACTATGAGATCAACTGTGGGTCATGCATGAACACTGCCTGAAAAAATAGTGTACTTATCGCTACGTTAGCTGTGGGGTATAGCTCAAAATTACCTTTAAAAGTAAAACATTTTGTGTATCGCCCAGTAAGAGCTCTGTCTTCAACCAAGGATCGACTAACACCTACTGTCGTGCAACCTGTGTCTTAAGGAAGAGATAATTGGTGATCATTAACAAACCCCATGTGCACATGTAGCTTCTCAATCAAAGGGACTGATAATAAAGCGGGTATTGCATGACCGCAACACATTATTACCCTTCCATCAGGCTCAAATAAAGGCTTGCACCCAGCACAGTTCTCATCGATTAAGGAGCTAGTAGCAGCTATATTGGCATAATGAGTAACCACGCTGTTATCTTCTGAAGTACAGGCCACACGTGCGTTGGTATGATGTGTCCCGTTACCATCATCATTCAGCTCACTGTCTACGTTAGTATGATTTTGTTTATTCTGTTTCCTATAGTCCTGGTTTCAGTTGCCTCTAGTTTTTTTCTTGAAGGAATTACCTTTTCTCTATTCGTCATCATCATCACTTTACCTATCACCAAGGTCTTCATCATCGCTATACCTATTGCTCCTGTGTAGTCTTTCCTGTAAAGGTCTTTTATAATAATCATTATGATACCTATCATCACAACATTTGTAATGATCACACCCACGACCTCGATTTGTGCAATCTGGATTCCCGTTATAGAAAAAAATGGGGTTAGCCTCGGCCACGATAGAAGTTATAACTCTCTCTATATTAAGGACACATGTTATTCCTAAACCTACTGTCCACATTCTTGGGTCTAGGGCCGCGGTCAACCGCTTTAGGGTCGTGGTATACCGCACCAGCTGGAAGAGCCTCTTGCATTCTTACCTTATGGAAATCGTAAATTGGATGTGCAGTCATTTACTGCCTCCTTAAAACTTCTACAGAGTCAATCGATGAAGGTCTTCGCTCCTGAAAAAAGTCGGTGCTACAAGCAGAGAGAACCTTATCCCGTAGCACTAGATCTACCAGACCCTCATATGTTTTCTCAATTTCGGATGTCAGTTCATCGGTTCAAATATAATTTGATTAACGAAATAAATTTGCCAAAATCTTTGTTTCTGGATGGCACCGCCGCAGAGAACTACTCTCTTTAACCCTCTTCTGTCAGATGGAATTTTCTTATAAGAGTTTGATGAACTGTATCAAAATCCCTGCGATTGTTCTCATACAAACCAGGTACGTGTTTTGTGCCTTCTATGTGAGGTAGTCCGATAGACTGGGTCGTTTCTCTTAAGGTATATTTAATGCCGTAACCTTCAAAGTGAACTTCTGAATGAAGGCGTCGGCGCAGTCTCATTTTCGAAGAAATTGGGTAATCTGAGCTTGGGGTGTACGTAGACAGGTGTGGTAATGTTTTAATCGTATTATTCATATCCATTTTCCTTGCATCGTAGGCACTTTTCGCACGAATCCTATCAATTTCAATTTCCTTCTTCATTCTCATTTTCCTACTTCGGCCTTCACTTGCTCAGCTTGAGCTTTCACTTTTTCCTGCTCAGTTTGAGCTGTGATCCTCAATTTCTTCATTTCCAATTCTTAGATTTGTTTTGTTAGTTCACGCTCCTTTATCCTCTCTTGACGCATATGGGCAATTTCCGTTTGCACATATTCCATAGAGCTCGTCCTCAGACAAACCCAATGATGTCCACATGTCCATGAAGTCCTTTTATGTAGACATGAATACCACTAAGAACAAAGTCACGTTTATTCGCTATAAAGTATTACTCACTAACGATCTTACTAGTGCAAATGTAACACCAGTGGGTGACGTGATAAATGCTTAAAATAACTGTAACATGTGACGAGCGAAGGTGAAAATGAAGAGCATAGGTCAATGAGATGATGTGAGTACTCGAATTACAGCACGCAACATTGCAAAGCTAAAGGAACTAAAAGTAAGAAGGACACAAGTACAGTACGTAGACAAACAATTGACAAAACGTACAGAAAATGCCACACCAGAAAACAAAAGTCGTCAGGAAAAAAATTATTATACATGTAGAGAGAATAAAAGGTCACACACGATAACTAGTACACACACGGAAATGAGGTCAGCTATAAATAGAAACGCGCTACAAGATGTTACGGCTAAACGGATTAACTGTTCGGAGAACAGAGACTAAAAATAGCAACAGTGGCGAAGCACTGGATTCTCTGAATGTGCCCATTATAATAACCTAGAAGAACGCTAACATAACCAAACTCTCCGAAAAGAATATGTCTATGCCAGTCTCGCCAATCGCCCACTCTAAACAAACAATAATATACAAATTATCAACGTATAACATAGCTAAATAGAACAAGTGTAGTCTGAGAGAGTTTTGACATACTAGGGTGAGCCACATGCACTGATCGAAAAAAAGTGGGAGACACTGAACAAATCAAACGTATCTGTTTCTGAATCCCGCACTCCAGGTGTGCCGCTCTCTATCAACGGATGAATGGCTGGCCTGGTTTCCTTTTAACAGTAAATAAAGTGGTGTCTTGTTGCTGCGTTGAACTTGATCTATTACTGCTTGCTTCGTGAGCGACTTGCTCTTGAAACTTGAGATGTTGAACCGTGTTGCTTTCTTCTCCAATAGCAGTGTTGTAGACTGCTCGCTAAGTACTGGGAGTTGACGAATTTGGATGACAGCGTCTTTGAATCAGTATTTGCTGTACAGCAGACTCGCGTAAAAAAGGCTACACGGATTTGCGGAAGTCACCACTTGTTGACGATTTGTTGAGTTGCCAGATTGCACAAACGAAACCAACTTCGTAGAAAAATGCACAAGGAAAGAAAAATATCTCTCACTCACTCGCTGCTCACTCGTGTCGGAATTACAGATGTACTGCTGTCGTCAGTCAGATGACGCTCCGAGGACCAGCATCTCCACCAACGTTGGGGTTCGCTTGGTTATATACCTTTCTTCATCACCACCAATGCTGAGGTTCGTTTGCTGATCTATGAACGATCGTATTGTTTGGTGTGGTGTGGTGTAGAGATGTGATGGCTTACAAGACTTGTTGCTGTGCTGGGTGGTGTTCTAATGAATTTAAAATTTAGGCATTGCCTTACAGTTGAACAGCATATAATGGCCCACCAAATGAAAATTAAATACAGTATCCTCGGAAGCCTGCTTTGACGACTGAAACTCTTTAATAATGTGAACATCAGACTAGTAGAACATCACATAACAGTTCATACCTAAATTAAACCGAACGTCACTTCAAATCAAACGTTGGGACGTGGCATATAAAAAAAACGCACAGACGATCTCATAAGAGAAGCCACAATATCGGTCTATGCGGTGAGCACTCATAAGGCTGGCAATTAATTTAAATACACGTCTCTGGCCACTCGAGCCTTAGTTCATGTGCAAATGAACTCAGCAGTATAAATGGCTGCTTTAATCAAAGTTCCCGGCTATAACAGAGCTGTGGTTTCTCTGGAGAAAATGTATCTCGTAATATACTTGTAACGTATGCTTAAAAAACTATCACCTATTAATGTTGTACGGCTCCAACCTGGGCGTACCAATAAATATCAAACTTCACTGGAAATGGTACGTTGTAATATACAAATGAAAACTCATTCCATCAATATGAATAAAGTTGCAAGGGCCAAATACACACTTAACAAACGGAGAAAGACGTCTCTTCGCTCAGAGGCGAAAACCACACCTGTTCGCTCAGAGGCGAAAGTCAAACACTGAACATTTGTTCGTCCGGTGTCGTCCAGATTACACGGTGTCGTCCAGATTACACGAACACCGTGAACAATCTTTACTGCGCGTGTTCAAACTCGGTTGTCGCTATAATTTTTGAACACTTGTATCACCCCGCTTGTTTGTAGTAAACATCAGCATTCGTTTATACCAACAATCTCATGTGAATACATACTCATAGTTGAGAGGGGTTCCGCGGTGCAAAATTACGATACAAAAACTCAAAATATCCAAGCTATTTGCATGCAAAACAGTCCTCAACATGTCCCCCTTGCTCCCGAGCACGAACCATCGGTTTGCGCTTGAGGACACTGGAGTACTTGCATATCAGTTAGTATGTGTCACACATAATATCATATATTATATACATTAATAACTTAATTGTGAAGGATAGAAATCACGAAATGTATATATTGCAAATACTAATTAAATAAGTAATAAATGTAACTAATGTGATGGTGTATTCGTGGAAACAAGATGCTCAGACACGTTGTTTGGTCGTTTAAAGTAGAAATTTATTTTATTCTTTATTCTGGCTTGTCTGGCTGTGTTCTTGTCAAGTTGAATTTATAAGTGTCTTACACTTCAAAGGTGCCAAGATTTTAAGCGACATTCGGCCCGTGCATGCACATTGCTACTATATGACAAGGCTCCAATCAGAAAGGTTATATTTTAACATCTCAAATGCCAGACCAATAGCATGCAACTTGCATATTTTGGTAGGTGTATATTCCCACTACACTCTCTTGGGAAATTCCTCACTGACACATAACATGTGATTTTTTTTCAAGTCACTTACCATGTAAGGCATTTTATGTTCCATTGATATCCATCATGCATACACTCTTGACTTCATAGATCTATCACTGATATTCTCTTTTAAAATTTAATTTCTTTTGTGATGATCCAAGACAGCAAACCTGAGTTCGAGTTTCCTCCAAGATAGAAATAGGAGGTAATATTAACCGTATTAGCGATAAGAGTACTGACTGTGTCAAACTCCGCTTTGTTTGCGCGCTAATTTGGCGCTCCCGCTCACCGTCTGGTCGGAAATGTGTTACGCATTCATAAACGACATTTCACCCTACAGTCCAGAAGTAAATATGGGTTCAAACGCAAGTGAGTGATTACAATAATCAGTAAGGATGGTCGATGAAGCCCCGACATGACCAGAATTGAAGGAAGGAAATGTAAAGAATGAATCGAAAGTCACAATTACGGACAGAGGTGGGAAAAAAGAAAGGGAAGAGCACATAACTAAGTTCAATATTGTGTCACGAAATGAACGACCTCTTAACGATTTTTGGTTCTCTCCGGCAGTATCAGTACATTTGTGGTACTGATTTTTATTATGTGCTGTCAATTCTCGCACTTTTCTTTCTTTCTCTTTTTCTTTTTTTCCTCGTTATTTCCTGCTAAGTAGCAGAGATCTGATTTTATCAAAGCATTATAAATATCCCATTTAAAAACAGCGGCTGTTATGATACATCACAGTTGCTTGGCGCTACCCCCCATTTGTTGGTTATAGGCGCGGCTGATTAAAACGTTCATCGGACAGCGCTTCGGTTTAATCACCGATAAGACACGGAGTTTGCGTACTCATACGACATATAACGATATTACTGTCTGTGTGACCCATGTGAGACAAGTGTGATATAATCGCTTCCGGTCACTGGGTTAAAAGTAATCATGGATTTATTACATTTTACACAATACGAGTCTTCACATGTGTTTGTGAGAGTGAATGCAAGGCATCAGATGTCCTTATATGGTAATACGTGACCTTTGCAGACATGCACCTTATTTCACGTGAGACTATTTTGATATATCACACCCTATCTGCATGGTTTGAAATGATTGGATCTTTCTGATTAGATTCTTAACAACAACGCTTGAGAAAATAGGAATATAGGTTGACAATTTGGCAGTTTTATCTCACTGTGAATTTCCAGCTCGCCAAGACAACAGCAGAGCTCGCCAGAATAAAGACTAACTCATAATTCCTTTTTGTTAACCGGATCTTTCAGTATAGAACCAGATAAGACTAAAAAAACACAGGACATCTCTACATTTTAATAGGAAATCACGGGACTAGTAAATTGAAGAAATACGGAGTCAGAGGGGAATCTAGTGTAACATTAAATACATCCCAGACATGTATAATAGGCCTAACCCTGTGCCTTAACTTATTCATCTGAGCAAAAAGTAAGTAGCCAAGATTGGCGTAAGTAGTGCATTTTCATTCTGTTTTATTATTAACATGTGAACTAACACACACAAACATATATATATATATATATATATATATATATATATATATATATATATATATATATATATATATATATATATATATTTACATGTATATTACCATGTGCAGTTTAATATGTGAAACTGCTATTGGATGTCAAAGTCATTTGAGGCTGGCAATCTCTGCGTATAGAATGATGATTCATGAACCACAACTGCACGGGCTAGTGATTGCTTAATTGATACTTTCGTAAAGAGGACTAAAAGTATGAAGTAGTTCCAGGTTCCCTATGGAGCAGGGAGGGGAAAAAATGAAAGAAATGATGTACATTCTAAGTATAATACTTGCATTTTCAAAGCAGGGTAAGTGTTCCTATAAACCTATTCACTTCAAAATTAATGTAAGCTTTCAAGCTTTAAACCAGTGTAAATGTCTATGTGAAAATATTCATTTTAATTAATAGAAGTTTCAAACTTTTCCATAAATGTAAATGAAACATAGATACATTTACATTGTGAACACTTTTCATACAGTGGAGATGTAAATGTAAAACATATTATATCTGTACTTTTAACCTTTTCATTTAAATGTAATGTAAAGCTAAAGCTATTCAGTTTAAATGTAAAGAAAGGTTTATCCCGAGGGATTAAATTTAATTCTCATCGATGATAAATTCTGACGTGGGATGGTAGAATAGAAGCGGGGGTGGCGGGAGGGGCACATAACTGTGTCGCAAAACGCCATACTCAGAAGAGCGTTTTGTTACTTTTTTCTATTAACAGTTATTGGTGGTACCCGCAGAAAGTACTATCTCTAGAACCAAGTGAAGGTAGAAGTGGACTGACGTTGTAACAGACGCCATCATAATATGGTCTTATAGGCAGACGCAGAACCAGCTTGGCCGTTACTCGTTGACGTTCTGGGAACGTGCGGCGCCTGAACTTTGACCAGAAACGAGCGCGAGCAGAGTGAAAGGAACTAACCCAGTGGTAGAAGAAACTACCATTGGCAGCTAAGTGAAAATATCCGCTGCCAAAAATGACCTCTTGTATTCAGTTAAATCCCATTCAAGTGATGAAATCATTTTCATATATATTGAAATTATTTTCCAACTGTTAAAACTTAAAATGATTATTACATTTTGTTATTTGTAATGTTATACATTTAACTTCGATTCAATCTTTTTAAATGTACTTCATGTTTGTCTCAGTCAAAGTTACTAAACACATACTCTAAACAGAGCTAAATATATTATTATAATAATTCCACTGATTAAATCAGGGGTGGGGGCTGAACGAGCTAGAATAACCATTGCTGAAATTCTTCGTAAAAGTGTCGGCAGATTACAGAATTAACGTGCTCAGCGACAGCCAGCATTGTTTTCGCTTATCTGTATATCTTGTGGAGACTCCCATGTGATAGAAGCTTTACTGCTCTTCTACAAGGGATTGACACAAGTCTTGGGCCTGACCATGAAGGACATGTCACAGAGAGCTGAAATTTTGTATAGTGTTTATTCCTTTTCAATATAGCCACCGTCTTAATTGACACACTTCTGCCATTTCTGCTTGACCTTGAAAAGACCTTGGGAGTAGAACACCCTATTTCTCAAACTGAACCAGTCATCACATGCCAGTATAACCTCTTCATCGCTGTCAAAATGATTTCCTTTTAGCTGTTTTTTAAGATTTGGGAATAGAAAAATGTCTGATGGAGCCAAGTCTGGAGAATATGGTGGGTGTGGAAGAATTTCAATATATAAATCGTTGGCTGCTAGCTGCACAAGCCGTGCTTTGTGAGAGGGCGCGTTGTCTTGAAGCAAAGGAAGATTTTAAGTGCGCGTTATCCCTCGTTTTCTGGTCACAACCTTTCTTAGTTTTGTGAGAAGATCTGCATAGTACTGTCCATTAACTGTGTTGCCACGAGGCAGATAATCTTTCAAAAGGACACCTTTGCCGTCCCAAAAAACAGTCAACATCACTTTTTCTGCGCCCTCGGCTTGACAGGTGTTGGGGAGCCCGGGGTTTTCCATTTCATGCTGGCAGTTTTGGATTCGGGGTCATAATGGTGTACCCAAGTCTCATCTACTGTCACCATGGTCTCCAAAAAATTTGTTGACTAACACTTTTTGAGCAACTGTTGACAGCAATTTACCTTCGTTTGCTTCTGTTCACGTGTCAGCAGTCGCGGAACCCAGCGTGCACACAGTTTTCTCATGTTCAGTCTGTTGTGTAAAATTCTATAAACTGTTCTTTCATTCAGTTTTACTCTACTAGCTATCTCCACAATTGTCATTTTTCGATCCTGGTCAATGATTTTCTTCACTCTTGTTGCATTTTCATCGTTGCACTCTGAGGCTGGTCTGCCAGATCTTCGCAGATCAGCAACATTTGAGCGGCCGCCCTTAAACTTTTGACACCAGTTTGTTACCGAATTATATGAAGGACAAGAATCACGAAACACTGGTTCCATCTCCCTGTGTATTTCTGTAGGTGTTTTTCCCTGAAACATCAGAAATTTTATAACAGCTCTGGCCTCCTTCTTTTCCATTGTTTTGTCAAATCTTTGGAGCAGCAGATCCGGTCAATAGGGTACATTGCGCCGTGCACCGTAGCGGGAAAACCCATTGAAGAAACAAACGTGTACTTTACACATTCAGTGCAAATATGATGAACTTTAAATGTGCCAAGTTTCATCTTCCTCCCTGTGAATCCTTCATGGTCAGGCCCAAGACTTATGTCAATCCCCTTGTATCTTCATTTCTGCCATGAGTAATCTTGTGTAAAGATAGACTCTACTGAAGCCTATAATAGATACTCTTGAGTTTTGGCCACTGTTGGATCACTACTGCAAAGCAGGGGAGGCAATACCGTCACAGATGGCTGATAAACATTACCGAGGATAAAGTCTAACCTTCGGTCACCAGTGTTGGTTGTATAGTTACAATCGTGTTCGAAGGGTTGTTGTCACAGTGAAGACAAACACAGGTCAACTCGACCTAAGCAGTGGTGTATAGATTTGGAGTGAGGATACAACAGTACGCGAATGCTGGAAAATGTTCTGAGAGTTGACAATAGGGCAATCTCACTCACTCGTGGCATGAAGTGTAAGACGAACTACTGTTTACGTTTTCTTGCATTTAATGGACACACACTTCGACGACACAGGAACAGGAAACATCAGACAGGTCGATCTAAACCGCATAGTGTTGATCAATGGTCTACCATCATAAATTAGCATTCATGTTGAATAACATTGCAATGGAGCATCTGTATACAAGCACTTAGATTTCCATTGTTTATAAATACAATCATCAGGACTTACTGACCCAGCACGTCAGTTAATAAATAGGCCTACTGTTCAAACTTGACTCCTAAACATGACCTCTTTTCTATCGAAGATTCCTTTAGGTGAATTACAGCAAATCTCTGTGAAGATAATGTTAACCACCTAGTATTGGGTTTTCTTTATAACTGTGATCTCTTAATCATCACCTGATAATAAGGAGGCATTCCGGTTCTCTGATGGATGATCGGAAATAAGTAGGATTCCAAACAAAATAGAATTCCAAAATGGCTTCTGGTTCCCTGTTGAGCATCGCTCACTATACGGATGTATAGCAAATCTTCAATCGAAGCTTTGTTCATCAACAATAAATGATTCTATAAGGATCAGCATATTCTGTCCTCATAATTGCTGCATATAAACATATTCAGTGTTGCTAGATAACATGTCGTCTCGACATATACATAGGTAAATTCATATCGACGTCTGCTCATCTGAGCCTAGGAATGAAAGAGTTCAGTGAACAGTTCTTTACCTTGCCATACGAAATATACTAGCAAACACAAACACTCTCCTGGCGTTACTGAATCAACACTGGGGAACCCATGGATCTAACAATCCTAGAAGAAACTATCTTCGTCCCCATAATCAATCGAAGAGATCACAAACTTTGGACAGGTCTCAGACATGACGTCCCGCCAGGCTCCTGCATCACCCAAAAACTCCCTAACCTATCTTCATCCGCCGAAAGCACCTGACCCCAAAGTACAGTACAAGGAAAAATAGTTCCACTTAAACATACTAAGATATCAAGATATAAGACATACTCGTCCTACATAGACAAGAACTACACATAGATTCGGGCCATAGATATTCTGAAGCAAGAACAATCTATTTCTAACCAAACACAGAATAGGTCGCTGTAAACCTAGATTCCTACTCTTAGTTCGATCTTCAGGAAAGATACAAGAACCAATAACTCACAGAATGAATACCCATCGCCTAATCTGAGTTCTGTCCCTTTAGACTGAAAATCGTGAATTCAAAGATAAATATATTTTTATCAGACAAATAAATACATTTTACATTTGTATGCGTATTTACAGTAATCTGTGCGCCACACAAAAGAATATGTGTGCAACAATGGCACATGAAAATTTGACGACCGAGGTTATGTTGTCACAGTAACAGGAAAATTCTGAAGGAACTTCATAGCAAAGGCAGAAGGTGTCAAAATTACAGCAGATGTCCAAATGTCAGAATACCGAAGGGCGTGTAGTTGTCTTTTTGCTGGTGACTTGGCTCCTCTGTCCCATAACCGTAATCAGATGCTGGACAAATTAAAAACACTTGATGAGAGGTCACAGCAATTGGGTCTGAAACAACAGAGGGAAAAGACAAAAATAATGAGAATAAATGCAGGTAATTATAACTGGGTTGAAGAAACACCAATACAAGATGTAGAATCGTACACATATCTTGGCAGCAATATAGATAAAGTTGGAGGTACAAACAGTGATATCAAAATAGAATACAAAAAGGAAGAGGAGCTTTCATTGCATTAGGAAATATATGGAGATCAAGAGAAATCGGATCCAACACGAAAATAAGAATCTTCAACTCAAATGTGAAGTCAGTCCTTTTGTATGGCTCTGATACACGGAGAACAACAAAGACAACAACCAAAAAGCTACAGACTTTCATAAATGGGTGCTTGCGTAGAATAGAGGGATTAAAATGTTATGATACGTTTACTAAGGTGGAACTGATGACAAGTACTAGACAAGTGCCACTGGAACAAGAGATGAGAAGAAGACGATGGCGATGGATAGGACACACACTGAGGAAACCTGTGGATAGCATTACACGGCAGTCCTTGTTCTGGAACCCCCAGGGCAAGAGAGGCAGAGGTAGACCAAGAAGCACATGGAGAAGAGAGCTGGAAACAGGTGAAAATGATGAGGAGAACGTGGAAAGAACTTGAGATCATGGCACGTGACAGCAGGACTTAGCATGTGTTTGTTGAAGGCCTATGCTCCTTTGGGAGTGGAGGGTTATGAATGTAGTTGTCTTCACAGATGAAGAAAATAAGCAATTGCAACGCTGAAGCCATAAAATAATGGTCTTACCATTTCAATATGATAATTATTTATTCATTTAAACATCATTTTTTTTCTTTTAATCTGACCTTAACTTGGTTATAAAAAAACGACACTTCCTTAGACGCTCTTCTTGTACCACCCCTGGAGTATAGAAATTAGCCAGAGAGAGAGAGAGAGGGAGATACTTTCCTATCAACGATCCACCTTTTGTCCATGTTCTCGTCTAGTCTTCGGTCCTTAAGAGATTATCTGATGTTGTCCTCCAAAGTGAGCTCTGAGTAATCCCTGTAGTATGGAACCCTGGATCTTGGCTTTCAGTGTTAGCTGTGGTAGCCCATCGTCTCCCATGCTCCAGACATTAACTACCTCACCTTTGACTATTCCACTTGGTTTGCAGGGGCTGGATTTCAAGATCATAACGCATCGTCTGGTTGCGGAACTTTATCATTCTCCTTACTTGGACCACCATCTTAAAATACCACATGTCTTAGGTTTAGACCTGATCCTGTCATTTTAAAATGTTTTCCAAAAGTAAGTATCTGTTCTCACGTTCTTCCAGCTTCTTGCCGTCAAGTAACCTTGAATAAAAAACAATTAATACATGGAATTCGTTTCAATACAAAACAAAAAAACAAAACAAAAAACAACGGCATGTTTATTTTTCAGATTGCCCGCTTAAACCGTGTGAACACCTGTGTCGCGAGACATTTTTCGGACATGAATGCTCATGCAGAACTGGGTATTTTGTCGATTTGCGCAACAAGAACAAATGTATTCGTAAGTCTTTGAATAACGTATACGTGAGTTTGATAAACTATCCATTAATTAGTTTATTTCTTGTTGGAAACGTCCGGTCACCTTGGTAGAGATACCATACCAAGGCAAGGGATGTCCCTTAGGAGGTCCTTCTGCATGGTGCAACCCCGCATATAACCCCAATCGGCGACAATGTTCACGACTGCTTACCAGCAGCCATTCAGTCTGTCGGTACTTTAGATCACCTGAGACTTTGGACCATTTACTAGTGACCAAAGTCCAAGAGTCTCACGCTGTCAATGTCACAATTTGAACGACTGCAACGCATTCAACATGAAGGTATGCATAAAGTCTTGGGCTGTACGAGAGATACCTAAATAGTGACAATGAGGTACATGCTTGGATTAATGTCGGTAAGATCCACATACACGATGGTCCAGGCAAAATTCTATACGCGTATAACAACGGGCTAAAAGCATTCCGTGTGGGAATATAGCTAACATCAATGGAGCAAGTATAACTAGAGGGATGTCATTGACAGCACAGGCAGAGGCTACGATTGGGCAGGTGATGACAGCTGAAAATTTATTTAAGGGATAATGAGTAGGGTAAGTCAGGTGAGAACTGGACAAACTACCATCACGTCAACATCATCATCATCATCACCATGAAGTGCAGAGCTTGGAACTAAATGAATCAACTGATAAATGATTATGTCGAGAATTGTGATACAATTGTGTATACTGATGGGTCTATACTCTGTTTTGAGAAATGAAGACAGGATTTCTCGACGAGAATAAAGGGCAGGGTCACCGGTGCATAGAGTGGAGCTTACATGACAATAATCTCTAGCATGAGAATGGAGATAGAATGCTGCTTCAGCTCTTAGGTGGATGTCTAAAACTCCATCAACCAGAACAGTTATTGCGCTGGATTATCGGTTCATGCTTCGGAAAAACCTAAATTTATGACATGATTGGAGAGCAACAAGAGAAGCCTCGAATGTTCAGGAACTAGTGTGGATCTCCGGTCCTGTTTATTCAGGTGTGCGCGGCAATGAAAGAGCTTAAAGATTATCTTCGAGAGCACCAATATTGGATACACTGGTTTCAGATAAGGAAGAGATACCAAAGGCAATTGATGATCTGTTATATGAGAACGACGCTGCAATCGATGAATCAAGAAGGTTTTTTTTTTCTAGAATTAGCATCAAATGTAAGAATAGCAGGTATGGACGTATGAGAGGATGCATCAGGCCTGTCCACAACAAGCGCGCTAAAGGAAGAGTTAACATTTACACTCTTCCACATTTGAGATTGAACACCTATGGGTTTGCCCGGACTGTAATTGATGTGGATTCTGGTCAACAATAACAAGTGAATATGAAAGTCTTTGAATAATGTAACAAGTGTTTGTAAGTTTTTGACTAAAGAGCGAATCTATCGGTAAATCTAATAATAATAATGTATTCCACTCTCCAATCCCTTCAGTATTTTGTTTTCATCTATAGTCACCTGTCCACTAGTTGCATATGTCTGTGCCATCCATAACATTCCTCTCTAAATTCTCGCTCCTTTGATGTCAAGAATATTCTTGCGTCTTGTATATGTAGTCACAGGCAAATAGGCTTTTGCCAGGGCCACGGCAATTTTGTATTTTATGGACATCCCTACAATAGGTCTGACTTTACATTTGAGTTGAAGATTCTTATTTTCGTGTTGGATTTCATTTCTCTTGAATTCCATATACTTCCCAATGCAATGAAAGCTCATCTTGCTTTTTGTATTCTTATTTTGATATCACTGTCTGTAACTCCAACTTTGTCTATATTGCTGCCAAGATATGTGTACGTTTCTACATCTGTAGTAGTGTTTCTTCAAGCGCAACCCTGTTATAATTACTTGCATTTATTCTCATTATTTTTATCTTTTCCCTGTGCATTTTCAGACCCAATCGATGTGACCTCTCGTCGAGTGTTTTCAATTTGTCCTGCATCTGATTACGGTGATGGGACAAAAGAGCCAAGTCATCTGCAAAAATCCAGATCATCCAACTGCTTAGTCAGAGTCCACTGGATTCCATTTCTGTTTTGTGTTGTCGAAGTTCTCATAACACAGTCTATTGCTAGAGGTGGAGACAAGAGGCATCCCAGTCGCACTCCCGTTCTTATCCCAAACAGTTCTGTAAGCTGTCCTTCATGAAGAACTCTGCATGTCATGTCTTCAAATTTTTTCATTCTTAAATTAATGATCTTTAGGGGAACTCCATAATGCCTCATCAATTTCCAAAGTGATTCTCTGTCCACGCTGTCAAATGCCTTTTCGTAGTCCACAAACCCAATGTATAGTGGTGAATTCCATTCCAGACTTTGTTCAACTATTATTCTCAAAGTGGCTATCTGGTCTGTACAGGATCTGTTGTGTCGAAAAGCTGCTTGTTCTTCAGTGAGTTTCTTGCTTATGGACTCTTTTAATCTCTCAAGGATAACCCTGTTTAACATTTTTCCTGGCACTGATAATAACATCATTTCTCTTTAATTTGTGCACTCTTATAAATTTCCCTTCTTAGGCAACCTAAACATAAATCCTTTCTTCCATTCTGCTGGTATCTCTTCCTTTTCCCAGACTTTGCCAAGTAATTTATATAACATTTCTGTAGCCGTGTCGATATCTGCTTTGATGGCCTCTGCTGGAATGCCATCTGGTCCATCCGGTTTTCCATCTCTTAGAAGCTTTATGGCTTTCTTTATTTCTTCCTTAGTTTGTCTTTCACAGATAATTTGTAGCTTTTCTTCTGCTAGCTGGATGTCTGGGGGGTTTTGTGGAGCTGGTCTATTGAGAAGGTCCTCAAAATATTCCGCCCACCTTTTCATTTGCTCTTGAATATTGCTTGAAACACAAATTGATGTTTCTTATTTGTGGGTGCTTTGATGAGTGTTCATATTTTATTTTTCTTTCATGTATCTAATGTCACTACACATTATCGTCTATGAGAGAAAGAGTTTTAACTGAATTGTTTATTGGTATCAAAACCGGTGCAGAATTGTGACATGGGTGCTGTTATTATAAACTACATTAAGATATAAGGAATTCTTTGATTCATCTTTGTTTGAGCCCTCTTCTGTTTCTTTCTACTTCACTTCTATTTTGAGCTTGTGTGACCTTGCTGCTGGTTGAAGTGTGTCAGTGCACCCTCTGATGATCGCCAACAGAACCATTTCTGTTTTTCATAATAAAATCGTTCACTGATACGTACTGACTTGTCTGAGATGTATTGTTTCCACCTATCATTGCGGCTCTGAAAGTGTGGTGGGTTTGATGTTAATACAGTTTGTTGTTAAGAAATCTTAGTGTACTGAATGAGGTCAGCTGTGAAGGTCCCTGAATATAATAAATATTAGAGTAAATTTCCAGGGTACCTTTCTACTACCACCACTATGATCTCATTCAGACTTATTCTAGATAGAATGTCAGATGACTACGTTTGGTGCCTATGGTTATGAAATGTTAGTGTAAGGTTGCATTAACCAACTAAACATATAAACAATTACACAAATTATTTTATTATCTAATACAACACAACAGTACCACGACAATCACATACAAACTACACTTTAAAAGACTATCTTTAGTAAGTCAGTGGTTGAAAGTTAATGTTTTTCAATTTATTGTCCTGAATCTAATTTATTTGGAATCAGGACTGACAATCAAAGTGAAATCATAGAAATTAATTACATCAATCAATTTATACAATGGATCTTCTGTCCATAATACATATATTATTATATAAGGGTGTAGTTGTATTGTTTAACTGAGGTGACTTAGTATACACTGGCTGATTGTTTATTATCATCATCTCTGCATATTGTTTGTAAGTTTTTATGGACACTGATGGAATGTTTATATCACTATTCTCAGTCTCTTATTTTAATATAAGGTTAGCTGAGTGATCATGTGCTTAAACATGCACCTATCTTTGTAATAGGATGTAGGAATCTTCCTGCACTTCGCTGAACGACAACCTTCAGCTCCCACTTCTTCAAGAATGATGGTGGTTTACAGTTGTCTCCGAAAAAGGCAAGACTGTGGCATGAATATATCGGCCCACTGTAGTCTGGCACCAGTTATTGACAGCAACCAAAACCCTCTGAAATCAGAAGGATATGCCTCCTTCGTAATCAACAGCCTACAATACTATTCAACAACCAGTACAGGCACATTACAAACAAACATGCAAGATCAGCTCTTTACGACAATCCCTTTCACCAGTTTCTTTTGATATGACCAGTTATATCAGTATTCCTCTCCCCTAATAGTTACAACGCCTCTGCAATTCCAGCAATAATCTGTTGTCCATACAATAGGATAGGTATTATGCTCCTGATAATAATCCTATATAATTTAGTTGGTCTACATCTCTCTGATAGTCTTTTATATGCTGGATCAATCTCTAGACTCTGTTTTGAGTCTGCCATAGACTCACTTACTTACAGTCGTATGTTAGTATTTCACATTCAAATTTTATTTTGAATAAAATGTTAAGAAAATCAATCTTACCACAGATGCAAGGAAATAACACAATTAAACGATGACTAGGCAATATGGCACATTTTCGATCTGCCCTATGTCCAGGCTTTTCTTATGTTAGAAAATTTCTCCGCCTGCTCTCATCGATCTTGCTTTACACAAAATTTTCTTGAAATGGCAGTGAACAGTCCCCGTTTCGTACCAATATCTACTGCTTTGTCCAATGGGACCATGTTTACCTTTATTTTTTGAATTTATCGTTTCAAATAACAACTCTCATTATGTTTCAAGGCAAATATATTTTTAGTTTAAGGTCAACCAATCATACTTCGCCTTCCTTTAAAATCCAACCAATCAAATATCCCGTACCTTTTACCCTCATTTACCCAAAGTCGTTTTTTCAAAACATGCCATAAAAAATTATAAGCAGGCATGATCTTTACTTGACAGTCTGGTCGGGTCCATTATAGTATTATGGCTATAATTAGTTAATTAATGGACTATTAGCGTAACTGTTACCATATTCTTTGTCAACAAGTCCTAAGGTACACGAATATACAATTTATATGGGACTAGTTGGCTTGGTTCAGAAGTACACAGTTTTTTTTCTTCTAAGTTAGTGTTTTTATTTTTTGTCTACTACCCGTTCAATTCTTTTCCATGTGCTGTTTTCTCTATTTACGTGATAATTACGTCCTTTGAAATAAGAGCTAAGGTTGTTTTTGTGACACGAGTTGTCTGCATGTTCTAACTTTTTCCTCGTATTTTGGGGAAACCCCTAAGGCAAAGCGTGCAAGTTGGTTGTAGACTTAGGACCAATTAAGACGTGCTTTGCATGTTATCGAGCCTTGCCCCTCCTCGTTTCACAATGCATTTTAAGCACAATTTTCTTAGAACTGGGAAAAGTGATTATGTCAAGGACGAATTTGAAAAATTTGGGTACCGTTTTGTTCGGCTATTCGTTAGCAAATAATCTGAAGGCGTAGGCGATACCAACAGTTCTAGCAGAAAATTCTTTTATACTTTCTTATTTTGCCGTTATGCCCTATATTGTTATATATTAATTTAGATATTGTATTTAGAAATTCACTACAGAAAGTGGACAGTAAACGTTCAATATCTTGTCATTATAATTGAGTCATTTAAAACTAGTCATTGTCATTCATTTTATTCACTTACAGCTAGTTGTTTGTCCTTGTACAATACTCTTTAACATGTTTCTGTCCCACAACACGTCAAGGATGGTTTTGATACAATAGTTCAATAACATGATCGTGACGATGTGTGGTTCTTTGTTTTGATATGATGGATAATCGATTGATATATAACTTTGTTTATGTTCATACATTCATGTTGCATTTTTCAGCCCCAACTAAATCCTCCTGAATTATGAATTTTAGCCTTATGTTTGTCCTGCTAGACTTTTAATCTATTTTGAAGTATGCATTAAAATCAAATTCTCAAACTCTATTCCGTTGCAACCTTTCAATAGTCTTCTTTGTTCATTTCTTCAATCCGTTGTCTATATTCAGAAGTAATGCTATCTTATCCCGTCTTTTCAAATTATTTTATGTGGTTATGTTGTTATCAAGATATTTCATGAACCGTACAATAATTTGTTTTCTACTTTACCTCCGAAACAGAAGGGCGCTAACGACAAGATTTCCTCAAATGACCAACAGTTGCATTACCTGACCTTTGCGATCTTGAGAATAAAATAATGTAACTTCTTCATGTATATGATATTTTTCGATTCTGTTTTTTCGTTTGATGATTACAAGAAGTGGTTATATGAAATTTGTTGCGGTAGTTATCTGTATGGTGTATTTTCAAGAGTTCGGTGAATATATCGTTTAGTGGTTTTCATTATGTTAACTGTTTGTTGCGTAGAAGTTGTACATTTTAAAATGTGGTTAGCTTTTGTGATAGTGCTGCGTTCACTCCATTGTGTATAATTAAAAACGGTTGTAGATGAAACTGCTATGAGTACGATGTTTCTGATTGTACTGGGAAGAGTTGTAGTTGTGGCTTGTTAAGTGGTGTTAATGGTGTCATGATAGTGCAGTAAAGATTCGAATGTTAATGAAAATTTTGAAAAAAGGAAGCGCTAATGTTAATTATTAAAAATGAACGTTATATTTCTGGTAATGAAACACCATGGTAGTTAACTGAACGAAGCTTGTATCAAATGTCTCTTTGGCTTTTGGAGTAATGTGGCAATTAGTTTCACATGATGAGGTTGCAAACTCACTTCAAAACGTCATATTTGCCGGCTTGTAAGGGACGCAATTTTGTAACAAAGACACGGTGAAACTATACATGATTAAATTTATGGTGTGGATTTTATTCATAATTTCCACAACAATACCCCACCATACAACAATAACAAATATGGTCTGATGTATTGCTGACTGAATCCCCCATCTGAATATTATATTTATTTTGGGTATAACGTCAGCACACAAACATCTACGTGCTGATGTACATAAATAACAACATTAGCACGAATTAATTCAATCTCAACTGAATTTATGTAGCCGAAAATTACACTGAACATTTCAGGTTTGGCAAAAATTAAAGAGATAAATGGTTACTGATAGGCAACATAGCAGACCAATGGACAGTCTAACGAGTTGTACATAACCGACAGCAGTAGTTTTAAGTCATGACCACCATAATCATTAGAAACCGCTAGACATACTGAAGTAGCAAGAGTGAACGAGAGAGCAAGACACTAAAATAGAAATTGAACTGAAATCTTTGTTGAACAAGTCTACCAACCATAGGTGAAGGTTGGGCATATCACTTTAGCCATCTGTGCTGATTTAGTGTGTAAATAAAGTTCAACGCAGTTGCCTACTGCTGTCCGAGTCAAGTATTTTCATCAAACTATCGAACCATCAATCGGCTGTCAGTTATGCACTGTTGTAATCGTCTGTGAGAAAGAAGTTAAGTTAACATCATCAAACAAAGGCTGCCTACTGAATAGGGTACTGGAACGAACGCTTTACGATCAACAATAAGCCAAAATAGAGAAGTAGGGAATAGTAGATAATCGTCATCAGCATTTTTGCAAATGGGTACAGCAGGGAATTTGAAACAAAAGCCAGTGCAATGATTTACCAAGTGTCACAGTTACTCAAGTAAATAAATATCAACACGCAAACTGAAAGACAATTGATAAATGCTGTATTCTTTGCAACCTTTATATCTGGGTCACACGTGATCCCTCATCAGAAAACAGGAGAGGTAAAAGACATAATGTAAAAGTAGATGCTTAAGGAACGCCATTAATGTTACCAAGATAGACAACATGAGAAATTATGACATCAGACAAATTATAAGAACTATATAGAGCCCTATCAGTTACCACTACGTACCTACAACATAATGTCTGGTTTTATTGGTTTTAGAACGTGAAGAAGACCAATACGTAGATGTATCAATAATATTACATAAAGCATACAACAATACATGCTCACAGCAGACAATGTGACACACTCGTCTCTAGAGCAAAAAACATCAACTCTTCTTAACGCTTCATTTCAAAAGTGGACGGGAAAAGTAACGTAAACAAGTAATTCATTGTTTTAACAATAATTATAGACGTCAATCCTCGCTATTCGCGACGGTTCATCTTACACTTTTGCTACCGATTATAGTCCGTTCACCAATTGATGTTCAACTTTAATTTTTGTTTCTAAAAAACTACCTGATGTAATGAATTCATATTTTGCATGTAGTATTAGATTATCCATGACGTTACAAATATGTTGTTGTTAAGTTAATATCGATTCTGCATTCTTTAAAACCGTAAATTCCTTTGATATTTTCCGAACATTTCAAGAAGCATGGCTTAAAAATTAAATTTTACAGTATACTGCGTCATAAATGTCAAAAGTAGGATCAGAGGCGTATCCATATCTGCTCACCGCATAGGAAACAGCTATAAGTAGTGATACATTTAAATCTTAAACGTGGAGGGGAAAAAACTGTATTCAAAACTATATTGTATATGACACGGTAAATTTTACATGTATACCTGCACTATTTCTTCGTGTTTTGAAGGAGCATAATTACATTGTTTTATGTTTTTGATATCTCAATTAAGTTACACTTATCTCATTCCGTATCTGACGATTCCATTAGATTAACAACTGTTAATCGCTGAATAAACTGTAATCCATCATGTTGCCAGTATTCTTCTTCTTCACGGAGCACATGATCTACACATTTCTTCCAGAATTGAAAATCTGTCCTTTTTAGGGTATCATGTGTAAGAACTTTTACGTCGCTCATTTTAAATGTGGTGTTCTGTGCTGCAACCTGTCCTTTGATTTTAGCCCAAAGTCACTCTATTGGGTTAAGATGTGAATGATAAGGTGGTAGTCGAAGAGAGGTGTGACCATATGATTCAATTATTTTGTCAACGCAATACACCTTAGTCTTCTTAGTCTGTTTCCCAAGCTGTAACAATTCAGGTTTCAAATAAGAATTGTCGACATTGACATTTTCATTTCGTAGCCAAGTACTTATTGTATCTTTTATGCTTGAGGAAGTTGGTACTTTGTCTTCCCGAGCTACAACATTGTGATAGGATGCATTGTCCATTACAATACATGATGGTCTGTCAATAATGGGGAGAAGAGTTGTTTCTATCCAAGAACGAAAAATATGTATATTCATTTCAGTGTGGTAGTCCCTACCATCTGTTGAAATTGCCTGGAACATTAGTTCTGCGTCATGGACAATTCCATTTTCACTGCTGCCAGCATGCGCAATTATAATTCGTTGTCCCTTGCTACTGGGAATTGTCCTTTTATGAACACTGTCAGAAGATTGCCATTCTTTCTCATTTGTATGGTGCGAATTAACCCTTGTTTCGTCTAAATATACTATATCATATCCGTCCATCCTTCGTGCTCGTATCTGTCTAAGGAATTTGCTTCGGGCAGCAATTAAGTGTGGTTTTTCACATAATACATTCCTGCCTTCAATAGATTTGCGAATCGTAAAACCGACGGACCTTACAACTTTCCAAAGAGTCGTTTTTGAGATATTAATATCACAATCTTTTAGCAGCTTCACTTTCTGTTTGCGGAGAGTGACTTCATTTAACGAAAACATTTTGAAAATCTCACATCGAATAACTTCTTCATCGTAGTTGTCAACTTTTTTTTTTCCTTCCTTGCCTGACATTTTTAGACTCAACATCATGTTGTATCCATCGACAAAAAGAAACTCTGTTAATACCAAGCGCAACCTGTGTTCTTCTATCAGGTCTATTGATGTCGTGATATAAACTCCTCTTTTTAGCCTCCCTGCATAAGTGTCTGTACAGCATTACAGTAACCTTCTTCATAGTTATAAATTTGCACTTCAAACTCATAATGAATGTAATATTATTTTATATGTTCAGAAAACAAAATATGTTTCAATATAATACAATGCAGCTATAACTTTACAATAATTTCACGATACGCCACTGACTTTACAACGGAGCAGATTTGCACTAATGATGTCGCACTATTTCAGCTTTCAACAGCAGACAACTGCGGTGCACAATATGTCATGATTTTGTTTTAAAATATATTTTTTTCTATTAAAAAACCATTTATTGCCCGTGCAACACAAATGTACTGCTGACAAGCCAAATTTTAATACCGGTAGTGGAGTGTGATTTTAATATAAACAGAAGAAGAGACATCTCAAACTAGATATATTTTCTGGAGGCAAAAAAATGTTTTCATAACGTCATGAACAATATAATGCTACATGCAAAATATAAATTCATTACATCAGGTAGTTTTTTTTTAAAACAAATTTCAAAGTTGAACATCAATTGGTGAACGGACTGTACCATAAATTTCGTGAACCTTTCTTGTAAAAAATAGCTCATCTGTTATACCATGCATTTGATAAACGTCTTTTATTCAGTTTTCTTTGTGATAGTAAAGTATGTACAGTCTTTTGGTGTACCACATTTCACACACTGACATATTCACTCAAGCTCTCACTACACATTCACACATCCACACGCAAACAGTCACACATTATTACAACATCCCTGGAAAACAAACTTTGAAAACATTTACACAGAACATTCAAAATTAAGGAATACAGAAAATTTCATTTACATTTTTTTTAAAAACTATTTTCGTAAAATCTCACAATTGTTTCTTGATGGCGGTGTTTTTTTTTTCCTAATAATTGTAACGGGATTTACCCCCTTGCTCTTCAGTGATGGTCCAATAGCGGCCAATCTTCAGAGTATCTACTGAGGGTCTTCGAAGGTGTCTACCATTTGCTTAAGACTACTCTTGGCCGAGATGTGAATTGAATAATGATGCTTCCATTCTAGGGAGCCTCATAAGAATTTAAAGAAATCAAGTACTACAACTGATAGAATCCAGGCCGTGTAACTTCATATCTTTTCAGACCTTCTTTGAGAAAGGATATTGCTCGTTCTGATGAGCCCCCAACTGATTTATCTCACTAAAATGTTACCTTCATAGGTCTGTAATAAGCATTTAAATGACTTGGACATAAGGTTGCAGTTCGCTTAAAATAAATAATGCAATTATAAAGTTGCATATTAACAAATAACAAATTTAAAAATCAATTATCGTTAACAAATGTAAAATAAATAAGTTTGGGATGAATTAGATAAAGTCTTTAACATTTAATCACAGAGGATGGTCTGGATAGTATTAGGAATGTTTAATATTCGAGTTCACTTGGTAGCTTGAACTGGGTACTTAGCTGCCTGTAAAATGTCGGTTGGTTTCTGCTCCAGCCGATGGTTGTTCGTTGCAGATTATGGACTGATTCACTCTCGTCACTGTTCAAGACTGGTGGCCGCAGCCCGTCCCTTGTAGTATTTTGGGGTGATTGCGAAGATGGTAACTAGCCTTGACTGAAGGCCATTTATATATGTTCCACATATAGCACCACCTATTGATAATACCGACTAGTATTATGAAGTATCCTCCAGAGTACTGGGTTTCATGACACAAAATTAGATGCTCTCCATTTCCTTCCATCATTCCGTCTGTCTCAGAACTTTACCCTTTCTGAGCATTAATGTTAATGCTTGGGCGGAAAACATCCATTTCATTTATATTGAACATGTTTACATTTACATATGCACTGGTTGAAAAGGTTAATATAATAAGTACTTACATCAGTTCTGTCATCATCCACTTTCTGTTCCATATCGAACTTTGGACTACCTCTGCTTTTAGTTCTCTATGAGAAACCCGAATAAAGCAGTCACCATCTCTTACACTGGTGGTTCATCAAACCTTCAGTCCATATGCTGAGGTTTCCAGCCTCGTGTGACTTGACATCCACTAGCAATTGTTGCATGTTAATAAATGCAAAATATAGAATTATATAAGTTACACCTTTCCCGAAAATATCTCTGGGAATACAGACTTCCGACTCAGAGAAATAGTTAAGGCAACTTGATTAAGATGCCTATTACACGTAGTCTGTGGTGTTACTTTACAATAGTCTCCCCCTATGACTTAGTGTTCAGGTTCATAGGATTCCTGGCTTTCCGTATTAATAAATGTAGAAGTGCTGTTGTGTAAATCTACATGATGCTCAAACACGTTGTCGGGACCTTTAAAATAGAATCATGATCCTATCCCTTATTAACTTTCCCGACTGTCTTCTTAGCGAGCTGAATTTCACAGTGCCGTAAACTCAAAAGGCGCTAAATTAAAAGGCAACATTCGGCCCGCATCAATATTTTGACTATATGCCAATGCTCCAATCAGAAATGTTGAATTTTAACATCTCAAATGTCGCACCAATATCTTACATTTTGCGTATGTTTTGGTGGGGTATTTTCCTGCGTGAAAACCAGCAAAAACGTTTTGTTTACAGGTCACTTCTTCATATAAGGAATGCCAGCTTCCGTCTATTATGGAACATGTGTACACTCACGACTTCATAATCAATCGTAGGTTATCTCTGTCAAGATGAATAATCATTCTCCGAGACGCCTGTCCGGAAATGGTTATGTCTAGTCAACACTTAACAATTTGGTCAGACATACCTATTATCAAGTAATAAGATAATCGACAGTTGTCATCCCAAGGATCTTTACTTCTTAATCGTCTGGTAGTAATATGTGTTACACATTAGTAAACCACCCTTCTTTCTACACATCCCAGGTATCGTAAAATACCATCTGTATGTACAACACGCCCACATATGGTCTCGCAAAATTCCCCCAGTTGTTAGACTAGTGACCACTTTTATAAGAATAAAATAACATAGGAATTACCGCGCCACCAAAATACTAGTTTTTTTTTCTCGGTCTCTAAAGAGTTAACGCATAAAAACGATAAAACGAATGTATGCCAATGTGACGTCACAGACTTGCAAGCCTTTAACCAAAACGCACGTTTGAATGTTAGTATCGTTAGAAATTGTTTATTTCTTGGAACAGGCAAGGGAGAGAGAGGGGGAAATGCATAGAGCCCGTTTGAATTTTAAAACTGAAACTAACTGGCCAAATCGAACGATAGGAAAAATAAAGACTAAAAATGACGATTAAAATGCTACTAATTAGTTATTAAATATATCATATTTTTTAGTCTAATATATTATATTACTGTAGGAAGAAAGATATATTATTGGCATAAATATAAAGGAAAGACGAAAATGGTAAAAATAATAGCCAGAAGTATGAAACCTTATGCATTAGATGACAGACCGTAGACTAAGTAAATATTATCGTCCTGTATTAAAATGACTTAGATAATACTAGCGATATGGTAGAATGAAGACATATATAGACGTGCATGGGGCTTCTTTACTGATGCTGGCCATATTAAGGGGTGTCTCCTGATTTGAAAATAGTAAGTTAACTTTGTGAAAAAAGACGCGTTGTAACGGAAGTCCCCTGATTGGTTGCTTAGAATAACTAAGAAGTGGGAATAAATACTCAGAGAGACGAGCGTTCCTCGCCACTTTCAAATTATAAGTTCACATGTATAGTTAGTGAGGTATACAGACAAGTTGTGCTCATATGCCTTCGCTGTTTTAATAGTCAGCATGAGATTCTGTGTGACCATTTATGGCCTGTAATTAACTTACATAGTGGAAAAATTCGATATTGCGGTAAGACCAACATTTATATAATTATTATTGTATTTGAAAATGTGTTTGCCATATTGATTAAGAATGAATATTTGAAGGGTAGAGTCCCAGTCGTACACGTGCCACTTCAACATGTTACGTAAAATCATTAAATGGGGTTAGATAATCTTATAGCTTCATGTAAAAGCCCTACAGCTTTACTTTTACTTTGGGAGATAAAAGAAAATATATATATATAAAGAGGGAAGCCAACATCAAACTTTGTGTTGTTTCACTGAGTTGCTAAGAAAGATATTGTCCTTTGTAGAAAAGCCAGACAGGCTTTCTGACATTGTGCGGAAATAACTTAATAAAATCCTTACAGTTTTACTTAAAAGTTGGGATAAAAAGAAATTAATAAGGGAAAAGACTTTAATGAATAATGTTTGAGTTATAGCCATAAAATCACTGGCCATCTTTATGTAATACAGGTTATTACCTGACTGTACGTACGAAATTATAATAATGTATTATGAATAAGAAGGTGTAAAAAACATATGTTTGAGATACTTAATGATGAATAGAGCACTCTACCAGATGGGGACAAAATTATTTATGTATTATTTTCTGATTTTTGATCTGTTGATACCTGTAAACCTGTTAAGAACGGAGATAGGTCAGAATATTATTTTGAGGGAAATTAATCCTCTACTTCCAGAGTTTCTGGGTGAGAAACTGAAGTGAGTCAGTCACGTTGTTGTTCAACCATAGTACCTGTTTGAGGTCATATGAATTGAGTGCCTTACCTTATCTCGAATCCTGAAAGCTGAGCAGTGCTGTGTGCATGAAGACTTATAACCAGGACATCGCAGAATTTTCTACTCATATCGAAAGTTAAGCCCTGTGTTTTGGAGCCTTCTTAATTCTCTGACTGATCCTCCTCCACCGATTATATCAACAAGATTTATAAAAAATGATGACATTATTGATCCCCCAAATATGTGCTTAATTTTGGAAGAGATTACTACACTAAAAACACTTCCTAGTTCAGGAAATAATAGACTTTAGTAGTTAAACTGGTATGTGTGTAAATATATCTTGACGTTTAATCTTTTACGAATCAACTCAATTATAATTAATACATTTGTAAAAAATTGTTCAGACCAAAATTCAATAGTGAGTTGTTTACTTACTTGTTTATTAACCTTAAAGTGTGGTTGTTGTTATTTTCTTCACATACATTGCATATACCCTAGACATCAAGCTACACAACACCCATACATCAGGACATATAAATTGGGGATAAAATACATAGCGGGTGGTAGTCATTGGTGGAAGCAAGACAGGTTCCTTGACATATAATTAGAAATTAAACTTCCTCAGGGGCTTGCATAGCTGACTTCACATCTGCTACACAAATGACCAAGACGATTATGACATTCTTAAACAAGCACTATTGGTCAGATATGAGAAAAACAGTGAATTTTATAGGAAGAAATTTAGACATGCTAAATTACTCACTGGGGAGACCTACCACCAGTTCTCGGCCCGCCTAGAGACATATCTAGAGAAATGGACTGCTCCGGGGAAAACCCAAGATTTAAAGGAAATGATTATGATGGAGCCAGGTTAAGGAGTCCATGGCTCCAGACTTGAGAAAGTTTCTCACAGAACAGGGTGCAGAGAGACTGGTGGATATTTTAAATGTAGCTGAGAGATATCTAGCAGCCCAGTCAGAGTTGGGTGGAGCTAGGAAGAAGCAATTAGAACATAATAAAGGCCCCCAAAACCAATTTGATACTAGGGATAATAACCCAAGAATAAACCAAAACTATGATAGGCCCAGGTACGAACAACGTGACAGAAACCCGCAATATAATGAAAGGCAATCCTACAGACCAGAGGGAAAATGGTGTAAAATCTGTAGGATGCAAAACCATAATACTATTGACTGTGGTAGGAAAGTTCCTCCATATCGCGCAGCATGCATGATCACAGTGGACAAGGGGAGGAAGAAACTGACAGAGAATCATATTAATCTTCAACATCCCCCCACCTGGGAAGAAGTGTTATGAAATGGGGCCACCGTTATGTGCCTTTATGATTCGGGATTTGAATATGACTCAGTTGTGAGTGCAACCCTGGTGCTCCCTGACCTGTATACCACCGAGAAAGTGGAGATACAAGGGGCCCTCATTGGAACAGCCACCATGACACTTCCCGTAGCCGAGATCAATGTTAAGACAAGGTACCTGGAAGGAGTGATTAGAGCAGCCGTGTGTGAAGACCCTAATTATCCGCTGGTGTTAGGAAAGGAATATGTGTTTCTAGGAAGCCCTGCAAAACCGGTTGTAATGACCACACTTCAGGTCACGTCGACCCCTAGAAAGGAGGACACACCACCACTAACTATTCACCCAAAGCAGATGAAACAGGCCCAGGCAATGGATAAATCATTAAAACCTTGCTTTGGCAAATTGCCAAACAGCCATACACAACCTAGAAAGGGACAATTTTATATGAAGGAGGGACTGCTCTACAGGAAAGCTAGAGCAGGATCCAACAGGGATGGACAACTATGCTGCCCAGGAGTTACCGGGAAAATGTGATGGCACCAGCACATGTTCTACCAGACGGTGTACACCAGAAGATGGGTACGACACGTCAAAGGACATCTGTAGCATATTTCTGGCCAGGTATAGCTGAAGACATTGATAAATTTGTTGACGCCTGCGACCAGTGCTGCAAGGTAAACTCCACAGTGTGGAAAAATAATACTCCCCTGCTAAGAAAGCAGTGTGGAAAAAAATATGGGCCTAAAAATAAGAAGGAAAGTAAAAGTATAAATAAACAGGATAGGGTAGACATAGTGGATAGGAAAACCTCTTTCCAAAAACAGTCTTCCCCAAAATTATTCACATTAGCATCTCTGCATATGGCACCCAGAGAAAACATAATCAAAACCCAGTCATCACAGGCTCAGTTTGAAGCCGCATTCCGGGAACTGGCAAACATTAGCATTGATGATAATCAGCCAGAATTGAAACCAAAACTAAGTGATCATTCGAGGAGAGTGGGGAAAGGATGGTTGGTCAGTTGGCCTAAGGTCACGCTCACCTCACAATATGGCTATTAATTTAGCAGTATAAAGGCCCGGTAACAGAGGTAGTTGACCGGGCCTACACAATCCATTTGGAAGTATTGGACGGACATTGGATTGAGATCACACATATTACATAACAATGCTAAGGGCGGATTGATTTCTGATGCAGAAATTCATTCCCCACATTATATATTAATTCACCAAAATTATAGTAAGGATAAGTATACAGTGGTGAATATGGCCTCCATTTGAGTGGCACATTATAGAACTATATACGGAAAATAGAAAAGGATGTTTCCAAATTTAGTCAAGCCGGCGCGCAGACCAATTGTTGGCTGTGAACATTTCGGAGGAACATACTAAATTCTGATGTTGCCTTGAGGATATTCCGAGAGTTTTATACCGGCTGATAATGAAATTACGGAACTCTTACATTACTCTGCCAGCACCATTTATAGATTACCCTTCATAACTATTGCAACCTTGAAGGGCGTCTAATACTCTCTGGACCTCTCCTGGGACAGACTCAGTGAAGAGGAATGGTGAAACTTGATTTATATCAGCATAGGACAGACAGTAATATCTGCAGCTGAAATAGATTCTTGGATTGCAGAGGTCTGGGGCAGCTTTCTTGAGTTGTGCTTACTTTGTATGACCCAACTGCAATAAATCCATGATCACCGTAAGGCGGAGAAAAGCAGGTTGATCGTGGTTGTCATACAGATATTGAAATTTGCATTACCATTGCAAGCTTTTCTAACGGGGGAGATTATGTCGTAAAATACCATCTGTATGTACAACACGCCCACATATGGTCTCGCAAAATTCCCCCAGTTGTAAGACTAGTGACCACTTTTATAAGAATAAAATAACATAGGAATTACCGCGCCACCAAAATACTAGTTTTTTTTTTTCTCGGTCTCTAAAGAGTTAACGCATAAAAACGATAGAACGAATTTATGCCAATGTGACGTCATAGACTTGCAAGCCTTTAACCAAAACGCACGTTTGAATGTTAGTATCGTTAGAAATTGTTTATTTCTTGGAAAAGGCAAGGGAAAGAGAGTGGGAAATGCACAGAGCCCGTTTGAATTTTAAAACTGAAACTAACTGGCCAAATCGAACGATAGGAAAAATAAAGACTAAAAATGACGATTAAAATGCTACTAATTAGTTATTAAATATATCATATTTTTTACACGGCTGTTTGCCAGCGATCTTTTAGTTATTTCCCCTTTTTCAGCGACTGCGCTATTTATAGCTATCGTGTCAGAGGTCACGTGGTAACTTCCTAACTGGAAAAAAAGGTGGCGGATTTTACTTTTGATAGGGCTTAATTAATGTTTTTAGGCTACTTTATTATTATAAATACCGGCTTTCATTTTGCGTAAAGCTAGACTAGAAATGTTAGAGTAAATTTTAGAACAAGAACAAACATTTTATCACATATAGAACAGAAGATATAATAGTCTGAAATAGTGTAAAATTTACGTTTTTTTTATATTTTGTTATGGTTTGTTTATAATGCAATTTTCACTAAATCGGTCACAATCAACATGCATAACAAATTACAGAAATCAAAAGTAGAAAACGTGCAGAAAATGGATATCAAAGTTTTGTTTTGGTTTCATGCGTCAAACATTAATTATTGAAACATTAAATTGCAAGTCCACATTTATTACCTTAAAATAACACACCCAATTGACCCCAAAAACATGAGAGCTAACAATTATCTCAATCATACATCACGATGGTCATGTAAAAATAAGTATGGTCATGAGTAAAACGAAATGTTTAATTTAATAGATAAATAGGTGTATTTAAAAAATACATCTATTAAATGATTTCCACACTCTGTTAATTCTGTCAATCTCAAGCAACAACTGCCATAATTTGCTCTAGCCCCAAAATTTCGCTCAATTATCATTTACACTTCCTTTTTTTTATAGGATGAATCTGTACATTCACAGATGGAGAAATTTGTAACAAATGAGTTTCCATTATAAATTTTAATTGTGAAGTTATATTTTTAATACCTCTGGCGTGTCTTTCAATTTTCAATCTTCTCTGTTTTCTCTCCTGTGCCCACGTAAGACCTACTGTTTCCTTCATGGCTATTGCTAATTCTTTGGATATTCTAACTCTACTTTCAATGCCTGCTTTCCTGCAAATTTCCTGACGTGACGTTTCTGAACAGCGTTGTAGTTCATGTGCCTGCTGCAGGTCTAATGAATCAGTTGATGTTCCAGCAATATGTTTTCTAACAGTGTGGAGCAATTGAGATCGCTTACGTTTGTTGGCGTTCTGGTAACTGATGTTTCTCTTCTATGTTTAATTAGTTTTTGTAGTACAATAGGCTGTCCTCTGGTTTTGCATTTTATGATATTCCTTTTTGCTGTTTCTAGTTTTTTTTCTAACAATGGATGTGAATAGGGGTTCTTCCTTTTGTGTTAGTGGTTGTGAAGGTGGCTTAGTAAGTAACTGTTGTACTGTGATGTCGCTTTTGAAGACAGGCGAGGTGGATGTACTTGTCGTAGGTATAACTGACTTGGTAGGTGTAGATGTGGCAACAAAAACTGGCATGCTAGGGTGAGTAGTGTTATCCACCTCCAAATGAATAATGGTATCGCCTTTAATGTGAGCTGGCACATCAACCTCCAGTTGAACAATATCATCACTAATGTGGGCAGGCACATCAACCTCCTACTGTACAGAGCTATCCTGACTACAGCTAAATGACTGACTAGACATGGAGGGGTCAGAAAGAACATTACAGGGGATAGAGCAGCTTTTTGTTTTTAAAACACCAAAAGATGTCTTTGCAACACAATTGCACAGTTGACATTCACTTATAGTTAAATTATGATTTTAGTCTTTCCAGACTGTTTTCCGATAGTAACTTGGCTGTTTCAAGACACTTCTCATTATGCCTCCTTTTTGAATTTTGTATTCGTAAGTAACACTTCTTACAAAATATAGTCGAATGCTGTGTGGGTTTATCATCTGATACGTTAATTCCAAACACAAAGAACAGATCATTAACGTAATTTAGAACAGTTCAGCGCTTTCTGAATTGAACGTGTTGTTTTGGAAGTTAATGCTCTCTTGCCACAGGCTCTGCACAGTGCACGGGCACAATTCATATGATGCAAAACAGTATGTTCCATTTCGTTGTTATGTAGTATAGTTTACTTGTGTATGTATAAAGATAGAGGAATATTTGGGACTATCAAGTCTAACACCAGGATGTAGAATGCTTTATCTGTGAATGAAAGAAGATATACAAACAGTTACTTAGAATTCTTTGGCAGCCGTCGTGTCCACAGGATTGTCTACCAAAGAACACTAATGGAACAGTCCTTATCTCACACACAATTTAAAAAAAAAAAATCATATTATAAATACAAGATTAACAAGACTTGAAAGATAGAACAAAGTATGTAGAAGTAATCTATCTATAGATTTACATGTTTTCTGACGCTTATATACGTAGCTAAATATCATTATAAATGAATGAAAATGCAAAAACAGATGGTGCTTTACAAAGTTATTTTGTTACAACCTTATTTAAGATTTGTGAGTATCAGGAATGCGTTTACAGTAATTTAAATGCTATAAAATCTGGTGACAATATGCTTGTTCTTGTAATGCCAAACTCACAAAACTGACTACCACACATTCTCAAGATATGAAACCAAAAAAAAAAAGTATGTGGAAATAATCTTCAGCTTCCCTTCGAGAAGTCTTTATAATTATAAACTCAAACGAATGGGCCGATTTTTAGATATTAAATTAATAAAAAGATTACTTATTTTATGAATTTCCTCAAATGATGACGCTGTTTTCAAAAGTCTGTAACTCCATCAAAACTAATTTCAAACAAATAAAAATGCAATCAAAAATAGAGCAGAGAACAAAGTTATAGTACACAAAAGAATTTTAGCGCTGTGTTTATCCAGAACGAGTGTGTAATGATTTATATTTTACTGATTTTACACCCACATCAGCTGATTTTCCCCGCCAAAAACTTAAATAGTCTTTTACGGTGCACACGAAAATATTATACCCGGTGTCAGAATTCCGGTCACCGAAACTAAAAGAGCGCTCTGGTATAGGGCACAAAAGCCGTGTTTAGTCTAATATATTATATTACTGTAGGAAGAAAGATATATTATTGGCATAAATATAAAGGAAAGACGAAAATGGTAAAAATAATAGCCAGAATTATGAAACCTTATGCATTAGATGACAGACGGTAGACTAAGTAAATATTATCGTCCTGTATTAAAATGACTTAGATAATACTAGCGATATGGTAGAATGAAGACATATATAGACGTGCATGGGGCTTCTTTACTGATGCTGGCCATATTAAGGGGTGTCTCTTGATTTGAAAATAGTAGGTTAACTTTTTGAAAAAAGACGCGTAGGAACGGAAGTCCCCTGATTGGTTGCTTAGAATAACTAAGAAGTGGGAATAAATACTCAGAGAGACGAGCGTTCCTCGCCACTTTCAAATTATAAGTTCACATGTATAGTTAGTGACGTATACAGATAAGTTGTGCTCATATGCCTTCGCTGTTCTGATAGTCAGCAGGAGATTATGTGTGACCATTTATGGCCTGTAATTAACTTACATAGTGGAAAAATTCGATATTGCGGTAAGACCAACATTTATATAATTATTATTGTATTTGAAAATGTGTTTGCCATATTGATTAAGAATGAATATTTGAAGGGTAGAGTCCCAGTCGTACAAGTGCCACTTTAACATGTTACGTAAAATCATTAAATGGGGTTAGATAATCTTATAGCTTCATGTAAAAGCCCTACAGCTTTACTTGTACTTTGGGAGATAAAAGAAAATATATATATATAAAGAGAGAAGCCAACATCAAACGTTGTGTTGTTTCACTGAGTTGCTAAGAAAGATATTGTCCTTTGTAGAAAAGCCAGACAGGATTTCTGACATTGTGGGGAAAGAACTTAATAAAATCCTTACAGTTTTACTTAAAAGTTGGGATAAAAAGAAATTAATAAGGGAAAAGACTTTAATGAATAATGTTTGAGTTATAGCCATAAAATCACTGGCCATCTTTATGTAATACATGTTATTACCTGACTGTACGTACGAAGCCCAATGGGCTGATCACCCGTTGGCTTGTCACACCGACTACGGAAACAACGGCAGATGGATCTATCTGTTGTTGCCCTAAAGACGCCGCTAGGCGTGATGGGAAACTACAACAGAGAAAATCAATCTGCTGTTGCCCTTAAGACGCCACAAGGCGTGATGGCCTCTGACTGCTTGGTCGGTCTTTGGCTAAGGACGGAAGAAGAAGAAGAAGTACGTACGAAATTATAATATTGTATTATGACTAGGAAGGTGTAAAAAACATATGTTTGAGATACTTAATGATGAATAGAGCACTCTACCAGATGGGGACAATAATTGATTATGTATTATTTTCTGATTTTTGATCAGTTGATACCTGTAAGTCGGCGTCTGTGGCCCAATGGATATGAACGCAGTTTCATAATCCAGATATACCAGGTTCGAAACCTGCTGCAGGCGGTTTGGTAGTAGATCGCTTTGTGTGGATTTTTAACAATGGTATAAGCGCCGTACCGTTCAGAAAGCAATGGCAAACTACTGAATGAAAAAAATTGCCTAGAAAAATCAGAAACAGCCAATAAAAGCTGGGGTTGATTGCCACGTCCTGTAAAGGATAAGCAACTAACTTTTTGATACCTGTAAACCCGTTAAGAACGGAGATAGGTCAGAATATTATTTTGAGGGAAATTAATCCTCTACTTCCAGAGTTTCTGGGTGAGAAACTGAAGTGAGCCAGTCACGTTGTTGTTCAACCATAGTACCTGTTTGAGGCCATATGAATTGAGTGCCTTACCTTATCTCGAATCCTGAAAGCTGAGCAGTGCTGTGTGCATGAAGACTTATAACCAGGACATCGCAGAATTTTCTACTCATATCGAAAGTTAAGCCCTGTGTTTTGGGGCCTTCTTAATTCACTGACTGATCCTCCTCCATCGATTATATCAACAAGATTTATAAAAAATGATGACATTATTGATCCCCCAAATATGTGCTTAATTTTGGAAGAGATTACTACACTAAAAACACTTCCTAGTTCAGGAAATAATAGACTTTAGTAGTTAAACTGGTATGTGTGTAAATATATCTTGACGTTTAATCTTTTACGAATCAACTCAATTATAATTAATACATTTGTAAAAAATTGTTCAGACCAAAATTCAATAGTGAGTTGTTTACTTACTTGTTTATTAACCTTAACATGTTCTCCATAAACACTACCAAAGTTCATCCAGGAACAGTCCTAGGCGGAAAGATATCGCCTATACAACAAAAGGTAAGACCTATACCACAATCACTATATCCATCACAACTGTGGTTTTCCACTGTCACAGAATATGAGCTCGACCCCAAATCACAGACTGCCTCTAGTCACAATCGTGTACTCTCTCAGTCACCACACTTGTGTTCACTAAACACGCTTTCTCCATGTGCACCCACAAGTTACAAAGTGCTGACATGAAGTCAGACATGAACTCAGTCCCTGAGTTAAACTTAAACAAGTGTTGACTACCTCAGTGACCCTTACTTACACTCACTCCATAATTCACCCACATGAAACCGTTCTATGACAACCCCTCTCCAGATGGTAAACGGAGTTTTCCTCAGAAGAATTGGGCACATAGCACAGAACGCCTCATGTACCAACTCGTGATAGGATACAAACATATTGTCTCACTGAAAAAGTTGTCATATTGCTGTGACTGGATCATTTACACAACAAAACTTCAATGGGTAAATCACACTCCAACTGATTCCACAGTTCTCTACAATACCTCCTATCACACGGAGCAAATACATAAAACATAATGTCCTACCATTTCAACAAATTGAAACAAATGATATAGATGTATACAATTCCTAACATAATGTAGTACAATAGAAGGACTGAAATGGTATGACAAAGTCACACATGTGGAATTGATGACAAGAACCAGACAAGTGCCAGTGGAACTAGAGTTGAGAAGAAGACGCTGGCGATGGATAGAACACACACTGAGGAGACCTGTTGATAGCATTACAAGGCAGTCCTTGTTCTGGAATCCACAGGGAAAGAGAGGCAGAGGTAGACCAAAAAATACATGGAGAAGAGAACTGGATACATATGTGAAAATGATTAGGAAAACATGGAAAGACCTAGAGCGGATGGCAAGTGACAGGAAGACTTGGCATGTGTTTGTTGAAGGCCTAAGCTCCTTGGGGAGCTAAATGGTAATGATTGATTGAATTACATAACAATCTTGAAAAATTCTTCCATTAACTATGAGCTATTTTTTTCCGTTAAGAAATACATATATGGTGACGAAATGGACGACTTCTATCGATCTTTGGTTCTCTCCGGTAGTATCTTTACATTTGTGGTACTGATGTTTATTAGGTGCTGTCAATTATCGCACTTTTCTTTCTTTATTTTTCTGCTTAGTAGCAGAGATTTGATTTTATCACATTTGCAAGGAGTACTACCCAGAGTTGTGGTTATAGGCGCGGCTAACGTACATCGGTCAGCGCTTTCTGCTTAAATCTCCGATAAGACACGGAGTTTGCGTACTCATTCGACAGATAACGAGATTACTGTCTGCGTGACACCTGTAGGCAGACAAGTGTGATATAATCGCTTCCGGTCACTTGGTTAAAAGTAATCATGGATTTATTACATTTTAGACAATATTAGTCTACAAATGTGGTTTTGAGAGTGTATGCAAGACATCATTTTACCATATATGGGAGACGTGACCTTTTGCAAAATTTTTCCATGAAGGAAATATTTTGAAAGTGCTACACCCGACCTATTTGAAATGATTGGATCTTTCTGATTAGATTCATAACAAAATTGAGGGGAATATAGATTGACCATTTTCGCAGTTTTATCTGACTGTGAATTTCAAGCTCGCTAAGACTTCAGTCCTCGCCAGAGTGATTACTAGATTCATAATTCTTATTTGTTAACCGGACCTTTTATTGGAGAACCAGAACAGACTTAGAAAAGCAAAGGAAATCTCTACATTTTAATAAGGAACATCGGGACTAGGAAACTGAAGAAACACGGAATCAGAGGGAGCAATCTACTGTAAAATTAAAGACATCCCAGACTCATGTAAGAGAACAATTCGTCTCTTTTATTTATCTGAACAAACAAGTCTGTAGCCAGGATTGATGTAAGTTGTGATTTACATTTCATATTTCATTACTAACATGTGAACTAACATATGTATGCATATATTACTCTGTGAAGTTTAATGTGTGAAACTCGCTATTGGATGTCAAAGTCATTTGGGGCTGGCAACCTCAGTATCTAGACTGATGATTCATGAACTACAACTGCAAGGGCTTGGGATTGCTTTATTGATAGTTTTGTAAAGAGCACTAAAAGCATAAAGTAGTTCCAGGTTCCCTATGGAGCAGGAAGGGAAAGGTGAAAGAAATGGTGTACATTCTAAGAATAATACCTACATTTTCAAAGCAGTGTAAATTCCTCTATAAACATATTCACTTTGAAATTAATGTTTTCAAGCTTTAAACCAGTGTAAATGTCTATGTGAAAATATTCATTTTAAATGTAATGGAAGTTTTATCCCGAGGAATTAAATTTAATTCTCATCGAGGGTAAATTCTGACATGGGATGGTAGAATAGAAGAGGGGGGAGGGGGTGCACATAACTGTGTCGAAAAATGCCATACTCAAAAGAGCGTTTCGTTTCTATTTCTATTTCCAGTTATTGGTGGTACCAGCAGAAAGTACTATCTCTGGAACCAACTGAAAGTTCTTGCTCCACTGCTTCCTAAATTTCTATGACTATGACCATATCGGGAAAGAGTTTTCCAGCAACCTGATTCTCTTAGGAAAACACATTTGATATCCACATTCTTCTAACTCATTGTAATCTTTATTAGAGAGGACTATCCCACTAGTCTCATGCATTACAATTTAAGTAAATGATTTACACAATGCTATCTCATAGGCATTAATTAAATCAAAAGTGTCATGCAATAAGAATGCCATACACAACTAATTAACCCTACGAAATAGCTTCTTATTTAGTATACATGCAGATGATCTAAACTTAACAACCATAACAATGTGAAATGTATATAGTCAATTAATATCATGTTCAACATAAATTAACCATTCAAAATTTCAAACTTCAAATATATAATATAATCTAAACTATATAACTAATCATACCAGTGAAAAAGTAATGCGCTCCGGCATCAGGTACTCTGTAACCATGATCACCTTACGGGATAGCTTCTTAAGAACAGAGACTGTATAAAATCTCAGCAGCTTGATGACTGATAACCATGTCAAGACACTCTCTCAGTGGTGGCATTATAAGCTTCAAGTAGTGTCAATCCAAGGCTTATCTGAAGTACTAAATACACGTTATATTTTCCTTCTAATTTTGACCCTTTTTTTCAAAGCATCTTTCTTCCTGAATCAATTTGTCTACATCTAATCAATCTGTGTCAGATAACAAATCACTCCCTGGTACAGAAACTTCTTGTAATGCACCACTGTTAATTGGTTAAGTGGGGGTGTGTAAATGTGGTTATAAATTACGCTGATAAAGGCGATCAGCATGTGTCGGGCTTACGGATGGCCGACGGGTGTGGATGTATAGATGTTAACTGACGCGAATGTCATGTAGTCCTATTAAGTCACTTGCTACCACACACACCATAGCAAACATCGGAGTCAGTAAACGTTGAACTCCTAGTAACTTTTTACACTGTTATTTCGACACAGCAAACGTAGACATATGGTAACACAATACATAAGCACATCATGGAACATCAGCAGTTCAACACATCCGTATACAGCATACACAGTATATAATTAAGCCTGTCCCTGGCTTAGAAGTAATAAATATTTTCTCTATGTCCTCTTTCAATCTACAACAGCGTGTGCAGCACATGATAAACAAGCCGCAATTATCCTTGGCTTGGAAGTAATATAAATATGTTCTCTATGTTCTCTTTCAATCTATAATAACGTGCACAGCACATGATAAACAAGCCGCAATAATCCTTGGCTTGGAAGTAATATAAATATGTTCTCTATGTTCTCTTTCAATCTATAATAACGTGCACAGCACATGATAAACAAGCCGCAATAATCCTTGGCTTGGAAGTAATATAAATATGTTCTCTATGTTCTCTTTCAATCTATAATAACGTGCACAGCACATGATAAACAAGCCGCAATAATCCTTGGCTTAGAAGTAATATAATAGTCTGGAATTATCACATATTCCTTTTATTCGAAATATATCCTATCCTGGGACACACTGACGAAAATGGTCTAACATCCATTTCGGAGCTCTGCCCGGCTTCAACTGTCACGGAAATATCCCCTGCTAAAAAACAGCTCATCAAAAATTCATCCAGCCGCGAACTCCCTCGCTGAGATGTGAGTAGAGTTCGTCCGCCTTCTACCCCAACCCATCAATAGAATGTTCGACCAGTTTCCTTGTGTTATTTTTTTAAACAAACTAACAAGCAGGTACAATAGAGCTGTGTTCAAAATTACTGGGTATACAGCTCCCCACTAAAAAATCATCATCATCACCTAGAGCGTATTTATAAGCTTTTTTACAAAAAACGGACCTGTGCATACAAGTCTTTTAACGCTTAACTCCCCTTAATAAAAATTGACTTAACACTTACCTTATCCTGTAGCTTGACTCCAGTTAGTTTTGATGACATTTCAATGGAAATAGAATGTCTTGCCATGTGTCATCTGTTTGGATAGCACCATCTTGTGTCTCAGTTTGAACTGACACATTCTTTGTTTCAGTTTTCACCTTAGTCAAAGCTGGTTCTCTTCTCTTCTTCAATTTCATTCTAGGTCTCTACTTACATTCCCTGTATTCAGGATGTACCTTAGAATCAACAGTATTTTTTCATTTTTAACTGAAAGACTTTCAGACTTTCTCCCTTTTTTACTTTTATACGAGAGTCATATACCTCGTAATTATCACCATTTCTGGTTGCTAATGCCAATTCTTGCAAAGCTATACTATTACTTCTGTTATCACAAGTTCTACTACAATCTTGCATAGCTTCAGCATACGATGATGAAGAAGAAAAGGAATCATTTATCCGAAAGAACTCCCCATGTCAAAATCTCATTGAGTAGTTGCTGAAGCTAATGGAATTGTTAAACTATGTTTACTGAAACAGACTACTATTGACTGTTGCTGCAATAGCAAATAACACTGATAAAATAATTACTACTCTAACGAACTATCAATAATGCATAACGCTAAAGCATTCAATCTCCATAATCACACTTACAAATCATGCATAAAATATATAATGACATTCAGGAAGACAAGATGAGTATGATAGTGATGAAATACACCGCAATACAAGAAACACAACCAACAACACACAGACGGGGGGAATAAGAGATGAAAGCAAAAGAAACGTAGATACAGGTGGATAATGACACGCTTGCAAACAAATATATATATATATATATATATATATATATATATATATATATATATATATATATATATATATATATATATATATATATAAATCACCACTATTTCTCTGGTTATTAACTGGGACAGTGTGTCTGGACAGCGCGAATAATGATTTGTGCCCGAACTAACAACAACAAGCTACATATATCTCACCAAATAATATGATACACTTGAGGCACATGTGATGTAGTCATCACTCAATAATGCTCCAGACGGAGTATGGAGTCACCTCTGCTGTCGGGTTTTCTGCACGACTAGCCAGAAACAATCACCAGCGCTTGCTGCAGTGGTTTATGAATTTACTATTTTCGTATGCTGAGGTTGCCAGCCTCGTATATAACCACTTAACAAGAACACATGTTAATTCACATTTGTAAAAGAACTGTTCACAACTTACCCCAAAATTTTGGGTTATACACCATCTCCTCGCACAGGTTTCGGATGGACACGAGCAATTTCGGTGCATATGCTCTCGAATCAATTTCGTCTCGAAATTTTTAATCCTTTTTTGTGACAGGTGAATCTGCAAAACACTTGGTCTGGGACAGTATAGTAATTCCTTCTGATTACGGGTGTACTGTGATACACTTGGTCTGGGACACTGTAATAATTCCTCGTTGACAGGTGATCCAATTCCTAGGTTTCTAGTTTTGATATTTAAAGTCCTGGTCCTCAGGTTTTCTGTCTCTGTATTTATAAAGGCGGGCTTACTTTTTAAGGTTTTATGTTTCCCAAATACTTCGATCTGTCACTTATAATCATGGACTTCTAGCTCCGATCCTTCTCTTTCTGGCTTTTTGAGAGTTGCTTGTTTGAAGTTGCGGAGCTGTCTGTTCTATGTCTCTGAGTTCGCTAGAGTTTATTTTCAGTTTCCAGTTCAAATCACAGATTGTACTTCCCGGTAAACTTGCCAATGAGATTCATTGCATATTCCGGCTCTCACTTCAATCCAATTGTAAGCTCTTTTCGCACTACGTGGGTTGTGGTGTTTAAATTCATAAATTCATAATAACATATTATATTTAATATCCCCACGCGTGACATCTTTATAATAAGAAGTAATATTTCCGGTGATATCTTCTGCAGTCTCACAAACAAATGTGTGAACTGATTACATGTCTATGTTCCTTCCGTCAAGATTGTTTACCCAGAGAAATTATATATGATGATGATACAGACTGGGGCCGAGTGGAAACGATTATCTCATAATCGAGCGTGATTTCGTACATTTTTCAGACAGTCAAACAAAAGAGTCGCCGACCGCTCAGACAAACAATATGGTTGTAAAATGAGGATCGTCTTTTATCAAAGTTGGCCCGGCTGATAGAATGAGATAAACGTATTACCCCTGACCGGTGATAATTACCGGGCATTTTTACGATAATACCACAGTTCACCTGGCGGAACGTAAATATGTCTGAGGAGTGGTAAAGCAAAAGTGTAAGAGATAAAGATAGTCCCATTGCAGATACTTCCGTAGGGCAATGTGGTGTTAGAGACTTCACCCTACTAGATCCAACATTGAGCAAAATTACGAATGAAAGGGCACACGAATTGCCAAATAATAAGCGATCAGAGAGTAAAATGAAGAGGAAGAAATGATACTGCCGTAGGGCTGAAGGTGTAAGAGAGCCACTAAAAGAACACGTACTGGCGCTTTGTCACAGGAAGCAGAATAAGGAAGGCCACAAACCGAATAACCGTACGGATGGGCACGACGTAGACCGTAAGGAAAATAAAAATAGTATAATACAGTAATGGACTGAGGACTTGAAACAAAGCTTGAAATGCAAGCACACCCATACGCTGTTAAAAGATCGAACTCAAATATTTCCGACAAACAGAGAGAGCTTAAAATACCCTGCATCAAAAAAGATCAGCTAGGGTGAAACTCGGAACAGGATATTTTATATTTGAAGGAAATGTAATGAGAAAATACCATAGCATATTATCTGATAACGTGCAAGAAATGTGGCATCAAAGAAAACCATTCATAGAATATTTAAAATTGCTAAACTTATGACCACTACATCTAGGAACTGTGTTAAAATTGACATGCCCAGGGAGCTGTAAATGTAAAATTGAAACTACAAAATAAAAATACAAGTATCATAATTCTGGAAACGACCAAATATGAACAGAAACATTTATAAAATAATGTTCACCGCAAAATTTCAGTACGAGAAGTAAGTAACACAAACAAACCTAAACAATCAACAAACGTTCACAAGACACATTTGAGATGATTTTAATTGCAACAGAAATGATGGAAAATGAAACAGTAAACCAAAGTCTACTAACTCCTAAAACGTAACAAGGCAAAGAGAGATAGATTAACAAAACGTGAAAGAGGCTTCCCAGAGCGCTCCGGCCTTCACCTCACAATTGAGATTCTATGTCCAACACCGCACGCGACATTTGCACACAAGGCCCCAATGATGGAACCACTGTAACAGAACATGGAAATAAATTTCGATGCAGTGGGGCAAAATTATTAGAGTGTGGAATCAGAACATATAAACATATATGTGAATAATAAGTAAAGCAGTTACGAAACAAAAATATGCACACATGCCACAAAATGTTTTGCATCATTTTACATATCTGTGCTTTGCAGTAAGTGCGTATCAAATATCGATCATTATATGGGGTGTGAGCTGAACGACCAGCAGTAGCACTGGAAACTGTGCTAATGTGTGCGTTAATGTTGTTGACAAACGGGGGTGTTCAGTGTCACGGTGTGGTTCGAAGCCTTCGTTTAAATTATTTTCAAAATACTTACTTTTCTCTTTCTTCACATTTGCCAGTTTCTCTACGAATTATTTGCACCTGCGTTCTGTTCTAAAGCTGTTTTTCGAGTCTTCACTATCGATGTCATCAAAGCATGTAAGGAGAGACCAAGAAAATATTCAGTGGGGTACTGGAAGATGAGACAGGTATCCTCAATTTATGGCCTGAAAAGGTCTCCCAGAAGCTGCTTTTCGAGTGGCCAACTCTTCTTTGATGCCTCCCTTTCGGTCTATAATAGCTCCGAGGTATTTAAAGTGGTCGACCTGCTCCAGGACCTGTTCTCCCAGCTTAATCTGATGTCTTCTTTCTTCTCGTGATTTCACCATGGATTTTGTTATAAAGCTGCTTATGACCATCCCTCTCCTCCAGCTCTTCCTTCCAGACTTGCAGGTTGGATTGGAGATGTGCCTCTGATTTAGGAATCAGTGCAACATCATCAGCAAATGCCAGCTCTCTTTCTGGGTGTAAAACACGAGGCCAGACAAGTCACCTTAAAAACCCGATATTTATATCAGAATGTTCTCTTGTGTAGAAAGGAATAGAAAGGACATTACTGGAATGGAAACCCATCAACAACAGACTGATAAGATTAAGATTTAGAGGTAGATTCACCAATACTACAATAATACAATGCTACGCACCAACGAATGACAGCGATGAAGAGGGCAAGGATGAATTCTATCAACAACTGCAGAAAGAAATGGAAGACACACCTAGATATGATCTTAATATAGTAATGGGAGACCTCAATGCGAAAGTTGGTACACACAATACATATAATGAAAGAGTAATGGGGAAATGCGGCAGCGGAACAGCAAACGAAAATGGGGATAAATTAATAAGTTTTTGTAGTATTAACAATTAAGATGGTTTGGCCATGTCTGCAGAACGGGAGAAGTTCGGCTACCACGACAAGCATGGGAAACAAAGAGCCAAGGATCCAGACCCCCAGGACGACCCAGAGTCCGCTGGGAGGACAACATTAGACAATCTTTGAAGGACCGGGGACTAGAATGGAACCAGGCCAGGAGGAAGACAGCCGATAGGATAGCCTGGCGCTCTCTCTTCCAAACCTCTACACCTCACGATAGAAGGGGAACGACTAAGTAAGTAAGTAAGTATTAACAACCTAAACATTGGAGGAACACTTTTCCCACATAAAGAAATTCACAAATTAACTTGCGAATCACCAAATGGTCGGGACAGAAACCAGATAGACCACATAATAATTAACGGTAGATGGAGACATGAATTACGAGATGTGAAGGTAAGAAGAGGTGCAGATGTGGGAAGTGATCACCATTTAGTAGTAGCAAAACTGAAAGTGAAACTAAGAAGGGCTGGACCAACTGTAACTACACAGAAAAGGTTTGACATCAGCAAATTGAAGGACCCCCTTACCAGAAAAGCTTTTGCGGCTGACATAAAGAAACGATATAATTTGCCAAAAGTCAGGAAAAGACATTGATATAGCATCAAGAGGTATTATCAGCTAGGGAAATAGAGCGACTATAGTAAGGGTCTTTCAGTGTATCACAGAGACTAAGTGGTCGGAAGGATCAAAACCTGGAAAGTAAGGAGACAGTAGTCAAGAGGTCAAGTGAGAGGTGAAGTGGATTATATTTGAACATTAAGAGGTGAAGTGGATTATATTTACATGCATCTGTTTGTACTTTGAGAAGTTATATTGCTATTTATATATCATTACTGCATACTTTGTAAGCAGAGAGATATCTGTTGATATAAATGGAGGTGGTTTTTGGTATATGTTATTTAGTAGTTGCACAATGGGAATCTATAGCAAAAGAAGAAGAATTATAGATATGATTGAGTATTGTGAGTTTACATCATGGACTTAGAGGGTTTCATTCGGATAGGTAAAGAATGTGGGTACACTGGGAAAGAACTAACGGATTATGCCAAGGCAGAATACCACTTAAAAGAGAATCAGGATGCCTTAAGAGATTTAACTCTTTCAGTCCCAAGCAAAAAAGTGGGTTTGGCCCAAACAAAAATGGCCATCCCAGTATGTTTTTATTGTTTTTGTTTGGAAATAATTTTTTTTTAATGTTCATATTCATAAATAACAAAAGTACAAAATGGATTTTTTTGAGTTGTCAAAATTAGAAAAGAGCCATAGAAAGGATCAAGAGATACGAAAGCCAGTATACTGTTGATTGGGCCAAATGGGTCTAGCGGGAAGTACAGTATACTGGCTGTTGGGACTTAAAGAGTTAAGTGCTGTGGAACGAGAACTCAATAAGGCAGAGAATTTAAAGAAAAGAAGATGAGAGAAGAAAGAGAGTTTAAAGAAAAGAAGATGAAACGAGAATTACTCTAAAAGAAGATAGAACGAGAATTACAGGAAAGGAAGATGAAAGAGGATAGGGAGTTAGAGTTTGAATTAGAGAAGGAGAGAATGAGAATAGCTTTGGAAGAGAAGATTGATAAGGAAATACAACTGAAGAGATTAGAAACTCGACTCTGAAGGAAGTCTCATCAACCCTATAGGCAGTGTCTGCCAAATTTTAACGACAAAATCGAGAGTTTAGATTTTTTTTCCTTGAGAGGTTCGAGGCCAAATGCGTGGCTTGGAAGGCTGACAGAGATCAGTGGCCATCTCTGTTATCCACATTGCTTTTGGGGCCTGCAATGGAGACTTTTTATAGCCTCCTGCTGGAAGAGCGGGCGGATTATGACAAGGTGAAGGAACAGTTGCTCCGGTAGTTCCGTTTGACGGCTAATGGGTACCGGACGCGGTTTAGAAACACGATGCCAAGTGCAGACCAGGACTTCGAGGACTTCATCTCAAAGATAAAGCTTCTGCTGAATAGATGGATTGAGTTGGAGGGAATTATTATGGATTTTAATGGCTTAGTGGATCTGGTGCTACGAGACAAAGTGTTGTCGTCGTGTTCTTCTGAATTGGTAGCTTTCTTCCAAGAGCGCCACCCAAAGGACATTGAGTCCATGGCACAGTTGGGCCCCCATTATGTCCTTGCCCAGCCAGGCAGACCCATCCAGAGGTCTGGTCTGTCTGACTGCTTAATTGCAGGTGTCGGCAAGGTTCAGCGACAACCATGGCAAAGTCAGGCAGGCGATGCAGACAGGTGCCAACAGCAGAAGTACGTTAGGCCCTCCCGTCCCTATCAACCATGCAGAGGGAATTACGGTAACTTCCGATATCATCGGAATGGCCGGTCAAATTGGCACAACCGAAAATGGAAAAGTAATAGCGACGGAGGAGAGCGCCAAACGCGAAAGCAGGTACGTTTGAGGAGTCTCGTGACGAAGATCGGTTTTACTATAAAACAAAACATTCCAAGCAGTAGAATGGGTCCGCTGATAGCCGGTCATCCGATTCCGATTCGCGGTTTTCACCAGCGAGCAGTCCCAGCAATAGTCCACGTGATGAGTCAAAAAGGAAACGCAGATGTTCAAATTGTACTGGAAGGCGCCATTATGCTGACGTGTGCGCTGCCCAAATTGAACACGCACATTCTGCGTGTGTGTTGGACACTATTAACAGCGAGGATTGTGTGGGGTGTCGACCTCTGTTCCATGCCAACGAGAATGTAGTGCTACATTGCGTACATGCGGTACCATGTCTGTCGGCGGTTCATGAGCCTGGCTAGGTGGCACTCCGCAAATATGAGGTGGAGAAGAAACCAGTCTCGGTATTGAGGGACACTGGGTGTACCTCAATTGGGGTGAGTCGGTCATGCATCGACGAGTCCTGCCTCACACGGAAAACTGTAAAGTGTACCACGTTTGGGGGCAAAGTCGAGTCGTACCCCTAGGCGTGTATTAATGTGGACACCCCGTTCATAACAGGTAGAGTGAACGTGTTTGTCCTCGAGAACCCATTCGCCGATTTGATCGTCGGCAATGTACGGGGAGTGCATAGCTCCACGGGATTGGCTGGAGCAGAGGCTCAGCAACACAAAACTCAAGGTCGGACGAGCAAGTGGTCGATGTATCACTACGTGAGAAGAAGGTACATCTGAGACGGGATTCGCGGCAGGCATCCATTAATAGTCACAGTCCGATGCCAAGGGACATATATAGGGACAGTAGAGGCATATCCAAAGGCCTGATAGCTGGTGACCGCTAGGTATGAGTCCGCACTATCCCCCCGAAGGCAAGCTGGCGAACACCCAGACGAGTGTTTAATGAAGTCGCACCAGCGAAGTTCGTGGAGGTATTGTCATTGCGGGACAATACCATATATTCACGAGTGACTTTCGCGAATAGGTGGGGTGCGCGTGATACCGTCAGGTGGAAGCACATGTCGTTGCTTTATAACCACCTACTAATAGTACAGCAATAGCAAGGGATAGGTATCGAGTTTCGCGTTCAGTAAGTTGTTTCGGTTAACGCAAACCGAACTTGAGAATCTGATCCACGCCACCAGCAATATTCTGATAGAATAAAAGTTGTTTTGTACAGCTTTACAATCCAGTGGGGATAACTGAGGAGGTGGTTTATATGTGATAGTGGGTAGCAATTAATTGCAACCATGTTAGAGATGTTTTGTAAACTTTAAAGATCAATGTTTATGCTATACTATGTTATGCTTGGAATTTTATGGATTATGGCACTGTAAAGGCAATTAACTATAGTATTAAATTTAATGTATGTCTTAGATTTGTGAAAAATGACTGTGTGTGCTAGGAGAATAACATTGGTAACGTATACCTATGTAAGAGTTACTATTGATGTACACTGCGTTATGGTAGACCAGGAGTGGACAGTCGATGTCATTTTTCACGACTGCCAGAACCTTGGGTAACCAATGTCAAATTCATGTTGTGTTTTGAGGTAGGTTGGAGAATGCAGTAATGACAATGGTAGGAAAGAACTTCAGCACTCTCGGTTCAGATGAGGAAATGCTGTTAGTGGCATATGGTCGTCGAAACTCCTATGGGGGTAGGGGGAGGGGGTGGATGTCATGGTGCTATTTCGCAGTGAAACGTTTGTACGAAAAGTCAGCTGGGAAACGCCGGTTCTCCCCGACCAGGTGAGTCAGGTGATTACCGGAAGTCGGGAAATAGGCGCACGTTTTGGTAGTCAGATTCTAGCCATTGTCCTTGCAGGACGGAAATTTTTCCCTTTGCCAGCGAGTTAGCTGTGAAGTTTATGTGATGGACTATTTGTTCTAAGTGCTTGCCATATTTCGGTCCTGATGGATTATTACGTTGTTATTCTAGTACTGTCACGTAGGTCTTATGTTCATTAAATTGCCTAGATCTTCTTCCTATTCTCTCACCCGGATCCTTTTAATTTATCTGTCTTTACCTTTTTCCGGTATTTTTTTCGCATTTTCGTTTGCGAAATATATTTCCTTCCTTATTCGCAAACTTTAACTGTTTCTTTTCTCAAAACTGAGAATCGCACTAGCATTCTATTACATAGATGTCAGTCAGACGAGAAGTGCAATTACGTTGCAGCTATCTCAGACATCGAGCCGACTTGGGTCTGCACCTTCAGATGACACGACACTCCTGAGTTAGATTCTCGACGTAAACGCGTGAGAATGCTAGGAGAGAGCCGACATCCGTCTGCATTTTTCACCGGTCAACAACGAGTTGCATCGGTCGAACGCTTAAGTAGGAGCGAATATTTACACCTTATAGTCGCAGTTTCAGACATTTGTCTGGAAATTCCAGCTGACACGGCTCATTGTGGGCCCCGGTCAGCGTGAGGTGCGAAGTAGTATAAGTGTCAGTTCAGAGTCGTCGTCAGAATAGCTCCGGCTTAGCGTGAAAAATCGTTCCGCACTGGAGACCGGCTGTCTGAGAGTTGCAACTCACGCGCGCTCTCGGTCACTGATGGCGGTTACGACACGCGTTAAGCTGACGTAGGTGTTTTACACGATAATTGGGAGATGATTTCGGAGTTTGAGAAAAGGTGGGATTGTGTGCCCCTGTTTTCAAATATCCACCCAGGAGCTGAAATCTGATTTCATTTCAGTCTTCAACATCTTCAGTAGACGGAAACACGCGTGCTAGCGAATGAAGCTTGTATAGCGAATTTCATAGTTCTCGTCAGATTTGTGACGAGCTTCTAACTACCTATCTAGTGAATTATCCTAGTCGTGGTGTTACCGTAGTGCTGTGGTGAGATTAATATAATAGATATCTAGTATTTTGGAAAGTGTTTTTTTTTTTTTTTTTTTTTTTTTTTTTTTTTTTTTTTTTTTCTTATCCAGCGGCACTTGGGCTTTCAGCCCTTCGGCCCAATGACATGTCATTGCGAGGCTGGGGAACCTGAGGACTTTCCTTCCAACCCGGTCAGGAGCTTCGCTCCTTCCCATCCACAGAGGGTTTATCACAGGAGCCGTTCAGGATATTCAGTCAAATTTCCGGCCGTAAACATTTCTTCAAACGCCGACGCCCGGGTTTGAACCATGAACACCTGGTCGCCAGTACAACGCCGAAGCCATTACACCAGCGCGGCTCCCTGGAAAGTGTTTAAAGCGTTAAATCGCTCATTTCATTTTAACTAGTTTCTTTTGAACAGAGTGCTTAATTTTTAGTTTGTTATATTCTCTAGTCGACGAGTTACAGTGGAAATACATAATAAATTATATCTTTAGCTGACTAAACAAGTAGCTATAAGGAATTTAATTTAACGGCTAAATACTCAGTCGAAACTGTTTTAATAACAAACTTATAAATGCTAGACGCGACATCAGTGAGTATTGACGGAATACGCATGATATTCCTAATTCACGATGATCGATTTTTCTTATATAACTTATTTCTCGGGAAGTTTTAAATTATAAGTCAAGCGGTCGGCTTGCTATTTAAAATGTAAGTTATATTGAGTACATAATATGTAAATGATTTATATGTGCTTTTCCTTTTATTCAGGAAATACTGGGGTGACCCGAACTTTACCGGCGTTTAAAAAGAGATTCATACTTGTGAAGAAATAGACAGTCCTTATTTTGAACCACGTGGGGTTTCTCAAGTAACACTGGTCTGACAGTGCATATGCCCACAGAGTTAGACAGAAATACTATATCCCACTAACGGGTTTTTAAAGACTGAGTGTCAATTTCTGGGCCTTTGAGCCAGATCTTATTTCTTCCTGAACTCTAATTTAAACTTGCTGACTGGCGGCGAGAATATTTTCAATCAATAACATTAACATTTTCCCGACATTTTTTGGCGAAAGAGTGAATAGTGAAACAAGGCTATCTGTTGAAAGAAGTTGTCCACTGGTCATCTTTCCAAATTAAGGAAATCCTCGTGTTTTTTTTCTGACTCTGTGTGCCCGTTTAAACTTGCTTATCCAACCTGATTCAAGTGACATTAACAGTAATCAAAATTTAACTGGTGAAGTGAATGCTCCCCGAAAACAGTGGAATAAACCTGTAATTGTAGAGCTGGGATTCGCTTTATCCAAAGAATACAGATTCACTGTAAAGAAGTGTCCTAAGGTTGCGCCAGACTGTGAACTACATCAAGTTTTTAGGTAAGAACGTGTGCCAGGGATCCCTGATGAAAGAACCGAGTGAAAGGGGACTTAGTGAGTTTTTTTTATATAACTATTGATTCACCCCCACGTCACAATCTCCTTACGGAAGAGTGGCTGCTTGAGTAAATTGTTCCTTTTTGGAGGACAATATTAGACCCTAATCATATGTATTTATGACTCTTTGGGCCATCATCTGTCTCATAACGGGGCTGTGGGCTAAACTTAGAGTTAATATCATAACGGGGCTATCATCCTTGTAGCATTCTCTTGATATTTTTATGACGATTTGTATATGTTTTTTTGATGTAATTTCTATGTGTTGTGAAGAAATTTTAAATGATAATTAAATTTCTCTTGGAATTAATTAGCGTGTTGGTCAGCTCGTTCTAATATATACATATATTCATTGTTATAGATTCCCACGTCTGTGTGTTTAACTTTCGTCACGTATATGTGCGTGCCCGTGAGTAGATAGAAATATATGTAATAGATATATCTGTGTTTAGACTGTCTGACGCTGTAAAGCTGTCGTAGAAGATAGGTGAGAGGGGGAAGAATTTTTTTCGCTTTCAGAGACAGCCTCTATATCACATTCTATCATCTCACTCGTGGAATCTATTTCTTTTGCTAACTCTCACTGTGTCTATCATCTATTCTAGTCTATTCAGAAGAGACCAACCCAAGTCTTAATTCTCCTATCTAAAATCTACGACAAGTACATAGTAGTGTCTAGATTGTATTTGCTACATGCCGTAGATTTTTAAGTTGCCAATCAGTTGGGTGTACCATTGTCACTGTTTTGCCGCTCAAGGTGAGCGTTAGTCATTGCAGTGTTTTTTCAGTGTAAGTCGTACTGTCGTGTATGATGCTGATAGAGTAAGCTGTTAAAGCAAGTTACATTGGAATTTCATTGTTATATTGTATTTCATGCGCCTGTTGGCCGTGTGAGGTCTGATTGTGTTGTGCTTAATAATAAAGGGAAATTTATGTTAAAGGTGCTGATTACTTATGTCAGCCATTGTTGTGTGGTCATACTTCTAGAGGAACGAGCTTATTATTGTTATTATGAATCCACACTGCTGTGGTGCAACCATAGTAGATTGGTTCTTGACAATGAGATTGAGCAGTATCACTAGAATATTCACAAACAGTACACAATATATTCAGTTGAACTATTCATAACATACTATTGAGATCACCACGACGAACAGAATACATGTAACCATTACATGTAAACATCAAATAAACGAATAAAGTTTTGAGTAATACCTAAACGTGAAGCGATTACATTATTATATTTTTTAAATGAGCAAAGACCAGGTCAAATAACCGTAGTCATTTCGCGATACCTTTATAAAACAGCCAGTAAATTTAAATAGACACAAATAATTGATTAACGTTTAATAAAATATCTTAGCGACAGGAAAGGCCTGTATCAATTATAGGTAATAATAACTTTCTGTTCCAGGCAGTTTTAGCCTGTACCAAAACAGCAAAATCAACGCCTATTTCTTTCACTAGTGATGTTTTAGAACAATCAGTTAACAACTATGTCTATGAGACAATACTGTTTACAACAATAATATCTTTGTAAATTGTCTGAAGTGTTGCACGTCTTACCTGCAATAAAAAATTTTTTACATCGTCGTGAAAAGCACAGGAACTCTAACTGTAACCATACGGACGTACTAGGTGGATCATGAGAGGATAATGAACGATAATACTGCGATAAAAAAAGGTTCACAAAATAGAAGCTATCAATATTTTTGGTTCTGTAGCTAAAAGAACTTTAACAGCAACCAAGAAGTTACTTCGGTTTACTTTTTAATTTGTGGAGAATAAAGGAAGTCACATGGCGTTAAAAGTAAAATGATTTTGAATTGATGGAGTCAAACAGGAAGATATTTTACAGTCTAATAGGGTGAGAAGAAAAGACATTGCCTCTGGATATATATATATATATATATATATATATATATATATATATATATATATATATATATATATATATATATATATATATATATTTACTATTAAAACTGCTAATGGAATTACTAGGCATCCTTGTTCTGGAATTCCAGACTAAAATAAAAAGGGTAGATCTAAAACACAAGTGAGGGATCGAAAATATCATGCGGCATTTTGACTTTTTGCAATCGTGTAGATTACGAGTTGTCCCTTGATTTTCATTGTGCCACGTAAATAAATGTACATGTCTTGTTCTGGAATTTACAGACTAAAAAACAGTGAAGATAAAAACATAAAGAATGGATCGAAAATATTGGACAGCACAGATGGATATTTTTTTGACCGCGTCGGCACTTGAGACTCTTTACTTACCTGGTTTCGTAATGGCAAAGCTCTTCTCTAACGGCTCCTCAAATATGCATGATTTGGAAGAAACTAACTGTACCATGCAATCTCATGTTTATATTATGGGGAAATAATTGTCCGTTCTCCTTTCCTAGCATTCAAGTTTGTCGCCGACATTGTTTTGCCACGTCTCATTTTTTTGTACTTAATCGTTGCCTACACTCCCTGCCCACAATTCTTGTCAGGTCGGGACTTCAGCGACCATGTTTTGCTGATTATTAATCAATGATGTCACAGACCAAATTTAACATATGTCCCAGGTTATTTAAACATGGTTTGTTGTCCTCAATTGAGGTATGATAAATCTTTGGTGATCACTACCAACACAGCCTTACTAGAGACACTCGTTCATAAACTCAACAGAAGTCTGTTCTACAGTCCTATTCACATTTATATTTAACCAATACAAAATCCAGTGGCACCTAACAATAGCTTCAGACACATCTCATGTTATACTGCTCATCGTAACATGACTGCTGACATTATTGCGCACACAGTTGCCTTACTTCTACTATCTTGGCCTCCTCTAGTGCGGCATACACCTTGCACCAAGAATCTCCTAGTCAGATCAACCACTAATAACCTCTGACTACATATAGCTCCTAAAGTCAACACAGACGCCGCATCCTCTTTTCGCGTATACAACTTACATGTAGGTCTTAATATGACTCCTAAAGTTAACACAGACGCGGCATCATCTCCTCGTGTATATAATTCACATCTAGACCCTATAAAATCATTTCTAGCACATCAAAACTATTGCGCATTCTAACATCATTTCTAGACTCAACAGTCTAACAATAATCACTTCAGAGAATATCATATCCGACTCGTCTTGAACAACGGTCAGTCACACCACTCTCTCTAACATTACAAACTCCTCTCGGTCACACAGACAGTTCACTATCCAACATGCTATTCACGAGCTCAAGTAAATTTCACCAACATATGACAGCCCTGAACAACACTACAAGTATAATACTTTAGAAATAACACATGACCATGAACAACACGCATGCCACAATGCTAGTGACATTCAACCAAAACAACCCTTCACTCCTTTACCGACACACACCTTTAAACACACCTCACGTGTTTCATGACACATGACTTTCGTTTGAACAAATATTGATACCTGGTGTGGTGGGTTGATATTAATTATGTATATATTTGTGTAGCAGATGTGAAGTCAGCTATGCAAGCCCCTGAGGAAGTTTAATTTCTAAATATATGTCAGGGAACCTGTCTTGCTTCCACCAATGACTACCACCCGCTATGTATTTTATCCCCAATTTATATGTCCTGATGTATGGGTGTTGTGTAGCTTGATGTCTAGGGTATATGCAATGTATGTGAAGAAAATAACAACAACCACACTTTAAGGCGATGAGTTGGTCCCGCCATGGAGCTACTGTGGAGTAAGGCGTTGTGTATTTTCTGCCTTGTAGCTATTTTGGAGTAAATACATGCTTCGTCTGGTTCCCACCTGACAGCAATTCTTAGAGAATCTATATGGCCATGTTTCATGCCGCCAATCACTTGTGATAAGTGATTCACGCCTAGCTGGTGAATGTAATGATGCGAGGGGTGTATGCCGCACAAAAGGACGTTTTGTGTACTGGTAAGCCACTCAGGTCTGTTGTTTTTCTGTTGTCTAGTTTTCTACTTCTTTATTTCTTACGAGTGCCTGAAAACATACCTTTATGTTTGTCTAATATTTATTTACTGTGTACTGTTATTGTGTGTCGGTAAAGCCAGTGTGAACATTGTAGTTAGATCTATTTCCTACAGGCAATGTTAGCTTACGTATAATGTCCGTGTGCTTGACACTGTGAGTAATATTCAGGATTTGTGGAACCATGTGAATAAATGCAACGGAACTGTACTATTGGGGTCAAGTTATTTAATATGAGTCATTGTTGTGCACCATCTCACACGACACCCATAATATTAAGTTTCTTACACTGGGTTTTCTCTTCTGTGTTGTACCATGTTGTCTGTCAGTAAGTGTTCGTATTTATTTTTTCACCTCAATGTATATTTTGTGTTTCATATTTAGCTGCTTTAATGTTGACATTTCTGTCTGCGGTTCCTTCTGCGTCCTGTTGATTTTAGCTTTATATTTATTTTGATGACAACTGGATTGTGATTTTAATTTATGTCTGCTCTAGGATATGTCTACCACTTGTGACACTGTTTTTAAATCTTTGTTTGATCATGATAAAGTCAATTTGATTTCATGTTATATCTCATGGGCTTGCTTTTTCCATATGTATAGTTTACTTTGAATGGTGTATAAAAAATGTATTATATATAAGTAGTTGGTTTTCTTCACAAAAATGTATAAGCCTGTCTCCTCTATCTTTTCTTTTCCTCAATCAATATTTCCTATTTGTGCATTCATGTCTCCCATTACTATCAACCCATCTGTAGATTTAACTGGTTTAAGTGTGTATTGTAGCTCTTCATAGTATTCCTCTATTACGTCTTGGCTGTGTTCTTTGATTGGTGCATATGTTTGTAAAATTGCGATGTCAAATGGTTTTACTCTCATGTTAAGTAACATAATTATGTTATTGTGTGTCCAGTATCCACATACATAATTCTGTTATTGTGTGTCCAGTATCCACATACATAATTCTGTTATTGTGTGTCCAGTATCCACATACATATTTCTGTTATTGTGTGTCCAGTATCCACATACATATTTCTGTTATTGTGTGTCCAGTATCCATATACATATTTATGTTATTGTGTGTCGAGTATCCACATACATATTTCTGTTATTGTGTGTCCAGTATCCACATACATATTTATCTAGGTCTTTAAAAATCAAAAATAACACTCATAATCATTGTTCGTATTTCTCCTCATGAGTGTATTGTTCTCTTTTTATGTAACATGTGTCTATCAATCTTGCCTCTGCCACTCCCAGTATATCGAGTTTCATATTGGTTGCCTCTAAAATTATATTACATAGTTTCTGTGCTCAAATTAACGCCCTAAGATTCAATTTGTCTATGTTTAGGCTCGTCCTACTAGTTTTTGTGTGGTCTTTCTCAGAATGCTCCCATTCACCGAATTTGCTGAACGCTCGTCACTTGTACTTCCTGACTTAATAGAGGAATTTCGTCTTCCTTGTTGTTTTGTATAATAGATTCATCCCCAGGGGTCAGGGCGTTCTATACATAGCTGTCCGTATCTTTTCGTTGTAACTCCAATCGTTTCTGTAGGTTTTACGTGGTAAGGCCCCAGTCTCTTTCACGGTGGCTAGTGGTTATCTCTTTGTGTGCCTTGATTGGCCTTTAGTATGCGATAAGTTGGGGTCTATAAAGATGGCGGTACAGTTCTGATAGAGAAACTTCACATGATCTTCCAGCAAATGTGGCAGAGTGAAACCATCCCACGCGGTCTCAGGGATGCGTCAGTTATACATCTTTGTAAACGTAAAGGTGATCGCCAGGACTGTAGCAGTCGTCGAGGCATCTCGCTACTGTCGGTCGCTGGGAAGATATTTGCCAGAATCCTTCTTAATCGCCTTACGGCTCATCTTGACAAAGGTCTTCTACCTGAAGGTCAGTGTGGATTCCGGAAAAAACGTGGAACCACCGATGTGGTGTTCGCTGCGGGACGGCTTCAAGAAGAGTGCCAGGAGCGGCGCTGTGGCCTGTGCACAGCTTTCATCGACTTGACAAAGGCGTTCGACACGGTCAGTAGAGAGGGTTTAGGGAGGATCATGGCAAAATACGGCTGCCCAGAGAGATTTATCTCAATAGTGCAGCAGCTGCATGATGGAATGCAGGCTAGAGTTCAGGAAAACGGTGAGTTATCGGAGCCTTTCCCAGTCTCAAATGGAGTTAAACAAGGGTGTGTACTTGCACCGACTCTTTTCAGTATCATGTTTTCTGCTATGCTGACTGATGCTTTCAGAGACGGGGACACAGGAATCGACATCAGATATCGTATTGATGGAAAATTGTTTGACCTTAGGAGGCTTCAAGCAAAAACCAAGGTCAAATCACACACCATCAGGGATCTTCTGTTTGCTGACGATTGTGCCCTCAGTGCTGGCTCAGAGGCTGATCTGCAGCGTAGCGTTGATAGATTCTCCGAAGCCAGCTCCAACTTTGGGCTTACCATCAACACGGGGAAAACAGAAATCATGTACCAACCAGCTCCTGGCACAATTTATACTGAGCCTGTCATCAAGGTAAATGGTGAGAAACTGAACAGGTTCACATACCTTGGTAGTACACTATCCCAGAACATCGTCATTGATGATGAGGTGAACACCAGGATCTCCAAAGCCAGCAGCACATTTGGCAGACTATACACCAACGTTTGGCATCGAAGTGGCATTAGTCTACAGACAAAGCTGAAGGTATACAGAGCTGCGGTGCTTCCAGTGCTGCTTTATGCATGTGAAACATGGACTGTATACAGGCGCCACGTAAAAAAGCTCAACCACTTCCATACAGTCTGTCTCAGGAAGATAATGAACATCAAATGGCAAGACAAGGGCAGAGCTGGTATCCCTAGCATCGATGCTATTCTGATGCGGTCACGGATTCGCTGGGCGGGTCATGTGGTCCGCATGCCGGACCATCGACTGCCAAAGATACTCTTTTATGGTGAGCAGCAGCGGAACAGCGGAGACAAGCTAGAAAAGATCGTGAAATAAAACCTTCACATGAAGCAAACATTCCCTGCCCACACTGTCCGAGATCCTTCCAGGCCCGCATCGGGCTCATCAGTCACCTTCGTACTCATAGACTATCCTAACATCCTAATAATTGGATGAACAGAGTGGTCTTCATCACCTGTGATGGACGAACAACAACAGTATGCCAGACACTTTGCTGTTTCCTTCGTAAGCCGTTGATCTATTTAGATTCTTCACCTCACTCCCTGTCTCAGTCTCTGTGTACTAGGGATGGACATTCCCTTATATAGGAATACTCCTAACTCACTCATGTAATTTTGCCAGTCAGCTGTGTCCGCATGACCCACCACCATCAGCATTTATTCATGCTGGAAGCTGGTTATAACGAAAACAAAACTATCATTAGTCATTATAGAAAAGCAAACATAACTTTTTTACAAATATATAAATACCCCAGACAGCTAAGAGCAGGGTGGAGCAAGGGGAAGCCAATGTGTAATTTTTGGGTAACAAGCCACGTGACAAATTCGGCGGCAGTTGGCATAGAAATGCAATGACGCAAGTAGAGACAGTGGCATCACGCTATGAGAACGTGATGTTTGACCAATAATTTATCAAATAGACTAAGCTCTCAACCAATGAGAACGTAGCCAGCTCAGGCCACCACGAAAATTGTCGGCAAGAAATTATTAGCCCGGTAGTCCTGGAAAATTGAACCACGTAGAATGACGTTCAATGTCTATCCAGCTCCCAGTTGAGGTTTTTCAACAAATGATGAACAACATTCATCTATGTGTGTTTGTACACCTGAAACAGTTTGTTTAAGTTACTGACCCAAGTAAGTAGTACGATCGCCTATCGTTTTGTATTTCAGCATACTTTTGTAATGAAAACATAATTGCACAGGAGAAATATAAAAATGGAGGATTTGAAACTGAAAATGGACAAGATGGCTATTAAGCAAACTACGCAGAAAGAAAGCAAATGCGTAGATAGGATTATCCAGGATATAAAAAAAATGTGATGTTGAGGAAGAATTTAACGAAGCTTCTTGGGTTGAAGTGTCAGGAGGAAAATACATTATCCACGGACAGAAAAATAACTAAGATTTATCTGATGCGCAAAATGTATAAATTGATGTACAATACCCATCACTGTTTGACCTGTTTTACTGTTGAATAAAATTCATCTGTAAGGACCAGGCTGTTGAAGATGTATTGATGGTTGGATAATGTAGATGTCATTGTCAGAGTTCACAAATATCAACCACTAATGCTGTCCACATACAACACCTGTAAGAGGAAAGAACGCACCTCACACACAGATAGGGTCTAAGTAATTAACACCTCTGGTGAGCTATAAGCCAGTACCACCAAGACTGACTTAGACATGTACTAAATAATAGTAGGAAAAGGAAGTTTACACAAATAAAGTTCTATTCTACTTCAACTACATTATAAAGTTCTATTCTACTTCAACTACATTATAAAGCACCACGGCTAAATATGGTTAATTGGTACCGTACCCAGTCCCACAAGGAAACACTAGGTGAGACGGTTACATAAAACTTAATTGGTGCCTCAGGACTAGTCCCTCCGCTACACAGCCAATGCTGTTGCCCGGAATGTAGTCACCGCCGAACACAAGCGCTGTCCGTGGAGCCATACATGAGCTAGATAAAGAGAGGGAAATCAAATAAGATCCTGACTATTCATGAAGGTTTAGGCTGTCAGTCACAGTGAGGTACTATATTTCTCTCTTTCCCTGCGTCCATTTTTTGGTAGATAACAAACTTAACGATGTGTAGACCTCTGTAATTGTATTATATATCAGTGAATTAAAACATTTGAATAAAGGACAGTTGAGAAACCTTACTTGTTTCCCTTACATCATTGTTAAAAGTATATGTACGTGGAGAGCTAAATGGTATTGACAGAACTAGAGAAGATGTTAAAGAATGAAAGAGAAGAAATAAAAACATGTTGCTATCTGTTTCTTGGATTTTTATTTTGACTTCGATCGAACATAAAACGGGACCCACATAATTCGTCAGGGTGTCCTCGACTGTTAATGTGAAGGCTTCTTTATGTCGTGATCCAAGAAGATAATGGCCAGCTTGAAATAATACAAAAAATAACGTTCTGTAAGTTAGTAATATCATAGTTATAAAACTGTTCTACAGGGATATACGATGTGTTTGTATAGAACTTTGTTAAATTAGATGTCTTTTTCTTTCTTCAAGACCCGAGAATACAGGGCAGAATCGTCGCTGAACAGAACGAAGCTTACATGACAACAACCTCCTGCATGATAATAGAAGTAGAGGTGGCTACTGCAGCTCTGAGGCGGCTTTCAGAAATTCCATCAACCAAGGCAGTTATTGTGTCAAACTCTCAGTACATTATTCGAAAGGTACAGAATGGATAACTATGGCATGTACGCACGCGGCAATGATGGAGCTGACAGACTAGCTTCGAAAGCACCCATAGTGAGGACACTGGATATGTATATGAGATAGATACTAACGACAATAAACGTTTGCCCAGAGTGCTATAATGTTGATTCCAAACAACAGTAACAATAAAAAATAATGAAGTTTATTTAAATGAAAAAGAATTTTTTGCCTAGAAACTGTTTCTCTGTCCTTAGCGAAGTATATTTGTAAATAAATTACAGTAATATACATTATAAATGGTCTAATTGTTACATGACCTTTCATTAATCTGGATATGTTTTGATTTGTATGTTTCCTTAGTGCTTTGTCTTCTTCTTTCTCTGCTTTATTTGTGTATTTAAACATTGAGATTTTGACTGTGAGACATGGAGAACAAGACACAGGAAGTTACAGACTTTGATAAATGACTTTGATAAATGACTTTGATAAATGACTTTGATAAATGACTTTGATATTGTAGACAATATAAGAATTAAAATGCTGCTGTAAAATCACTGTTGTGGAACCGATGATAAGAGGCAGACAAGTAACACTTGAACAAGAGATGATAAGAACAGGCTGACAATGACAAGGATATATACTGCGTACATCTGCAGATAGCATTACAAGGCTGGCCTTGTTGTACAATCACTTAGGCCACAGAAGTAGAGGAAGATTTTTAAAAATGGAACTATGAACTGTGAATGGTAAATGATACACATAAATGAGTCTACATAAAATGGGTAAACAAACCTACCAGCTGTTCTGTAATTATGTTTCTATAATTCACTAGACACAGTAATACGGTACTGATGTTGTTGTTATCTGGCGTACACAGTTACGTGGAGTGGTCGTGCAAATTACCACAGTCCACAACGCACTATTTTTTGTGGCGCTTAGTTGGCAATGTTGGCTAATTATGATTCACTTCTGTAGCAAAGTTGTGGTGCAGATTTGATGATCCTGGATTTTGAGTACTCGGTAAGCCTATCATTACTGTTTGTCTAGTTTACTACTTTTGTATATCTTACCAGTGACTGCTTGTAGATGTGGCCTTAGGAATTTTTCCAACTGGTGCGATGTCTGGCAATGGCGTTCCTTCCCCTTCTTCCCCATGGTTACATGCAGGACTGTATGTTCCCCTAGGACAATCCAAATTCACACCTGCGTTCACAAATTATCCAGACTTGCAGCTTCTCCAGCAGGATAACGCACGTGCGCACACCGCATGCATTACGCAGCAATATCTACAGCAGTAGAACATTGTGACGATTGATTGGCCTGCCCTATCACCAGACATGCCTCCTATAGAACATCTGTGGGACGAGCTTGGACGCAGAGTCTACAGGCAAGGCTCTCTAGCTAATCTGCAACAGCTCGAAGCTGCTCTTACACGTGAATGGGATTTGATTCCCCGGAATTTCCTTCAGAGGCTTGTGCGTTCCATGCGGAGCCGCTGCTAAGCTTGTTTGCAAGCACACGATGGACATACCAGATACTGAGGATAGTGTGAATGAATTTTTATTATTATTTGCATTTTTGGTTTTCTCCCTTGCCTGCACAGAATGCAATGAATTTCATAACAATCAAATGTACAAATTAGTGACCAGCATGGATTCATAGAAAAATGAATAAAGATACCAAATATGTAAACTTGTAAACACTTATATTTAAATTTCACACTCTGTTCCTGGATTATACAGGTGGTGCGGTTTTAATGTGCTTCAGTATATATACACGTACAAAATGACTGTCATACCTCTTCGTAAACCACTATTATGGGAGGCAACTTTGTGCGAATAGATATAATTCCACAAACAAATAGTGAACTTGCTAAAAGAATACACGTTCCTCTTAATTAATCTTTTGTATTTATTTGTTATGAATTTTACTTTTTAATTCTTTCTTTGCCCTTCTGTTGTCCTTTGTTTTTTTCTTTGATGAAGACCTGGCCGAAACGTTGACAATTTTGTGTGTACTCTGTCCTAGTATAAAGGTGTACCTGTGTTTTTGTTAACCCAGCTTTAATAAAACTGGTAATAAATTATGGACTTTGTTCCTCAGACACAAGAACAGTTGCTACCCTGAAATAAAGAAATGGGCTGACCTAACTGGGACTGATGTGTAATATTAACAGAACTACAGATGATCTGCCTGGAACAGATTGGTATTCTTTACAGAACTACAGATGGGGTGAGATAACTGGGATATATTTGTAATGTTGACAGAACTACAGATTATCTGCCTGGAACAGATTTGTATTCTATACAGAACTACAGATGGGCTGAGATAACTGGGACAGATTTGTAATGTTGACAGAACTACAGATGATCTGCTTGGGACAGATTTGTATTGTTGACAGAACTACACATGGGATGAGATAACGGAGAAAGATATATAATGTTGATAGAACTACAGAGAAATGCCTGGGACATACAAGGTATTTGTAAGTTGACAGAGCTACAGACGATCCAAATGCAATAGATTAGTAATACTGACAGATCTACTTATGGTCTGACTGGAGCAGAACTGCAACGCTATCACACATGTTTTATGAAATTATTAATATGTGTCATAGTAGTATGAGAATGATTGTTGAAACGTTTAACTAACACACACCGATCTTCATTTCAGCTAGTAGTACTTTTAACGACACGTCGGCACACTAGCAATAATAGATAATAGAGGTAAAATCATTACACTTAGAATATATAAGTAAATAAGTATATAAACTGAGTAAGCAGCAACACTGGAATAAACCTGGGACGTGACGGCCAGACAGCCAGGTAGCGGTCCTTCACAGAAATAGACCTTTTCATGGCTAATAAAAGTTCCCGTTCTCCCCCCACTTAATTTTTTAAAAAAAGATAAAGACAGAGATAACAGTCCAGCGGTAAAAATCAGCCCACTTATGACCAAGAGATCACACCTCTTGTCATGTTTTGACGGGATGTTTAATCTTAGACGAAAGTGAAACAAACAAATAAAACTTAACCACGTGATACTTTCAACAGTAAAAAGAAAATAAAATTAGGGGAATACATTCTATTTACTTTCAAAGGGGAATAATTCAACTATTAAAAAAATATCAAACTAAAAAATAGGGGTTCATTATTTATTTAATTTTCTCAATTAATTTTACAAAATTATGTAAGGCATAAAATATTCTCTTATTTTGATTAGTACTTTTGTTAAATTGTTGAAACATGTTTTGTTTCTTATGATTAGAATAAAAGTACTTGAAATAATGGGGAGTTTGATGCACATGTTAAAGTAGTCCACACTTATATCCTCTGGCACATTCAATGATAATTTGAATATAATACACAATCCGATGTAGTTGCACATGAGCACAACCAAATGTGTTATTGGCGCCAAATAGCGCACTACAACCATCATTTAAACACTTGTTCTTACTTGGTCGTTCCTCTTCTACCTTGGGGGCTGGAGTAGGTAAGATGTGTGGCGTCCGCCCTCTAATTCTAAAGGTACCGGGTTCAAACCCAGTACAGGGAATATTTTTGATGTAATGTTTTCAGAACCAGTGGATACAATAATGATATACTCCTCCCCGAACCATTGGGTAGTGAGATATGATGTCTATCCTTCTCGGAAATGTTATCCTGTGAGCAGGTACGTTCATGAGTCCAAAAGGCATGACATTCTACTGGTATAACCCACGTGGTGTCGAAAACGCAGTAAGAGGTTTGGCATGTTCGGTTAATGGAATCTTCCAATAACCTCTAGTTAGATCTATTTAAGTGAATAGATTAGCTTTGGAAAGACGAGCAAGTAGATCGTCAAGTAGTAGATAAGGTTTGGCGTCGGAAACTGTTTTATTATTTAGTTTGCGATAATCTACGCATATTCTAATTTTATTATCCTTTTTCCGGACAAAAACTAATGGTGAAGAATATGGAGAATTACTAGTTTCAATCATTCCTAAACTCAAATTCTGTAGCGAAAGGTTTTTCTAGTATGATAATAGTGGTAGAGAAGAAGTAGAATCTCTCTCCAGAAAGTATGAAGTTCCAGTACCCGAGAAGTACACTGGTATCACAAGTGAGTTACAGCTGTGAATACTCTGAGCTGGACTTTAGATTTAGGCTTCAGAAGTATAAGTTGCTACTTTCGCTATAGTAACCCTATGTGATAATATAATTAAATTAGAAAAAGTAACTCAAACTTAAACAGTAAAAAAATTTACCTAGACAAATGAGTACAATTTCAATATTTATTATGTACATCTATATATTCTTGTAATGAGAAATGGGGGTTGGAAGATGGTAAAATGTATGATTATTTATAGTTACAAATTAAAATAAATAATAGAAAAAGTCTTGGATTTATCTTCCAATGAAATTACAAAAAAGTTTGTCACAGTATCTCTTTGATATCTCTCGCTATCTAGTTCTCATCATAGACTGTCGTTTTAGAAACTGCTCACAGTGTTTGTTGGATGGATATACCTAACTCATCTGATATTAGCCACGTCTGCTCGAGGTTCCTGAGACACACTTGAATAAACAGACTTTCCTTAAGCCCACCCTATAACTACGGGGGACTAAGATGTTGAAGATTGGTTGACCTCTAGGCTTCAGTTAGCAGGATCAACGGTCTTCAAGTCTTTAGTTTCTCGATCAGGAATGATCATAAAAATTGATCATAAAAACCTGGAACAAAAGGTAATAGGTGGCCATGGTGTTCCAACAATCTCACCACCAACTGTTGAGGTGTGTATTCTGTCCATCATAATGTAGCAGTGCTGTATATGTGAGTAGGGGTCAGGTCAATCCAGGCAGTACAGTGATGTGAATATAGGTCACCAGGCGTTGAGGCACTGACAAGGTGTAATGAAGACTCTCTCTCACACGTACAGGCTCTCAGATGTGTAGTGATCGTAGAAATGTTGTTGACGTGATGTGTGGGTGAGTAGACATCGGATAAGATGATGGACGCGAATGTGTATAGGCTCTTGGACAATGGCACGATACACGCACTCAACCACATGTAGAAGTCAGAAAACGTGGTTAACAGCAGCTGACTTTACAATACTTTAATGCAGTACGATTACAAGAGACGCCGACATCAAGACATAGTCATTTGACAAAACTCAGGAACATTGTAAACATGACGACAGTCTAGTACAGTTTGCATCAACAGTTCATCAGTAAACTGTGCATATATGATGCTGACTTCCATCTAACTCTCTTCCTACAGCCACAGCAAAATTACCCCGCATTGCCAGCGGGTCTTTAAATATGAGTTTAAACCAACTCTATTCTGACATCAGCAAGTCAGATACATCGTCTAGTATACAGCAGGCCGCAAAATATGGCAGGCTTCTAGGTACAATGGCCTCTGTGGTATTTCTTAGCAAACAAGGGGGGTCAGACCCTGTCCAATATGATAATATAATATTCTTTGGGCATATACAGGCCCTAAGCAAATAATGTCAGCATAATTCGTGAGCTCAAACTCTCGTATCCTCGAAGGTCTCTTTCCCGCCCAGGGAAAAGTCACTGAGCTGGTAAATAAATGTTATACGTGATTCTGATAATAGAGGAAAATGAATCAAAGGATAATTTACCTTGTCATCCCTTCAGAATAACACTAATAAACACACTCGTCTCCTAGACGCATAGAAATATATCACGGGGAAACAATCTTTAGACATCTTGGACTCACACACAGAGGACTTTCCTTCCCCAGGCTTAAAGCCAGATCGAAGACGTCAAAGAACGTCTTGACACTCTGAAAAACACAGCTCGACTCCAGATCGGAAGTCTTTCTCAACACGCCACCAAAAACTTGCGCATGCGTCGACAGACGCTAGACCCTAAACTCAGGTAGGCGATGTTGAACACATACTAGGAAAAGACTGACCATTCAATCCATATATGGTCAGGTAATAAGACATCGGTTCTAGTTGCAAACATTTCGAGAACTGCTGACCATTCAAGCCATATATGGTCAGGCAACCAGACATCGGTTCTAATATTAGATCGCTAGGTTAAAACAAGTGGGATAACAACCACTGTTGAATTCAACTCAAGTAAAACATGAGTAATACCCCTTTGATCAAGAATCTTAAAAATAATGTAACGAAACTAAACCAGTACATTTGACAAATTATAAACTCAGCGAAACTGTACGCAACAATGTGCTCGTTTCTTTTGCCCTTTAGGGGACGAGTTATTCACTCATACTCTTGAGCCAGTTATGGGAGGTGAGGTGTGGGCTTTGTTTCAACCCCAAGGGAGCATCATAAACTCAGTGGTATGGTAAACCAAACCTTTTCCCTATATGAAGATGGTACTACCAGCTGTCCATGGCCATTTGGTCCGGTTCCAGCTTTTCTGTATAGCAGTCCATTATTCATGTAAAACTTGCCTTTTGTTGGGGTGTTATGAACTTTTGGCAGTTTTCCAAAACAAGGTTTTAATGTGCTATCTTCAGCCTGAGCCTTTTTCATCTCCTCTGGATGAGTATTTATTGGGCTGTCCTCATCTTTCCTAGATTGCGACATGGTCTGTACTGCTGCAATAACCACATGTCTTTTGGGATCTCCCAAATACACGTATCTACACCCCAATATCAGAGGGTAGATGGGTTCATCTGTTACTGATGCTTTAATCACTCCTTCCACATAGTGAGTCCTAACATTGATCCTTGCTATGGGAAGTGACATGGTTGCTATCTCCGTGGTTGCTACTTGTATCTCCACTGTTTCTGTGGTATATTTATCCGGATGCACCAGGGTAGGACTCACGACCTAGTCGAAGTCCAATCCAATATCACATAAGCACATTATCAAAGTGCCGTTACAAATTACTTCCTCACAGACAGGGAGATGACGAGGGCTATTCTGACATGTTGTCAGTTCTCTCTTTCAATTTTTCACTGTTGCAAGGCATGCAGCGTGATGTGGAGGGTTTTTTCTGTTTGCAGTCCCAAATAGTGTGGTTGTTCCATTTTGCAAATTTTACACCACTTTTCACCCTGTTTGTAGGGTTTCTTCTCCAGTATTTGAGGTTTCCTGTCCAATTTGTGTCTGTCACAATTTTGTTTGGATTTGTTTGGTTGGTCATTAGTATCAAACCTATTCTGGTTTTGTGGTGTCTTGAAACCTTCCCCTGGCTTCTTCTTAGTTCCATGAGTCAAAGGGTGAGCCATCTAATGACTTTCAGCATAAGCGATTATTTCATCTAGCCTCTCTCTCTCTCTTATGTTCAATTAGGAATGTCCTTGTTTCTGGAGACTTAGACTCCAGGAGTTGCTCTATTAATGTCATCTCCTTGTTCCTTCAAAGTCCTGATGAAAGTTTCCCAACTGACACCACTTCTGCAGGTATCTCTCCAACTTTGCTGAAAACTGCTGGTATGTTTCTCCTGACTGAAGCTTCGCAGTTCTAAATATATTTCTATAATAGTGTGCGTTTTGTTCACACCGAAATAAACAAAGCTTGTTTTAAGGTTTCATAATTATTTTCATCTTTTTTAGGGAGTTTCAAGTAAACCGTTTAAACCACTCCTCTCAATCCCTGCGATAACTTCAAGTTCCATTTCTCTTTTTCTAGGCTATGAGGTGGCCAATCTCTAATACCTATCAAGGTAATCTTCAATTTCGTCTTCCTTTTCCACAAATTGATCGAAGGGAAAGTTAATGGCTCCATAAGAGGGGCTCTGGCTGGAGCTACTCTCTGAGTGAGATGGACTACTTCCAATACCCGTAGCAATTACTTGAAGTTCAAGTTTTCTCATTTTTACTTGATGGTCCCTTTCTGCTCTTCTCTCCTCAGCTTACATTTGCAACTTCTTAGCCTCAGACTCTTTTTACAACTTCTTAGCCTTAGCCTCAGCTGCTAACCTCTTATCTGTTTCCAATCTCTTGTCTTCTCTTATCAGGAACTTATCACACTCTTTTGTGACATATTGAATGAGAGCATCGCCAATTAAACCCAACTCCTTTACATTCTGCAGAGTGACTGATATAAATTTTACTAAATCTGCCATGATCACACACTAATGCACTGGCACACGACCAAAATTGCTTACTGACCAAACCAAAATACTTAACTAATTAAATTACTTAATAAAAGACAACTTTAACTTTACAAATACCACACTTTTTATAGTACTCAATGGTACTTAAAATGATTTATATTTTATTTTGCTATTTGTACAAAAAATATTTCTTATTCAAAAATGTTTCCTACAAAATAGCACAGAAGATGAAAGTGATCCTATAATAACTCTAATATCTCGTGACAAGAAAGCCCAGCGGGATGTCTCCTAGAATATCCCTGACGTGATATACCAGTGTAGTGAGATGAAAGATATAACGATGATGATAATATCCTGGACACATAGATGTATCAGATGATACCAGGATAGTGCCAGATAAGAGACTGGTCTTACAAGAAATACTCCATTCTCTGACACGAGTTTTGGTGTATCGACATCAAAAGTATAGTCAAGCTGTATAGGTTCCTAGATGAGATGGTAATGTACTATCTTAGGTTCTTATGATGTCTCTCTCCTGACTAAACTTAGACTATGGCTCTGCTAGGGGTAATTAACTAACCTACAAGAATTATGAACCAAACTTAAATAATTCAATAAAGACTGTTGGTACAATTTATAATTTATATATGTGCGTGATCTTTCTTTGTACTTTTGGCTAATTTTCAAATAAAATCAAATTGGCTATATGGCTCCGCAGCCGCGCCACTATGCTGTCTAGCTGCTCGTGCCATGTCCGGGGATTGATTGCTCGTGTCAGTCTTGTCTCGGCGATATAACCTCCCTGCACCGGGTGGAGAGTAACGAACCTCTTGGTATCGTACGCACGCCAAAGTGGGTTTGGTTTACCATACCACTGAGTCTATGATGCTCCCTTGGGGTTGAAACAAAGCCCACACCTCACCTCCCATAACTGGCTCAAGAGTATGAGTGAATAACTCGTCCCCTAAAGGGCAAAAGAGTGGATAACTCGTGCCACGGGATTCAAAATAAAAAAGAAATAGATATATAGATATATGGTTTGACTGTCAAGTATTTATATTACATTTAAAGTTAATTAAAGTCCATCTTCATCTGTTTCCTTGGTCTTTGATAAAAATTGTCTTTCTTTTGTGCTAAACATGAACAAATGTTAATATTATTTTACAATTTATAATTGCATTTGCTATGTTCTTTAACACCACAGATGTGTGTCATCATTTCAATGTACACTTGTAGAGATTAACTCGTAGGTTATATGTTCCATAGTCTTTAGATTCTTATAATCTTAAGTTTTTAATTTCTTTTGTGTGGTATAGTTTTAAAAAAAATTTTAGTAGCCCCAAACAATGCTACTTTTCTTCGAATGTTCTTCTAGGCCTGGCCCAACAATGGAACTGGAAAGAATCTCACATCTGCGGTTCTTGAAGACCCTCTGACATTTCACAAGGGCTAAGAACATCAAAGGCTTCCTCCAGCTGACTTCTTCTTCTTTGATCTTTAGCCACCGACCGTCAAAGCAGTCAGTGGCCATCACGCCTGGTGGTGTCTTGTAGAACAACAACAAATTGATTCTACTTTGCTCGGTCGGGGACCATCCTTCGTACAGTTTCCCAACTCTGGTTCAGTGGCTTCCTTTTGGCTTTCACCATAGACAGTCATAGGAGCCTCAGACTCCGGATGTTCGTCCCGCAGCAAAGTTTGTTCATGTGTTGTCGTAGCTTCATTTCTTTTTACATAGACAGGGGTGTCAGCCCTATGCTAAAACCCCCAACCTGCAGAACTAGGCCTGTCTGCTTTAGTCTAGCCCGTGCCCGCGCACACCTGTCTTGCTTGATATAACCTTCCAGGAGTAAAACTCCAGCTGCCATACCTCTAGGGTAATCAGGGTACGCAAGCCGCCATACCTCGACAAGATATTGACACCGGTGATGGCAATTGCTGACTTAGGCACGTAGAATTTAATAAACTCTTCAAGGCAGGATAGAACCTGAAATATCATATATATATATATATATATATATATATATATATATATATATATATATATATATATATATATATATATATATATATATATATATATATATATATATATATATATATATATAACCTACGTAGTATCGCACACTGACTCTCTATCCAGTCAGGATTTAAGATGAAACAGATCAGACAAGATGTGGTTACTCATGAGAATCAAAGCAAGTCAAAAATAACATAATTAATTTAATTAATAGCACATTATTCCAGTAACTCTATGGTTACAGTTTGCCCATGATTTGCTCATCATTGATATATTCCGTTCATCTCTGCCCTTTGCCTTTCAAAAAAAGTTGTCAACATCTACACTTCCTCGTCTTCCTACTAAAAGGCCTTACAAATTATTAGCATTGAGTGACCCGAGCTGCCGTTTTGATTGCTTGTTTCTTCTTCTTCTTCTACCTCGTTCGTCCTGAAAAGGACATTAGTTGCCTTGTGTCTGTTTACACGGGAGCTGCGATATCTGCGCCTTTCGGCCGATACATCCGACTTCAGCACGGCATTTTTTGGGACCAGGTTTGCCTTCCCTCTTCGATCCCTACTCTCTCAGCCAGACGGCAGTGATGCAGCCTGTTTCCAGTACCACCACGTGGAGGTGGAGTAGGGTTTGGTCAGCTCTGGTTCGGTTACCCTGACGCAAGCAGTCAAGCTATGGGTCGCTGACTGCATTCTCTATTGCTGCATCTTTGGGTCCCTTGCTTTGATTGCTTGTTTGACTTCTCGGAATTTCTATACGGTGTAATGATTTGAATGATAGCCGAGATAGGATTCAGACTCATCACAGCCAGCTTGACCAGATAACCTTCCTCCCATCATTCTGCTTGTATTTCCTCTCTCTCCCACACTTTGCCAAGTAGTTTGTATAATATCTCTGTAGAAATAGGCTATTTCCGGCGAAAACTACTGTCGTAGTTGCCCTAATGCACACCACGCGACACCTGCATCAACCATTGATATGTATAATAACGATTTTGATGGTTGTGTATCATTAGTTGTCATGGAAATGGCGGCCATATTGGATTATATTGTCCTATTTCAAATTGCTAAGGCATTTTTATTTATTAAGCGAGGAATACCAAATTTTGACCGAAAGTTTATGATAATAATATATAACTTTCTTCCGATTCGATCTATGATAACTTTAGTAGATCCAAAGTAACAAGGCTTTGAACTTAGCGTCTATAGTAACACAACTGTGCTAAATTGTACATACATTTTTTCAATAAATCAAATGTTTGAGAGATTTTTAAAAAATCAATGTGATAAAAGTTTTAGAATGTTAAGGACAGTGCATGTGCCAAATCTCAAGGCAATTAATTAATAAATGTGCACGTTATACGAAATTTATAACAGAAAAATAGATTTTGAGAAAATCTAATTTTTTTTTTCATAATGAAAGTATAACCACAAAAATTTATAATATTATCTTCACTTAATTTTATTCAGAATATAGTTAGCTGCTTATCCTTTAAAGGACGTGGCAATCAACCCCAGCTTTTATTGGCTGTTTGTGATTTTTCTAGGCAATATTTTCATTCAGTAGTTTGCCATTGCTTTCTGGACGGTACGGCGCTTATACCATTGTTAAAAATCCACACAAAGCGATATGCTACCAAACCGCCTACAGCAGGTTTCGAACCTGGTATATCTGGATTATGAAACTTCGTTCATATCCATTTGGCCACAGACGCCGACATTCAGAATATACCAGTAGCATGTCTAGCTTTCTTTGAATATTCCTGTCTGTCTTTTTATTGAGATTATTGCTTAATGCTTTCTTTGTCTTAACACAATTGTCGACCTTTTTAGAGGTAAGCGCAAGTCGTTTTGGCTTTCTTGCTCCTACCAGTCAACAAAACTGTTTTCCAATGTTCAACCTACAGCTTGCTTGACAAGTATAGCAGGTCCTTCATTACATCCTGCTAATCACTTAAAAGGAAGGATTCCATAAGCTTTCTTGAATGAAAGATTTGCTTTCGCAATTTACTCCAAATTACTGAATGAAGACTCTCATTTGAGTTTTGGGCAACCTTTTGTTTCACAGGGACTCAACAGTTTCAGATGTGTAAACCTGTCATATTCTGGTATCAAGTGTTGTGTTCAGCACTTTAAAGGCTAGGGGTGTGTGGATAAATTTGTTACGCCCATAGCAATTCCATTTTTTAAGAAGGTTGCTTCACAAAGACATCTTGGCAAGCAGAACAATACTGATTCTTGGGATATATGTCGGTCAGCCGAACCACATCTTCAAAGCGTCAATTTTTGATTGCAGCAATAAGTAATTACATTCCGTAGCACAGCATACATTTTGTTTTTCCAACGTGATCTTTGAACTGACATTTCTTTGATAATTTTAACCTAAAAGCCATATGGTTTAATTCCAATGACCTGCTTGAATGCTTTGCAATTACCATCACTTAGCATGGTGGAGTAATTAATTTCTATCGTGTCAGCGACCAGCTTCACAAAACACTACCAGCCTCAGCCTCCATCACATCTAAACTTCCTAGAAAGAGGCAAATGTTTACATTAGTAAAATATCAAATAAACATAGAAACAAGCATTACAAAATCTCTTCCTTAAAGTACGATAGAAGCAAAACAATACATGTAAGTAATGAAATATGTTTCTAAATTTGATATTTATGGAGACCAAAAAACAAATTACATGTAATACTCGTATAAATATTTAGGCAAGGGGAAACATAAAGTAAGTTTCACAAGTAAATACCTTCACAATTTATATTACAACCTTGCTTCACTTTCCACTTGACGAAGTTTCCAGTCTTTCTTCTCGTAACAAGAACCAGCTGGTGTACATGTCTGGCAGGCATTTTTAAAAAAATAATACATGGGCTTCTGTGACAAGACATGTCAATAAAATACATAAGAAATAAACATTAAATTGAGGAAACAAATGTGCACTATGCTTAGAGGAATAGTGATAATGTATTGAATTATGTGCAGTCATCCGTTATTCTTGTAACTCAGAAAAATGTGATGATTTTGAATTGCCTGTCTATGTGGCAGCCTACTCCTGTATTGTTTCAAGTATGTCACTGCCTTCTTTTCTACCCAGGTTCATTACTTCAAAGGTGAACGAAGAAACGTATAAACAGACAGAGTATCACACCAATACATTTATACATGTAACTTTGCATGAAGATGGCTAAGTCCTGGTCTAGTCGAATCACAGTTTATTTACAAGATGTACCATCACACTTGGCCTTGCAGAACAACTTCATTCAATACAAAGTCTACTTGATTATGACTACGGAACTTCCTTTTTTATACTCTTGTTGATAATTGTCTTATTCAGTATTTATAACTTCCTTGATTAATATCGTCTATTCATATATTCTTATAACGTTCAGGTTATTGATTGTTAATACCGGGCATCTCTGGGATTAATTTCCTTCAAACATTCGTTATTTACTTGTCTGCTTATTGTAGATATTATCTTCTACTGTATGATGCTGCTGAGTCTGTCCAGAACATATTATCGAGTTAGCAAACTTTGATGAGCAAGCATTTGTCTGTCAAGATGGCTGGTTCACCTTGCTCAAACATTACCTAGGTTCGTGCTACCTGCCTGTCTAACTGGCGCTTCTCGAATGTTTCTTTTCTCAACTGCCCCTAAGAGCATGCACCGTGAACTCTATTCACTAATCTAGCCTTCTTCCGGGAGGTTTTATGCGCACCTTCCTCGGACAACCTTCTTGCCCTTTATCTTACTTCTTATACCTAACTGTCCTAGTTTAAACCATCAATTGCTTCCCCTGCCACATCTACTAATAGATAGTTCTTGTAACTCCCTGGTGGTTGAAATGAAGCACAGTGGGCCGCCTTCTTTGATGTCATTCCAGTAATCAGCCAGCGTCGTAAGAATTAGGGATTAGGGTTAGACTTAGGATACTTAAACCTGTTTGAAATTAATTTCAGTGGGTCGTCTTCTTTGATGTCATCGCAGTAAGTCGCCAACGTATCTGGTATGTCCACCGTGTGCTTGCAAACAAGCTTGGCAGCGGGTCTGCATGGAACGCACAAGTCTCTGAAGGAAATTCCGGAGATTCAAGTCCCATTCAAGTGTAAGAGTAGCTTCGAGCTGTTGCAGATTAGCTGGAGAACCTTGCCTGTAGACTCTGCGTCCAAGCTCGTCCCACAGATGTTCTATAGGGGACATTTCTGGTGATAGGGAAGGCCAATTAATCGTCACAATGTTCTGCTGTTGTAGATATTGCTGCGTAATGCATGCGGTGTGCTCACGTGAGTTATCCTGCTGGAGAAGCTGCAAATCTGGATAATTTGTGAACGCAGGAGCAACCCATGCATCCAGAACCTCATCTCGATATGTCACAGCATTAACATTTCCACGGAAGACGTGAAGAGGCAAGCGATGGTGACAACTGAATCCTCCCCAAATGTGAATAATGCCACCTCCAAGTCGGTTGTGCTGACGAACACAGCAATCTGCAAAGCGCTCTCCAAACCGTCAAATCCGCATACGTCCATCAGCAAAGGATATGTTGAATCTGCTCTCGTCTTATAATAGGACATCATTCCACTGCAGTCTAGTCCATCTTACATGTTGCTCTGCCCGTTGCAGGCGCTGCTGACGATGTCTGTGAGTCAAGTTTGGCTCAGCATAACGTCGTCTTGCAGTAAGGCCTGTATCTCTGAGTCGTCGTATGACTGTCATTCGAGAGACTTGCCCACGTCCACCCACTATTGCTCTTGCTGTTTGACTTGCCGGGAGAGAACGATTCCTTAGGTGACTCAGCACAATATGACGATCTTGCGTAGGGGTAGTAACTCGTGGTTGACCACTCCGAAGTCTATCCCGGGCACTGCCAGTGGTTCCTTAACGTTTATTGAGACGTACAATAGTGCTGTGGTGGCAATTCATCCTTCTGGCAATGGCCCGCGAGCTCATTCCGGTCTCCAACATACCAATGGCTCGTGGGCCGTCGTTTTCAGATAGTCGTGGCATTTCAAGCACATGTACCGGGTGTTTTGTCTCAACGGCCTTTTTATACCGAATATACTGCCACAACTCGTACACATTTTCAGGGTCATAGCTGTTGGGAATCGTGTTGCACGTGTAACTTTCATTGTTTTCACGTAGTCTGTACACAAACCCGTGGGTTGAATCATGCACTTTTCATTCCAGCATCCATTCGCTCTCTACCTCATGAGAAACACGGTGAAAATCCATTCCCACACTTCTTTTTCCAGCATCTCGGCATCAGTATATATAATAGTGGAACGTTTTTAATGCTTCAGTATATATATATATATATATATATATATATATATATATATATATATATATATATATATATATATATATATATATATATATATATATATATATATCTTAAAGAGTCTTGTTCATACGTTTTCTTTCATACCGATAATAACTGAATCAACTACGATTGTTGTGTTTTAAAATACCCTGTAACATATAAACAAATCAATTAGTCTTGACAGGTTAAGAAAGCTATGGAATGATGATGAATTTTAGATGTAAATAAAATTGTCTTCACTGAGACTTGGGTTGAGGATTTCATAAAAACAATTGTCCTCTTGCTATTTCCTTAATAAACTTAGCTGGTCTAAGTGAGTCCTGCAGCCGTGATTTCGTCAATTCTTCTGTGATACGGGCTTTTCTCCACACATCTCGTCCAATGTAGGTGGTTAGTTTTGGTTCCCTGCTGTTAACTCACATCTAGTGGCGTAGGAACTTCAGACTTGCAGCTTTGCACCATGTACAGTCTGATAGCTTCGTTCCACGAACTTTAGACAAAATGAAATGAACAAATGCCTAAGCGAAGTACTTTTGTGGGATGCAAATTAACAGACGCATTGTCTCGCTGTCCAGCCACCAATGTTAGCCTCTCTGAATAATTATTCTCCCTGAGTATACACTGTATAACTCCTTGATTATGTCCTCAATATGATTAAAAAGTACCATTATTCTTCTGGTTATTGAACTGGGATAATAGGTGCTTGGACAGCGTGTCTGCAATGATTTGCTTCAATTACAATTAACAAGGTACATATATGTCACAAAATGATATTATACACTTTAGACACATGTGACGTAATCATCATGTATCACTGAGTCTGGGGTTGCTGCTGCTTTTGCGTTTTTGAGTGAATTAGCAAAAGCCAAAGTTCTGCGCTTGCTATAGTGGTTTATGAATTACTATTTTCATATTTTGAATTTGCCACCCTCATATATAGCAAGGAAAACATGCCAAATTCACATGGTAAAATACATGTTTACACTTACCCAAAAGTAACTTTTGGGAACACAATCACAGTTAGAATGGACACAGCACAAGTCTGGAAAACAGGGACAACACCAACAAAGTGGAACAGAGGAATAATTGTCAAATTGCCTAAGAAGGGAGATCTTGCAGACTGCAATAATTGGAGAGGAATCACTCTTCTCTCGGGACCTCAATATGCAGCAATAGTAAATGCAGTCAGCGACTCATAGCTTGACTGCCTGCATCAGGACCAGCGAACCAGAGCTGGTCAAGACCGCGCTCAACCTCCACGTGGTGGTCCTGGAAACAGTCTGCAGCAGTGCAGGCTGACTGAGCGAGCACGGATCGAAATGGGAAGGCAAACCCGGTCCTTAAAAAATGCCGTGCAGAAGTCGGATGTGTCGACCGAAAGGTGCAGATATCACAGCTTAGGCGCAAACAGACACAACGCAACCACCGTCCTTTTCAGGACGAACGAGGAAGGAAGAAGAAACTCTTCTCTCAGTTCCCAGGAAAATTCTAGGCAGGATAATTATACAGAGAATTTCAAAAGCAGTAGACCACAAACTGAGGATAGAACAAGCAGAATTTGGAAAGAACAGAATATGTGTAGATCATATATTTACCCTCAGGAACATTATTGAGCAGTGCTCAGAATGGCAAAGACAGCTGTACATTAATTTCGTTGATTTTGCAAAGGCTTTTTACAGTATACATAGGGACAGTTTATCTAAAATACTGAGGGCTTATGGAATTCCAAGCTGCATAGTGTCAATCATAAAAAGCCTCTATGCCAAATTTTCGTGTAGGGTTGGGCAGAGCAACCTAACCTTTGAGGTGAATACAGGAGTATAACAGGGATGCCCCTTATCAACCACTCTATTTTTAAAAGACATAGAATGGGGGATGCGCCAGACAACAGAGGGCAGTCCAAGAGGAATAAGATGGACTACATTTTCTACATTGGAAGATCTGGAAAATGGAGATGACATTGCACTACTAGTACATTCACATCAACACATCCAGGAAAAAACGGATAGACTTAATAAGTATAGCCAGCAGGAGGGCTTGAACATCAATCTAAAGAATACATAGGTAATGACGCTCAATGTGATCAACCCTGAGCCCGTATCAGTAAGGAATCAGCAACTGGAACAGACAGACACCTTCACATACATAGGATGCATAGTGTGGCCGTATGACCTACTACCATAGCATTTATTCGTGCTAGAGTCTATAATAAAATAATAGAACTATCATTCACTATTATAAAAAATAAGTAAGCAAGATTTATTTTTACAAATATAAAAATAAAACCCGAGACACACTGAGTGCAGGGTCAAGTAAGGTAGAATTAACTATGTCAGTTTTGACATAACCGACGCTAGAAATCGGCGGGAGTTACCGTGTAGATTAGTAAGATAATGTGATAGAATGACCAGTAAATAAATGAAGAGAATAAGACTTTAACCAATGAAAAGTAGCCAGCAAGCGCACATCACTAAGCCGGCTGAAAGATAATATTCGGAAAGTGAGTTGTACGGAGCTGAGCATTGCATTAAGACGTGTTTGCTACCGTCTTGCTCCCACGTTGAGATATTCCACAAGAAATGTATTGTACGTCCATACTTTTCGATATACCTGCAGTCGCAGGAAGAGAAGTCTGTGCTTGTGTAAAATCTGCACATGAGGATGTTATCTTAGTGATTCATCTACGTAAGAAAGAACCATCAAACTTTGTTGTTTTTTATTTCAGCTAAGTTTTTCGTAATAATGCTTGAAAATAAATGAAGCTGATAAAGGAGGAAATAAATATTGTAGGGCAACCTTCGAATGAAATATCCAACTATTGAAAAATATCACTAAGAACTTGGAGGATTTTGATGTTGTGGAAGAATTTTATAAGCCACAATGGATAGAAGTGAAGGAAGGAAGATACACTGTACACATTGTTAAAGACGATGCATTATTGTGAATACATGCACCATTACTGATATATTGCCTGTTGATGTTCTAACAGTTCTGTTCAAATAGAAATTCGTTTTTAACTGTCAAGGCTGTTGATGGATTACTTGTTAGATGATCACGTAGATGTACTGTACAACGCTAATATATCTACACCACTATTATCTCCTATGGTAACATCTTATGAGAGGAACGAACGAACCTGAAAAAAATTAGACATAAACCAAGAAAGAACAACCTCTTGCGGACTTTAAGCCAGTCAAGATCAAACATGGAGTAGGCTATATAAGTAAAAAAAAGGACGATTATATTTAATTAGAGCACCACTCTAACCCCTGGTCACATACTAGTTATAATGATGCCGTGATGAATGGTCACATAGTAGTTATAATGGTGCCAAGTGACCTTTTCCTATTATGCACCTGGTCACAATAGTAACCCCAGACGGCGGAGCAAGCAAAGACATCAACAACAGAATGAACAAAGCAAGAACAGCCTTTTTTAGTCTAAACAACATCTGGAAGTCTTCTAAGTACAGCACAAGCACAACATTAAGTTTATATCAGAGCTGTGTGCTTTCTGTGCTTCTCTATAGTGCAGAATGCTGGAGAGTTGCAGAGAAGGAAATGTCGAAATTTTCTTCTGTTCACACAACATGCCTAAGAAAAATTCACCGAATCTTTTGGCCAAATACCATCACCAACCAAGATTCGCTCACTCGGAGCAAGCAAGAGTACATGCACACCATCATAGCTGGCAGACGCTGGAGTTGGGTTGGCCATGTCCTCAGAAGAGACCCTGATGCCATCACAAGAACAGCTATGCTTTGGACCCCTGAAGGAAAACAAAAGAGAGGCCGACTAAAAACAACTTGGCGGAGAACTGTGGAGGCTGAGATGCAGGGAATGAACCAGAGTTGGGGCACTGTACAAAACATGGCCGCCAACGGAGCAAAGTGCAATCAACGTGTTGTTGCCCTATAAGACGCCACCAGGCGGGATGGCCACTGACTGCTTTTGGCGGTCGGCGGCTAAGGATCAAAGAAGAAGAAGACGTTGATGCTTTCGAATCACTTGGTCTGGGACATTTTAATTTTTCTCTTATGACAGGTTATATGATTCTTTCTGTCTCCAGTCTTTGTATTTAAAAATGCGTGTTTACTTTTAAGTTTTTAAAGTTGCCCAAATACTCTGTTATGTTCCTTTAATTTCCAGTTTCGAATTTATAACTGCGGGTTTCAAAGTTGATAAAATACTTCGATCTCTCACTTATAATTTTAATTTTGGAAACCTTTGTTCGATCGTTCTCTCTGGCACTGGTGAATTGCTAGCTTGACGTGGCGATGCAGTCTGATTTGTGACTTCGATTTCGCTAGATTATATTTTCATTTCTCAGTTCAAATCCCAGATTGTACTTCCGACGAATTTGCCAATGAAAGTCAAAGTGTATTCCAGCTCTCACATTAAGCCAATGGTAAACTCTTTAGAAATAATATCCCCCCCTCACCCCCGTGTTTTAAAATATAAAATCTTAAAATTCCAAAGCGTGACCACTTTTTAATAATGCTGCAATACTTCCGATTGCATCTTTATGCAAACTCACAAAAAAATATGTGAACTTATTTTCTGTCTAGATGCTTTCCCACAATATTGTTTCCAAAGACACATTATCGGTAATATTGATACAAAGATGATCCATCGGAATCGATTATGTCTTATCACCTGTGTTTGCGTAAATCCTTCAGACCGATTTCTCAGACAGACAATACGGCTTTCTTATCATCGATCGTGCGCTACTATCATGTGTCAATAATGATCGACTTTATCAAAGGTGGCTAGACGACTTAGGTGATAAATTATTCGCTGACCTGCTTAATTAGCTTACGACGATTCACATAGCGAAACGTACATAAGTCTGGTAGCGGCTACAGCAGAATGTAGGTGCATAAAATATGTCAAGGCATAGGACGATCGGTGAGGAAAATGAAGAAGTGATACTGCTGGAGAGGATGAAAGTTATAAAAGTGCACAACTGAATCCTCACAATCTTAACGGAACTACAGATGAGCTGAGCTAACTGGGACAGATTTGTAATGTTGACATAACTACAGTTGAGCTGAGCTAACTGGGACAGATTTGTAATGTTGACATAACTATAGTTGAGCTGAGCTAACTGGGACAGATTTGTAATGTTGACATAACTACAGATGAGCTGAGCTAACTGGGACAGATTTGTAATGTTGACATAACTATAGTTGAGCTGAGCTAACTGGGACAGATTTGTAATGTTGACATAACTACAGTTGAGCTGAGCTAACTGGGACAGATTTGTAATGTTGACATAACTACAGTTGAGCTGAGCTAACTGGGACAGATTTTTAATGTTGACATAACTAAAGTTGAGCTGAGCTAACTGGGACAGATTTGTAATGTTGACATAACTACAGATGAGGTGAGCTAACTGGGACAGATTTGTAATGTTGACATATTTACAGTTGCGCTGAGCTAACTGGGACAGATTTATATTGTTGACGAAACTTCAGATGGGGTGAGATAACTGCGACATACTTTTAATGTTGATATACCTACAGATGATCATCCCGGGACAGATTTGTACTGTTGACAGAACTACAGATGGGCTGAGATAACTGTTACAGATCTGTAATGTTGACAGAGGTACAGACGATCTAACTGGAAAAGATTAGTAATACTCACAGAATTACTGATGGTCTGACTGGAGGAGAATTGCAACGCTTTCAGATATGTTTTGTGAAATTATTAATATGTGTCATAGTGGTATGAGAATGATTGTTCAAACCTTTAAATAAGACAATAAATAAATTGACAACAAATACTCTGTCAAGTAAGCAGAAACTACACATCAAACCCCCAACTCCAACAACTGACTACAGAGATTACAGTTATATAACTACGGGTAGAAAAATAAAGCAGTCCACCAACAACGAACCAAAACCGTAGAACAAGGGAGAGAGTTTATCACTGACATATGAAAAAAATCAGCACAGTCAAACAATAAACAATCCAATAGAAGAATTACTTATTGCTATTTTAGACACCATACGTCAAATCGTCATTGATTAAGTCATAAATCTTCTTTAGTTAAGGAAGACCACACTATCGGTAGACACAAGAGGAAACGAAAAACACACATGGATCTTCATTTCAGCTAGTAGTACTTATAACGACACGTCGGTACACTCGCAATAATAGATATAGAGGTAAAAATCATTACACTAAGGAATAATAAATAAGTATAAACAAACAAGCAGCAACACTTTAATAAGCTGATGACGTGACGACCAAACATCCAGCTAGCAGTCCTTCACAGAAATAAACTTTTTCATGGTTAATAAAAGGCCCCCCCCCCCCCCCCCCCAAAAAAAAAAAAAAAAAAAAAAAAAAAAGGACAGAGATAACAGTCCAGCGGTCAAAATGTTATAAAAATGTACACAATATACCCCGACTTATAACCGAGAGATCACACCTCTTGTCAGGTTTTGACGTGATGTCCAATCTCGGAAATAAGTGAAAAAGAAAACAAAAAAACTTAACCATATGATACTTTAAGCAGCACCGAAAAAAAAAGTTAGGGGAAGGCATCCAATTTACTTCCAAAGGGAAACTATTTAATTATTATTAAAATATCAAACTAAATAACAGATTTTCAATTTTAATTTACTTTTTATCAATTCAGTACACATATTTATGTAAGGCACATTAGACTCTCTTATTCTATTAGTACACTTGCTAAGTTGTTAAAGAAACTTGTATTTACCATGTTTAGAATTAAAAGTCTTTAAATAATATGGAGTTTGATGCGCAAGCTAAAGAAGTGAATACTTATTTCCTCTGCCACTTTCAATGATAATCCCTTACAATTTTGTTTTGATGCAGTCGCAGATGTGCACACCAACATGTTTCATCGGCGCCAAATAGCGCATATCGACAATACTTTAAATCCCGGGGACCGGAGTGGTTAAGAGGCATGGCGTCCACATCTAATTCTAAAGGCACAGGGTTCGGTTCCCAGTACATGGAATATTCTTAATGGAATTTTTTCAGAACTAATAATGTCTTACTCCCACCTAATTATTTGAGTAGTGAGATCGGATGGCTATCCTTATTGGATCAGGGCGAAAAAATTGTAGGTCCCGTGTACAAGTTTCGCACGTTAAAATTATTCGGCAGTAGTAAATCATAAAGAGTAGGCCATACGGCCGCTGCCGTTCCAGAGTTTACACAATTAAGAAAACCTACCGGATACAAAAATATTTATAGAATGTATGATTCATGTATACACACATTGGGACGCTCGCCGATGCTTTAGAGTTCGTGCACTGTGCCGAGATTCTCCTTGTGAGATAAAGGAGAAGATCGCAGCACTGATGGAGTTTTCCGTGTACAATGTAGGTGGTCCTTAAAAACAAACAAACATCTTCTACCGTGGTGTGTAGAGGTTAGCCAGAGAGAGCGCCATGTTAAGCTGTATATCTTTTGGCCTGGTTTCAGTCCAGTCCTCGGTCCATCAAGGATTGTCTAATGTTGTTCTCCTAGCGAATTCTTGGTCGTCCTGGAGATCTTGATCCCTCGCTATTGGTTTCCCATATGTGTCGTGGTAACCTGTGGCGGATTGCCTCCCCTTAGCTCTGCAGTAGTGGTCCAATAGTGGCCAAAACTCAAGAGTATGTAAAATAGGTCATCAAAGGTGTCTATCTTCAAACAAGATTACTCTTGGCAGTGTTGTAGATAGAAGAGTAATGTCGCTTCTATCCCAAGGGAGTGTTCATAAGATATTCATAGGTCATCAAAGGTGTCTATCTTCAAACAAGATTACTCTTGGCAGTGTTGTAGATAGAAGAGTAATGTCGCTTCTATCCCAAGGGAGTGTTCATAAGATATTCCCGAAGTCAAGAACAATGCTGTATTAGCAGGGCAATTGTTAACTTATATAGGTTCGCCACCTTTTGGGAAGAACTAAGCAAAGGTTTTAACCCGTTCAAGCCCCCAGCTGGTGTAAATCTAGCGAAATTCTTTTATAAGAATTAAGTCTATATATGTAAATATATGTCTAAGTGTAAATATATATCTTAAAGAGTCTTGCACATATGCTTGCTTTCATACATATAATAAACGAATGAATTATGGTTGTTGTGTTTTAAAATAACATGTAACAAATTTGATAATCAATTAGATTTCACTCGTTGAAATGATGGTGCATTTTTTTATGAAAGTGTTATCTTCATAGAGACTGGATAGAGGAATGTTAATGTTCTTTGCTGTTGCCTTTTGTTAAGAACTTAGCTTAGCATCGATGACTACTGCAGCCGTGGTTTCAACAGTTCTTCAGTAAAGATGACACCTTACAGTCTGACAGCTTTCTCCTATGAACAGTCTAATAGCTTCGTTCTACAAACCGTCTGATAGCTTCGTTCCACTAACCAAAAGCAACTTTTGGGAAAATAATTTCCTGGCACAGTTTAGAATGGGCACTAGCAACCTAGGTTAAATGCTTTCGAATCCCTTGGTCTGGGAATGTTGTATTCCTCTCATGAGTCAGGATGGGGCTTCTCTGCGAGAATAAAAGGGCAGGGTTGTCGCTGAACAGAGTGGAGCCTACATGACAACAACTTTCAGCATGAGAATGGAGGTAGAAGCAGTTACTGCAGCACTGAGGTGGCTGTCTGAAACTCCATCAACCGGGGCAGTTATATATGTGCTTCAGGTACAATTAGCATTCATTCTCTTCGACATTTGCTGAGGGAGACTGAACACTTATGGATTTGCCCAGAAAGCAGTAAAGTCGATTCTGATTAACAATAACAATAACATATGTGTAATGTTTGTCACGGATTGTCTCCCTTAGCTCTGCAGTTGTTATCCACTGGTGACAGGCCCTCAAGAGTATCTAATATGGGTCTTGTAAGGTGTCTACCTTCGCACAAGATTACTCTCGGTAGAGTTGTAGATAGAAGAATAATGACTCTTCTATCTCAATGGAGATTTCACAAGATGTTTTCAGAAGTTAAGAACAATGCTGCATAGCGCAGAGCACTATTAACTTATATTTGATCCTTCGCCTTTTGTGAAACATTAAGCAATGGTTTTAGCCCGTTCGACCCAGACTCATGAATTGGGAACCAGAAAAACTCTGGGAAGGTTAAGGCGGCCGGCGTGATGCTGATCACATCACCTAGTGTACCGAAGGTCAAGAAAATATGGGCATAACACCATATTCCCTTATGACTCAATGGGCGTGTAACGGGATCCTTTTAGCCCGTTCAAGACCCCAGCTGGTGTAAATCCAGCTAAATTCGTTTTATACGTATTTGCTCTATAGATGTAGATACATGTCTAGATGTATATATATATGTATATATATATATATATATATATATATATATATATATATATATATATATATATATATATATATATATATATATATATATATAAGTTTTCTTTCATACCGATAATAACTGAATCAACTACGATTGTTTAGTTTTAAAATACCATGTATTATATAAACAAATCAATTAGTCTTGACAGGTTAAGATAGCGATGGAATGATGATGAATGTTAGATGTAAATAAAAATGTCTTCACTGAGACTTGGGTTGAGGATTTCATAAAAACAATTGTCCTCTTGTTGTTTCCTTAATAAACTTAGCTGGTCTAAGTGAGTCCTGCAGCCGTGATTTCGTCAATTCTTCTGTGATACGGGCTCTTCTCCACACAACTCGTCCAATGTAGGTGGTTAGTTTTGATTCCCTGCTGTTAACTAACATCTAGTGGCGTTGAAACTTCAGACTTGCAGCTTCGCACCATGTACAGTCTGATAGCTTCGTTCCACGAACTTTAGACAAAATAAAAAGAACAAATGCCTAAACGAAGTACATTTGTGGGATGCAAATTAACAGACGCATTGTCTCGCTGTCCAGCCACCAATGTTAGCTTCTCTGAATAATTATTCTCCCTGAGTATGCACAGTATAACTATTTGATTATGTCCTCAACATGATTATAAAGTACCATTATTCTTCTGGTTATTGAATTGGGATAATATGTGCTTGGACAGCGTGTCTGCAATGATTTACCTCAATGTCGTAGATTTTTGATAGGGGAATTAAGACTTGAGTTGGGCCCTTTTGAATAGATTTGAATAAGTGATAGTCACAGTGAGATATAGTAATAGCAATAGAGTTCCACGAGTGAAATGGTAGACTGTGATAGAGGCTGTCTGTGAAATCGAGAAATCTTCTCTCTTTCACCTATCTTCTACGACAGATTTAACGGAGTCAGACAGTCTAAACACATATATATTACATATATATATATTCTATCCACTCACGTGCACGCACATACAAGACGACACGTAGACGTACAGACATGGGAAAACTATAACAAATGATTACATAGATATTCTAGAACGAGCTGACCAACACGCTGATTAAGTTTAAGTGCAGTTTTAATTATCATCAAAGGGAGCCGCGCTGGTGTAATGGATACGACGTTGTACTGCGACCAGGTGTTCATGGTTCAAACCCGGCCGTCGGCGTTTGAAGAAATGTTTACGACCGGAAATTTGACTGAATAACCTGAACGGCTCCTGCACATAAATCCCGTGTGGATGGGAAGGAGCGAAGCTCCTGACCGGGTTGGAAGGAAAGTCCACTGACCCCCCAGCCTCGCAATGACATGTCATTGTGCCGAAAGAGCTGGAAAGCTCGAGTGCCGCTGGTTATAGAAAAAAAAAATTATCATCTAAATTCCTATCACAACACATAAAATTACATCAAAGCATATACAAATAGTCATTAAAATCAAGGAATTTCTACAAGAAATGATAGACCCACAGTCATGATCTTCCCTCGATGTTTAGCCCACAGTCCCGTTAGGAGAACGATGATAGCCCAAAGAGTCACAGATACATATTATTTGGGTCTAATATTTCACCCTTTTGAAGGTATGAACTGACTTTGATAGCAGTATCTATTCTAAGGAAAAATATTTTTCCTTAATGTACTGAATGAGGCCAGCTGTGAAGGTTCCACATTTTAACAAATTTAGGGTGAGTAATCAGGATATCTTTCTGCTACCACCTTATGGCCTCAAGAAGACTTATTCTTGACTAGTATGAATGATAGCTACATCTAATGTCTAGGGATATGCAAGTGTGGTGTGATGGTACTTTAATAATAATACACCTCTGATGAGTGCAGATGTGATGAAAGGGAAGTGATCTTGAAAAATACTTGTTGAGTAGAGTGAATTTTGGGTTAGAGTACTTGCTTGCAGATTAGTAGTAAATTTGTTTAAAAATATATCCTCTTAGTTTCGGGAAAACAGTATGTCAGATAGCGGGTGAACTCTGGTCATAATGTACTGTTTCTGAACTGTTTTTGAGTGATGGGTGAATAGCTCTCGCGGCTAGTGTCCGCATGTATGATTGAGAGCGGTGTGAAGAGAACAGTAGATTCTCGTGACTGTGTGAACGGGGTGTGTTCCCGTGGGATCAGTGTGTGCTGGGTTTTTGACTGAGGTGGTCAGCCCTGATGTGTTTTTCTGTATGGATTTCTACGTAGTGCAGAAGATAAGATGTCGACGAGTTTTTTCGCTATATGTGGATGAGGAAGATGTTTAGCGAAGATTTTGGGAGGCCATGATTTTGTAGGCCTTGATTATTATATAACTGCCGTAGATGCAGTCTTTGTGCACTGATGTGAAGAGTAGAGATTTTGTAGGCCTTGATTATTATATAACTGCCGTAGATGCAGACTTTGTGCACTGATGTGAAGAGTAGAGATTTTGTAGGCCTTGATTATTATATAGCTGCCGTAGATGCAGTCTTTGTGCACTGATGTGAAGAGTAGCGATTTTGTAGGCCTTGATTATTATATAACTGCCGTAGATGCAGTGTTTGTGCACTGATGTGAAGAGTAGAGATTTTGTAGGCCAGAATGTGTATGGGCCGTATGGTGTGTTAACTGCAGTATGAAGATTCATATTTCGATGTAACTGTATTCGTCTAGATCTACGTGATGTTATAATTGTAATAAACCATGGTTAAAAATCATCAGACGTTACACCATTCCATGACTCGGTGTGTACGCTACTGTGAGTGACTGTCCCAAAACACACTCACCTTTTTCACCATAAATACATCCAACTGCAAACGATACCCAGTGTATCAAACGATTACAATTGTATTAATGGTTCCAATCAACAAAACTGACGGTATCAGCAGATAGGATGGCGGTTATAGGACACTGACGGTATCAGTGGTGGCCGGTATGGTGAGTTTTAAGAGTTAAGGATTTAAATAAAAGACTAAGTGAACAGATTGCACTTAGAGATATTGAGATTGCAGAGGCAAGGAAACGGGTGGATGGCCTGCTTGACATTGTTTTGAAAAACAAAATGTGGTCTTCTGTCAATGTTGACAGTGATAGACGGAAAGTTGCAAAGAGTCAGCTCCACACACTCGTTGCTAATACTTCCACTGATGTTAAGCAGGATAGAAGTAAATCCCTACGTGGCAGGTACAATTTTCCACTTACTGATGGCGTCTCTGCTAATGATTGTGATTCGTGGCGTCAGACAAACAAAGAAAATTCTAGATTGCCATCAAGTTCTGTTAATCATGAGAAGAATGGTCATAAAGTTCAAGCCAGAACCCTTAATATCAACCATGTATCTACTGTTGTAAACCCTGATAAATTTATGGCAAGGAATGAATCTAGTACTACTAGGTCCAAGAATGAGACACATTATGGACGGGATGATAAACATTCTAGCGGTCCAGTTGCTCGTCAAACTCAGCTCAGTCAGTTTAACAGAATTGGTAAACATATCCCCATAGGCAAAGAAAGTAAAAGCTTTGGTAAGAGAAATAATTCTAAGGTTAGACAGGACCAAAGGAGTTTGTCAAGTAGTAATTCTTATTATCCAATGAACTGTAAACAATTTGACAGATTTCAACGTTTTGATCCTAGAAGTAACTATATTCAAAGAGGAGATGGTAATTGCAACAAAACTAACAGTGCTAACTTGATTCATAAAAATAACAATGGTCAACATAGAGTAAAAGACGATGTGTTCTATAGACATAACAAATCTCCAAATTTTTTGTCACATAACCAGAGTGACTTTCTTCATCTAAAGCCTAAGTTTTCTTATAGGCAGGGTGATAAGAATGATAAGGGTCTATTGAATGATACTGCTTGTGCTAATTTTGATTTCGAGAGAGCATTTCGTTGTGTTAGGTGTAAAACTTTATTGCAGAATACAGCAGTGGCAACTTTCAGCCAGGGTTAAGTTGGTCCTAAGCATTCTGTGTTGTCTACTGTGTGTCAAAAAAAGAGCTGATGACATCGTGAAGAGACCAGGATTTTGCACGAACCACTAGGTAATTGTTGAATTAACTATCCGTTTTTGCAATTTAAAACTTACGGCTGATTAAAGTGGAGATTTTCATTTGTATTCATTCACAGTGGTGACTGTTCAATAGAGGTCAGCGCTCCTAATTACCGTATCGGTCAAATATGTAGGTCACTGTGTGCCATTTGTCCATTCAAGCGAGCCTAGCCAGTATATTAACCCACCGTGTCATGATGTCACCTCGCGTGTTGATGGATGAGATATTCGCAAGACCTAGGAGGAATTTGTTTGTTCTTAAAGTCCTTTTTTTTTTTTTTTGTTTTTTTTGTTTACAAACAGTGAATGTTATTGTACAGAACTTTATATGTTGTTTATGGAATATTATGTAATTTCTTTGCAACATTTGATTGCCATAATTATTTTTGGTTTTTACTTATATGACTGTGTTTTAATTATGCATTAGTTCATCTCTATGCACAAACTTATTTACTGGGACGATGTAACAGAAAATTTTATAGATAGTCCTGAGTGTTCTTATTCACTACTTAAAATTTTGTTTTGTTTTTTTCATCATGGGTTTGATACCATATTTAGTTAACATATTTATACAAAGATTTTTGGAATTAATTGTTACAGTCAAAGGTAATTTTAAACGAAACTTGTATGTATTATTGATGATTTTGCGTTAGAAGTTAACGACATATTCTGAAACTTGGTTTCCGGTTTTTTCTAAATTATAACATTTGATAATTTAAACAATTCGATTTTTGTCAGCTAGAATTAACTTAAAGTTCGAATTAAATGGAATTGGTAGAATTAACAGCGACGGCTGGTACTCTTGTTCATTTATAGAATTTAGATATCTGATTATAATACATAGTTAAGATAAATAATATTACACTTATATATATTTATAACTTCGTATATAGTTAACAGTGTATTACCCCATATGACGTTTCTGTGATGTATTATTATTTTTTTTTTTTAAAGAGAAAGAAAAAATTACACGTTTTGATGTGTGTCTGTTTAAAGATAAGATTATTTTTTTTTATTATGTTACCTAGCTGATTTAATTGTTAGTTGTTAATTATAGCTACGTATTACTTAGAAATAAAAATACTATTTTTATTTAACTTTACGTTAAGAAACATTTTTTGTATTGTAATTTTCTTTTTGAGAAATGTGTTTTGGACATTGTGATATTTATTTTTTTTTTCGCCAGCGCTAGACTGTGTGTTAAGGTTACTATTATGTAGTGACATTAGTTCTTGGAAAATGTTTGGATGTTTGGATGTATTTTTTGGTATTTAGCGCTTGACTATGCGTCAATGCGAAACTTGTGATAGCATTAATATTTTTCGTTTGGGTGATATTTGATATAATTTATTTTTAGTTATGTTTAAGTTTATAATTTCGTTAAATTACTTAATTTGCTGTGTTCGTCATAAGCTTTCTTTTTTGTGTTAGTATATAAATATGCTTTCGCATTTTTGTGTTTTACAATACGTTGTTCATTTGGATAGTTATTGTAAGGTATTGTTACCAACTTTCTTTACATTTGCATCTTTACTTTCATCTCTCTTTGTTGACTATTCGTCATTCTTTACATCTTCTCTGTTGTCTTTTCAGTATTGTCTGATATTTTGTTTATGCTTCCGTGTTTCTTCTTTGATGTAATTCATGCTTCTTGTATACTTTTTTCGTGTTACGCTATTTATACTTTCATTCTTTGTATTGTTAAGTTAATTATGTGACTTTAGATAATGTAATTGGTTCTAATAATTCTATTTGTTTTACATGTTTTGCTTTGTTTTTGCGGACGTTTCTTTCTTGTGTCACCACACAAGAATCTACCACTACCAATTTGTTTATTGGGGTTGTCTCCCCTCAGGTTCAAATTCAAATTGAGAGAACTTCGCTCTCTTTTTTTTTCCTCCCGTTTACATAAGTCCGACCGAGGGATCGTCGGCTTATTCTGGGGTATAACAGTTCTTTGTACTCGCTGCATAGTAGCCATGGTAAAACATTTTTGCGAAGACTGTCTGTGAAACGGGGGTTCCCATTCCCCTTCGTCCACTTTATTATAATTATTGTTCTTTCCATGCCTAAGTTTGCCACGTGGCGTTTCTAGGTCCTGGTTCCTTTTTCCACGTGTGGGTGTTCCCTCTTTAGGTTCTGGTCCCGGTTTGCCATAATGCTTCTTTTGCATTTGGTGATTAATTTTCCACCCAGTGGAATTTTTCTCGCTGCATTGTTCGCAGTCTTCGACATATTTTCTTATGTCATCAACTTCTCCGGGCCAGAAATATCCAACAGATGTTCTTTGGCATGTGGTGCCCATCTTCTGGTGTTCACCATCTAGAACATGTGTTTGTCTCATAATTTGTGCCCTATATTTCGATGGCACTACTACCTGTCCACACCCGGATATTTCTGCTTTATCCGCCCTGCAAAGCAGTCCATCATCCAAATAGAAATCTCAATTCCTTGGAGGGGTATGGAGTTTTTAGAGTTTTTCAAAACACGGCTTCAGTGACCTATCTTCAGCCTGTGCCTTTCTCCACTGTTTACGAGACATTGTTTTCAAAGCGTCAATTTTTGATTGCAGCAATAAGTAATTACATTCCTTAGCACAGCATACATTTTGTTTTTCCAACGTGATCTTTGCACTGACATTTCTTTCATAATTTTAACCTAAAGGCCATATGGTTTAATTCCAATGACCTGCTTGAATGCTTTGCAATTACCATCACTTAGCATGGTGGAGTAATTAATTTCTATCGTGTCAGAGACCAGCTTCACAAAACACTACCAGCCTCAGCCTCAATCACATCTGAACTTCCTAGAAAGAGGCAAATGTTTACATTAGTAAAATATCAAATAAACATATAAAAAAGCATTACAAAATCTCTTCCTTAAAGTACGATAGAAGCAAAACAATACATGTAAGTAATGAAATATGTTTCTAAATTTGATATTTATGGAGACCAAAAAACAAATTACATGTAATACTCGTATAAATATTTATGCAAGGGGAAACATAAAGTAAGTTTCACAAGTAAATACCTTCACAATTTATATTACAGCCTGCTTCACTTTCCACTTGACGAAGTTTCCAGTCTTTCTTCTCGTACCAAGAACCAGCTGGTGCACGTGTCTGGCCGGCATTTAAAAAAATAATACATGGGCTTCTGTGACAAGACATGTCAATAAAATACATAAGAGATAAACATTAAATTGAGGAAACAAATGTGCACTATGCTTACAGGAAAAATGATAATGTATTGAATTATGAGCAGTCATCCGTTATTCTTGTAACTCAGAAAAATGTGATGATTTTGAATTGCCTGTCTATGTGGCAGCCTACTCTTGTATTGTTTCAAGTATGTCACTGCCTTCTTTTCTACCCAGGTTCATTACTTCAACGGTGAACGACGAAACGTATAAACAGACCGAGTGTCACACCAATACATTTATACATGTAACTTTGTATGAAGATGGCTAAGTCCTGGTCTAGTCGAATCACAGTTTATTTACAAGATGTACCATCACACTTGGCCTTGCAGAACAACTTCATTCAATACAAAGTCTACTAGATTATGACTACGGAGCTTTCTTTTTTATGCTCTTGTTGATAATTCTGTCTTGTTCAGTATTTATAACTTCCTTGATTAATATCGTCTATTCATATATTCTTATAACGTTCAGGTTATTGATTGTTAATACCGGGCATCTCCGGGATTAATTTCCTTCAAACATTCGTTCTTTACTTGTCTGCTTATTGTAGATATTATCTTCTACTGTATGATGCCGCTGAGTCTGTCCACCACAGATCATCGAGTTAGCAAACTTTGATGAGCAAGCATTTGTCTGTCAAGATGGCTGGTTCACCTTGTACAAACATTGCCTAGGTTCGTATGATCTGCCTGTCTAACTGGCGCTTCTTGAATGTTTCTTCTCTCAACTGCCCCTAAGAGCATGCACCGTGAACTCTATTCACTAATCTAGCCTTCTTCCGGGAGGTTTTATGCGCACCTTTCTCGGACAACCTTCTTGCCCTTTATCTTACTTCTTATACCTTACTGTCTTGGTTTAAACCATCAATTGCTTCCCCTGCCACATGTACTAATAGATAGTTCTTGTAACTCAATGGTGGTTGAAATGAAGCACAGTAGGCCGCCTTCTTTCATATCATTCCAGTAATCAGCCAGCGTCGTAAGAATTAGGGATTAGGGTTAGACTTAGGATACTTAAACCTGTTTGAAATTAATTTCAGTGGGTCGTCTTCTTTGATGTCATCGCAGTAAGTCGCCAACGTCGTTAAGGTTAGGTTTAGGATACCTAAACGTAAGCATTACTCCTACTTAATGCGTCTCTGAATTATATTTTAAGGTCCTATCGAACTTACGGCAATGTGTTCTTCATTTCAACGCCTAAACCTAACTATTACCACTGTTTACTGCGTCTCTGAATTCTTTTTGTTAAGGCCTTATCGAACAGAGTGTCCGCTGTACTTCATTTAAACCCTCTTTGCCTTAGTATTAATGACTAATATGTTTATCCTTGCCGTTTCACAATTAGTCAGTTTTACATGTGCTGTAGAATAAGTCTTGCTTCCATCGCTGAACTCTGACCTTTTACAGTTGGAGGTAACCAGAGCATCTCATGTTTTGAGGCATTCTCCCACCACAAAAAAACAAACAAACAAACAAAATCGAGAGACCGACCAGAATGTAAATACCAGGACTGGGACGAACATTAACTATCGCAGATGACATACTCAAGTACAGGACTGGCTAAGACAGACAGGAAATGGTTCAAGGCATACACGAGACACTAGAGGCGGTTTCTAAATGGTGTATCGAAAGCGGATCAGGGGTCAATCCCAACAAGGCCTGTGTGATGTGGTGCTCTTTCAACAACATCATAGTGAAAGCAGACCTTCCAGACATCACTTTCAGTGGGCAGAACATTGACAGGCAAGACAGGGTAAGTATCTGGGAGTAACATTTGATCGTGGACTATCATTCAAGTATAGTATGTCGAACTGATCATAGGGAAGTACGAGTGAGGACTGCCAGCCTTAAAAATTATGGTTGTAACGCATTCAAAATGAAAGGATGCGAGTAGTTTTGGGCTGTACGTGTGATACCCCTATTGTGACAATGAGATACACGCTCAGAATGCTGAATATTAGATATGCAACGGACTGAGGTGGCTGTCTGAAACTAAATCACCTGGGGCAGTTATGTGTTTGGTACAGGTACAATTAGCATTCATACTCTTCGACATTTGCTGAGGGAGACTGATCACTTATAGATTTGCCCGGAGAGCAGTAAAGTCGATTCTGATTAACAATATAAATAACAGATGTGTAATGTTTGTCACGGATTGTCTCCCTTTAGCTCTGCAGTTGGTGTCCACCAGTGGCCAACCCTCAAGAGTATCTAATACGGGTCGTCAAAGGTGTAGATAGAAGAATAATGACTCTTCTATCTCAAGGGAGTTTCACAAGATGTTTTCAGAAGTTAATATCAATGCTGCATAGGGCAGAGCACTATTATCTTATATCTTATCCTTCGCCTTTTGTGAAGCATTAAGCAATGGTTTTAGTCCGTTCGACCCAGCCTCATGAATTTTGTACCAGAGCAACTCTGGGAAGATTAAGGTGGCCGGCGTGATACTGAACACGTCACCCCTAGTGTACCGAAGGTAAAGAAAATATTGGCATAACACCGTATTCCCTTATGACTCAATGGGCGTGTAACGGGATCCTGTTAGCCCGTTCAAGCCCCAAGCTGGTGTAAATCCATGGAATTCGTTTTATAAGTATTTGCTCTATAGATGTAGATACATGTCTTGATGTATATATATATATATATATATATATATATATATATATATATATATATATATATATATATATATATATATATATATATATATATATATATATATATATATATATATATATATATATATATATATATATATATATATATATATATATATACTTACAGAAGCACATTAAAAACACACCACCTGTATAATCCAGGAACAGAGTGTGAAATGTAAATATAAGTGTTTAGAAGTTTACATATTTGAAATCTTTATTAATTTTCCTATGAATCCATGCTGGTCATTAATTTGTTATGAAATTCATTGCATTCTGTGCAGCCAAGGGAGAAAACCAAAAATGGAACCAATAAAAAAATTCATTCACACTATCCTCAGTATCTGGTATGTCCACCGTGTGCTTGCAAACAAGCTTGGCAGCGTTTCCGCATGGAACGCACAAGTCTCTGAAGGAAATTCTGGGGATTCAAGTCCCATTCAAGTGTAAGAGTAGCTTCGAGCTGTTGCAGATTAGCTGGAGAACCTTGCCTGTAGACTCTGCGTCCAAGCTCGTCCCACAGATGTTCTATAGGGGACATTTCTGGTGATAGGGCAGGCCAATTAATCGTCACAATGTTCTGCTGTTGTAGATATTGCTGCGTAATGCATGCGGTGTGCGCACGAGAGTTATCCTGCTGGAGAAGCTGCAAGTCTGGATAATTTGTGAACGCAGGAGCAACCCATGCATCCAGAACCTCATCTCGATATGTCACAGCATTAACATTTCCACGGAAGACGTGAAGAGGCAAGCGATGGTGACAACTGAATCCTCCCCAAATGTGAATACTGCCACCTCCAAATCGGTTGTGCTGACGAACACAGCAATCTGCAAAGCGCTCTCCAAACCGTCGTCAAATCCGCATACGTCCATCAGCAAAGGATATGTTGAATCTGCTCTCGTCTGTGAAAAGGACATCATTCCACTGCAGTCTAGTCCATCTTACATGTTGCTCTGCCCTATGCAGACGCTGCTGACGATGTCTGTGAGTCAAGTTTGGCTCAGCATAACGTCGTCTTGCAGTAAGGCCTGTATCTCTGAGTCGTCGTATGACTGTCATTCGAGAGACTTGCCCACGTCCACCCACTATTGCTCTTGCTGTTTGACTTGCCGGGAGAGAACGATTCCTTAGGTGACTCAGCACAATATGACGATCTTGCGTAGGGGTAGTAACTCGTGGTTGGCCACTCCGAAGTCTATCCCGGGAATTGCCAGAGGTTCCGTAACGTTTATTGAGACGTACAATAGTGCTGGTTCCGAAGGTTGTTATTGCCGGGAGTTGTAGTGAGGATAAGCTCTCACTGCAGATAAAATAGTTCTATTGCACGCGCCTCAAACAGCCTCTAACAACCAAGTCCAGCTCCCGGCCTTCACGTGTGGCTCAATTTGAGCCCGGCGGAACTGTTTCCACTGACGGGAGAAGGGGCAAAGGCGAGCGACTGGCGCCTTAAAACCAACAGCTTCAGGCAGATAGAGCTCGTGATCCTTGGTTGGTAGCTTATCTAAGAGAAGGAACTCTGAATTCAAATCACCGCTGCCTTGCGGGAATATCCATTTATGGAATTGGCTTCGGGAGTAAACCCTGAGGATAAATCCGGAGTCGGAGTCCCTAAGGCAGTCTAATGTCGATTCGACATTATTCTGGCAACTCCTGCGACATGGCTGGTACCAAACTGTATCGGCTACTGCCGTTCCTTTGGATCTACCGGCTGTGTGGAGAGGGGGAACATGCTGCATGGGCAACAGCTTGATCTCCATATAACTGTGCCCAAGCTCGCGCCCTGGAGAGGACACTCCAGCTTCACCCTATAGGTGTCGGCAAAACACGGGAAGTAGCAGTTACCGGTTATAAGCATTTTGCCCAATTGGCGTAGGGCATGGCGCCAGGGGCTACTTCCGACAGTGGGAGAGGTTCTAGGATCTCACTGGACAGCTACCGCCCGCTTCAAGCTGGGCAGCCCCCAGTCAATAAGGTGTTGTCCCGCCACTGTCTGCTTTCCCCATTGGGTGCATGGGGATTAGGGTCAAACCCGAACTGTGGACAGAAAATTTTGCACCAAGCAATTATCGAAAAAATAGAAATAAGCAAACTCTCAGATTGGGATGCTGGAACGTCCGGACTATGTTGACTGGACTATCCGAAAACCTACAGGATGTAAACGATGTAAGGAAGACAGCCATAATTAATGATGAGCTTAAACGACTTCAGGTGGATATAGCTGCACTTCAGGAAACGCGCCTGGCGGGCTCTGGAACGGTGAGCGAGAAGGACTACACATTTTATTGGCAAGGGAAAGATCTTAATAAAGCTAGAGAACACGGAGTAGGTTTTGCGGTCAAAAAATCGCTAACTAAAATGGTTGAACCAGGCGAGAATGGATCAGAACGCCTGTTAACGCTCCGCCTGCAAACTAGCACAGGTCCCATCACCCTTGTCAGTGTGTATGCTCCTACTCTGTACTCTGCCTCAGAAGCTAAAGATGAGTTCTACGAGAATCTAACAGCAATTATCAAAAGCATACCTAGGCAAGAACAGCTTGTTCTCCTTGGTGACTTTAACGCTAGAGTGGGTGCCGATAATGTTTCATGGCCTTCATGTCTGGGCAGGTTTGGTATTGGCAAGATGAATGAAAATGGACAACGGCTCTTAGAGTTGTGCGTCCACCATGACCTCTGCGTGACCAACACCTACTTTCAGACAAAACCCCAGCATAAGGTGTCATGGAGACACCCACGATCCAAGCACTGGCACCAACTTGACCTGATTCTCGTCAGAAGGCCACTCCTCAGGTCTGTGCTCTCCACGCGCTCGTACCATAGTGCAGACTGTGATACAGATCACTCCTTGGTTTGCTGCAAAATCAGAGCACAACCAAGAAAACTCTATCGTGTCAGACATGAAGGGAAACCACGCATTGATACCAGCAAGATGTCAGACCCTTTCATGATCGCTCAATTCACTGCGACCTTCGAGAAAGTGCTCAGTAGCCCTCAGCATGGTGATACTATTACAGAGAACTGGGAGCATCTACGGAACACCATTCAAAGTACTGCACTTGCCACCTTTGGTAAGAAAACAGCAAAGTCAAATGACTGGTTTGATGCTTCATCAGATGTGATGGCACCTGTCATTGAAGCTAAGCGCAGTGCTGTGAATGAATACAAACGTTCACCGAGTGCCAGAACCCTACAGATCCTGAGGGCTACGAGAAGCAAAGTTCAACAAACTGCTCGACGCTGTGCAAATGACTACTGGCTCCAGCTCAGTGAGAGCATCCAGATCGCAGCGCAAACAGGCAACATTAGACAAATGTATGACGGTATAAAGAAAGCACTTGGCCCCCATAAAAGTAAGACGGCACCGCTAAAAACCATCAGCGGAGAGAAGCTAACCGATAAGGGTAAGCAGATGGAGAGGTGGGTCGAGCACTACTCTGAGCTTTACGCTAGAGACAATACCGTTACGCCTGCAGCCCTTGATGGTGTCAACAGTCTGCCAACTATGGAGGAGCTGGATGCCGAACCAACATTAGAGGAACTCAGCAAGGCCATTGATAGCTTGGCCTCTGGCAAAGCACCAGGCAGTGATGGGATTCCTCCTGATTTAATCAAATGCTGTAAGAGCACGCTATTACATCCCCTGCATAGGATGCTGTGCCAGTGCTGGGAAGAGACAACTATTCCTCAAGACATGCGAGATGCCAAGATTGTAACACTGTATAAAAATAAAGGAGACAGAAGTGATTGCAATAACTACAGAGGCATCTCTCTTCTTAGTATTGTTGGTAAGGTTTTTGCCAAAGTCATCTTAATGCGACTACACAAGTTAGCTGAGCGCATATATCCAGAGTCACAGTGTGGATTCCGAGCTGGCAGATCAACAACAGACATGATCTTCTCTCTCCGCCAGCTTCAGGAAAAATCAAGAGAGCAGAAAAGACCATTATATATCGCCTTTATAGACCTCACAAAAGCATTCGACCTGGTTAGTAGGGATGGACTCTTTAAAATCCTCCTGAAAATAGGCTGCCCTTCTAAAATGCTGGAAATGATAAAGTCATTCCATGACGGCATGAAGGGAACAGTCCAATATGCTGGAAGCACGTCACAGCCCTTTGATATACGAAGTGGCGTTAAACAAGGCTGTGTTCTGGCTCCGACCCTCTTCGGAATCTTCTTTGCCTTACTCTTGAAACATGCATTCAGAGATGCAACTGAAGGAATATGCCTTCACACTAGGTCAGATGGCCGTCTGTTTAATCTTTCAAGGCTGAAGGCAAAAACAAAAATCAGAAGGGTCACTATAAGAGACTTGTTGTTCGCTGATGATGCTGCAGTCGTCACTCAAAGCCAACAGGAGCTTCAGAGCTTGATGAATCGCTTCACTAAAGCATGCAAGGACTTTGGCCTCACAATAAGTCTAAAGAAAACGAATGTGCTGAGTCAGGATGTGGGTGCTGCACCAGTTATCACTATCGATAACTATGAATTGGCAGTGGTGCACCACTTCACATACCTAGGGTCTACCATCAATGACAAACTCTCACTGGATACAGAAATCGACAGCCGCATTGGCAAAGCTGCAGCTACCTTTGCCCGCCTCACATCGCGTGTTTGGGGAAACTCTAAACTCACAATGAAGACCAAAGCTGCGGTATATAATGCCTGCGTCACCAGCACACTCCTATATGGCAGCGAGACCTGGACGACCTATGCTAAGCAAGAAAGAAGGCTCAATACCTTCCATTTGCGGTGTCTACGCCGCATCCTCGGCATCTCGTGGAAAGATAAAGTGACAAATGTCGAGGTGTTGTCACGTGCTGGCCTTCAAAGTATGTATACGCTTCTTAGACAGCGCAGACTTCGCTGGCTTGGCCATGTTCGCCGCATGGAAGATGGTCGCATCCCAAAAGATATCTTCTACGGACAATTAGCAGATGGCAAGAGAACAGTTGGGCGACCACAGCTGAGGTTCAAAGATGTGTGCAAGAGAGATATGAGGGCACTGGACATGGATCCAGCAACATGGGAGGATGAAGCTGCCGATCGCACTAAGTGGCGATGCTATTTACGGCGCCACCTCAGATTGGGCGAAGAGAGGCGCACACAAGAAGCAGAGGTGAGGAGAAAACGTCGAAAGGAGCACCAGGAAAATAAGCAGCTGAGGGCTGTCACCTCAGGGGCGCATTCCCATAGTCAGTTATGACTGAAGGGGCTATTATTATTATTACAATAGTGCTGTGGTGGCAATTCATCCTTCTGGCAATGGCCCGCGAGCTCATTCTGGTCTCCAACATACCAATGGCCCGTGGGCGGTCGTTTTCAGATAGTCGTGGCATTTCAAGCACATGTACTGGGTGTTTTATCTCAACGGCCTTTTCATACCGAGTATACTGCCACAACGCGCACACATTTTCAGGGTCATAGCTGTTAAGAATCGTGTTGCACGTGTAACTTTCATTGTTTTCATGTAGTCTGTACACACACCCATGGGTAGAATCTTGCACTTTCCATTCCAGCAGCCATTCGCTCTCTACCGCATGGCAAACACGGGGAAAATCCATTCCCACACTTTTTTTTGCCAGCTTCTCGGCATCAGTATATATATAATAGTGGTGCGTTTTTAATGTGCTTCAGTATATATATATATATATATATATATATATATATATATATATATATATATATATATATATATATATATATATATATATATATATATATATATATAAATACTACGATTGTTTTGGTTTAAAATAACATGTAACATATTAAAAAATCAGATTTATATTGTTGACGAAACTACAGATGGGGTGAGATAACTGCGACATACTTTTAATGTTGATATACCTACAGATGATCATCCCGGGACATATTTATACTTTTGACAGAACTACAGATGGGCTGAGATAACTGGTACAGATCTGTAATGTTGAAAGAGGTACAGACGATCTAACTGGAAAAGATTAGTAATACTCACAGAATTACTGATGGTCTGACTGGAGGAGAATTGCAACGCTTTCAGGTATGTTTTGTGAAATTATTAATATGTGTCATAGTGGTATGAGAATGATTGTTCAAACCTTTAAATAAGACAATAAATAAATTGACAACAAATACGCTGTCAAGTAAGCAGAAACTACACATCAAACCCCCAGCTCCAACAACTGACTACAGAGATTACAGTTATATAACTACGGGTAGAAAAATAAAGCAGTCCACCAACAACGAACCAAAACCGTAGAACAAGGGAGAGAGTTTATCACTGACATATGAAAAAATTCAACACAGTCCAACAAAAAACAATCCAATAGAAGAATTACATATTGCTATTTTAGACACCATACGTCAAATCGTCATTGATTAACAGCTGGAGTTAAGGAAGACCACACTATCGGTAGACACAAGAGGAAACGAAAAACACACATGGATCTTCATTTCAGCTTGTAGTACTTATAACGACACGTTGGTACACTCGCAATAATAGATATAGAGGTAAAAATCATTACACTTAGGAATAATAAATAAGTATAAACAAACAAGCAGCAACACTTTAATAAGCTGATGACGTGACGACCAAACATCCAGCTAGCAGTCCTTCACAGAAATAAACCTTTTAATGGTTAATAAAAGTGCCCCCCCCCCCCAATCCTCCACAAAAATAAATAAAAAAAAGGACAGAGATAACAGTCCAGCGGTCAAAATGTTATAAAAATGTACGCAATATACCCCGACTTATAACAGAGAGATCACACCTCTTGTCAGGTTTTGACGTGATGTCCAATCTCGGAAATAAGTGAAAAAGAAAACAAAAAAACTTAACCATGTGATACTTTAAACAGCACAGATAAAGAAGTTAGGGGAAGGCATCCAATTTACTTCCAAAGGGAAACTATTTAACTATTATTTAAATATCAAACTAAATAACAGATTTTAATTTTTTATTTATTTTTTATCAATTCAGTACACATATTTATTTTAAGCACAGTAAAATCTCTTATTTTTATTAGTAAATTTGCTAAGTTGTTAAAGAAACTTGTATTTCCCATGTTTAGAATTAAAAGTCTTTAAATAATATGGAGTTTGATGCGCAAGCTAAAGAAGTGAATAATTATTTCCTCTGCCACATAATTTTCGCAATATCTCATTTGATGCAGTCGCAGATGTGCACACCAACAATGTTTCATCGGCGCCAAATAGCGAACATCGACAATTCTTTAAAGACATTTTCTTACTTGGTCGGTTTTTATCCTATCCCGGGGACCGGAGTGGTTAAGAGGCATGGCGTCCACATCTAATTCTAAAGGCACAGGGTTCGGTTCCCAGTACATGGAATATTCTTGATGGAATTTTTTCAGAACTATTTTTTTTTTTTTTTTTTTTCTATAACCAGCGGCACTCGAGCTTTCCAGCTCTTTCGGCCCAATGACATGTCATTGCGAGGCTGGGGGGTCAGTGGACTTTCCTTCCAACCCGGTCAGGAGCTTCGCTCCTTCCCATCCACACGGGATTTATGTGCAGGAGCCGTTCAGGTTATTCAGTCAAATTTCCGGTCGTAAACATTTCTTCAAACGCCGACGGCCGGGTTTGAACCATGAACACCTGGTCGCTAGTATCGGATGGCTAGCCTTATTGGATCAGGGCGAAAAAATTGTAGGTCCCGTGTACAAGTTTCGCACGTTAAAATTATTCGGCAGTTGTAAATCATAAAGAGTAGGCCATACGACCGCTGCCGTTCCAGAGTTTACACAATTAAGAAAACCTTCCGGATACAAAAATATTTATAGAATGTGTGATTCATGTATACACACATTGGGACGCTCGCCGATGCTTTGGAGTTCGTGCACTGTACGGAGATTCTCCTTGTGAGCTAAAAGAGTAGATCGGACCACTGATGGAGTTTTCCGTGTACAATGTGAATGGTCCTTAAAACAAAACAAAGAAACCTCTTCTACCCTGGTGTGTAGAGGTTAGCCAGAGAGAGCGCCATATTAAGCTGTATATCTTTTGACCTGGATTCAGTCCAGTCCTCGGCCCATCAGGGATTGTCTAATGTTGTTCTCCTAGCGAATTCTTGGTCGTCCTGGAGATCTTGATCCCTGGCTATTGGTTTCCCATATGTGTCGTGGTAGCCTGTGACGGATTGCCTCCCCTTAGCTCTGCAGTAGTGGTCCAACAGTGGCCAAAACTCAAGAGTTTGTAAAATAGGTCGTCAAAGGTGTCTATCTTCGCACAAGATTACTCTTGGCAGTGTTGTAGATAGAAGAGTAATGTGGCTTCTATCCCAAGGGAGTGTTCATAAGATATTCCCGAAGTCAAGAACAATGCTGTATTAGCAGGGCAATTGTTAACTTATATAGGTTCGCCACCTTTTGGGAAGAATTAAGCAAAGGTTTTAACCCGTTCAAGCCCCCAGCTGGTGTAAATCTAGCGAAATTCTTTTATAAGAATTAAGTCTATATATGTAAATATATGTCTAAGTGTAAATATATATCTTAAAGAGTCTTGCACATATGCTTGCTTTCATACATATAATAAACGAATGAATTATGGTTGTTGTGTTTTAAAATAACATGTAACAAATTTGATAATCAATCAGATTTCACAGGTTGAAATGATGGTGCATTTTTTTATGAAAGTGTTATCTTCATAGAGACTGGATAGAGGAATGTTAATGTTCTTTGCTGTTGCCTTTTGTTAAGAACTTAGCTTAGCATCGATGACTACTGCAGCCGTGGTTTCAACAGTTCTTCAGTAATGATGACACCTTACAGTCTGACAGCTTTGTTCTATGAGCAGTCTAATAGCTTTGTTCTACAAACCGTCTGATAGCTTCGTTCCACTAACCAAAAGCAACTTTTGGGAAAATAATTTCCTGGCACAGTTTAGAATGGGCACTAGAAACCGAGGTTAAATGCTTTCGAATCCTTTGGTCTGGGAATGTTGTATTCCTCTTATGAGTCAGGATGGGGCTTCTCTGCGAGAATAAAGGGCAGGGTTGTCGCTGAACAGAGTGGAGCCTACATGACAACAACTTTCAGCATGAGAATGGAGGTAGAAGCAGTTACTGCAGCACTGAGGTGGCTGTCTGAAACTCCATCAACCGGGGCAGTTATATATGTGCTTCAGGTACAATTAGCATTCATTCTCTTCGACATTTGCTGAGGGAGACTGAACACTTATGGATTTGCCCGGAGAGCAGTAAAGTCGATACAATAACAGATGTGTAATGTTTGTCACGGATTGTCTCCCTTAGCTCTGCAGTTGGTATCCACTAGTGGCCAGCCCTCAAGAGTATCTAATATGGGTCTTGTAAGGTATCTACCTTCGCACAAGATTACTCTCGGAAGAGTTGTAGATAGAAGGATAATGACTCTTCTATCTCAAGGGAGATTTCACAAGATGTTTTCAGAGGTTAAGAACAATGCTGCATAGGGCAGAGCACTATTAACTTATATTTGATCCTTCGCCTTTTGTGAAACATTAAGCAATGGTTTTAGCCCGTTCGACCCAGCCTCATAAATTGGGAACCAGAAAAACTCTGGGAAGGTTAAGGCGGCCGGCGTGATGCTGATCACATCACCTAGTGTACCGAAGGTCAAGAACATATGGGCATAACACCATATTCCCTTATGACTCAATGGGCGTGTAACGGGATCCTTTTAACCCGATCACGACCCCAGCTGGTGTAAATCCAGCTAAATTCGTTTTATAAGTATTTGCTCTATAGATGTAGATACATGTCTAGATGTATATATATATATATATATATATATATATATATATATATATATATATATATATATATATATATATATATATATATATATATATATATATATATATATTAAAGAGAATTGCTCATAAGTTTTCTTTCATACCGATAATAACTGAATCAACTACGATTGTTGTGTTTTAAAATAACATGTCACATATAAGCAAATCAATTAGTCTTGACAGGTTAAGATAGCGATGGAATGATGATGAATTTTAGATGTAAATAAAATTGTCTTCACTGAGACTTGGGTTGAGGATTTCATAAAAACAATTGTCCTCTTGTTGTTTCCTTAATAAACTTAGCTGGTCTAAGTGAGTCCTGCAGCCGTGATTTCGTCAATTCTTCTGTGATACGGGCTCTTCTCAACACAACTCGTCCAATGTACGTGGTTAGTTTTGATTCCCTGCTGTTAACTCACATCTAGTGGCGTTGAAACTTGCAGCTTCGCACCATGTACAGTCTGATAGCTTCGTTCCACGAACTTTAGACAAAATAAAAAGAACAAATGCCTAAACGAAGTACATTTGTGGGATGCAAATTAACAGACGCATTGTCTCGCTGTCCAGCCACCAATGTTAGCTTCTCTGAATAATTATTCTCCCTGAGTATGCACAGTATAACTATTTGATTATGTCCTCAACATGATTATAAAGTACCGTTATTCTTCTGGTTATTGAATTGGGATAATATGTGCTTGGACAGCGTGTCTGCAATGATTTACCTCAATGTCGTAGATTTTTGATAGGGGAATTAAGACTTGAGTTGGGCCCTTTTGAATAGATTTGAATAAGTGATAGTCACAGTGAGATATAGTAATAGCAATAGAGTTCCACGAGTGAAATGGTAGACTGTGATAGAGGCTGTCTGTGAAATCGAGAAATCTTCTCTCTTTCACCTATCTTCTACGACAGATTTAACGGAGTCAGACAGTCTAAACACATATATATTACATATATATATATTCTATCCACTCACGTGCACGCACATACAAGACGACACGTAGACGTACAGACATGGGAAAACTATAACAAATGATTACATAGATATTCTAGAACGAGCTGACCAACACGCTGATTAAGTTTAAGTGCAGTTTTAATATCATCTAAAATCCCATCACAACACATAATATTACATCAAAGCATATACAAATAGTCATTAAAATCAAGGAATTTCTACAAGAAATGATAGACCCACAGTCATGATCTTCCCTCGATGTTTAGCCCACAGTCCCGTTAGGAGAACGATGATAGCCCAAAGAGTCACAGATACATATGATTTGGGTCTAATATTTCCCCCTTTTGAAGGTATGAACTGACTTTGATAGCAGTATCTATTCTAAGGAAAAATATTTTTCCTTAATGTACTGAATGAGGCCAGCTGTGAAGGTTCCTGATTCTAACAAATTTAGGGTGAGTTATCAGGATACCTTTCTGTTACCACCTTATGGCCTCAAGCAGACTTATTCTTGACTAGTATGAATAATAGCTACGTCTAATGTCTAGGGATATGCAAGTGTGGTGTGATGGTACTTTAATAATAATACACCTCTGATGAGTGCAGATGTGATGCAAGGGAAGTGATCTTGAAAAATACTTGTTGAGTAGAGTGAATTTTGGGTTAGAGTACTTGCTTGCAGATTAGTAGTGGATTTGTTTAAAAATATCTCCTCTTAGTTTCGTGAAAACAGTATGTCAGATAGCGGGTGAACTCTGGTCATAATGTACTGTTTCTAAACTGTTTTTGAGTGATGGGTGAATAGCTCTCGCGGCTAGTGTCCGCAGGTATGATTGAGAGCGGTGTGAAGAGAACAGTAGATTCTGTATGGATGCCTACGTAGTGCAGAAGATAAGATGTCGACGAGTTTTTTCGCTATATGTGGATGAGGAAGATGTTTAGCGAAGATTTTGGGAGGCCATGATTTTGTAGGCCTTGATTATTATATAACTGCTGTAGATGCAGTCTTTGTGCACTGATGTGAAGAGTAGAGATTTTGTAGGCCTTGATTATTATATAGCTGCCGTAGATGCAGTCTTTGTGCACTGATGTAAAGAGTAGAGATTTTGTAGGCCTTGATTATTATATAACTGCCGTAGATGCAGTCTTTGTGCACTGATGTGAAGAGTAGAGATTTTGTAGGCCAGGATGTGTATGGGCCGTATGGTGTGTTAACTGCAGTATGAAGATTCATATTTCGATGTAACTGTATTCGTCTAGATCTACGTGATGTTATAATTGTAATAAACCATGGTTAAAAATCATCAGACTTTACACCATTCCATGACTCGGTGTGTACGCTACTGTGAGTGACTGTCCCAAAACACACTCACCTTCTTCACCATAAATACATCCAACTGCAAACAATACCCAGTGTATCAAACGATTACAATTGTATTAGTGGTTCCAATCAACAAAACTGACGGTATCAGCAGATAGGATGGCGGTTATAGGACACTGACGGTATCAGTGGTGGCCGGTATGGGGAGTTTTAAGAGTTAGGGATTTAAATAAAAGACTAAGTGAACAGATTGCACTTAGAGATATTGAGATTGCAGAGGCAAGGAAACGGGTGGATGGCCTGCTTGACATTGTTTTGAAAAACAAAATGTGGTCTTCTGTCAATGTTGACAGTGATAGACGGAAAGTTGCAAAGAGTCAGCTCCACACACTCGTTGCTAATACTTCCACTGATGTTAAGCAGGATAGAGGTAAATCCCTACGTGGCAGGTACAATTTTCCCCGTAATGATGGCGTCTCTGCTAATGATTGTGATTCGTGGCGTCAGACAAACAAAGAGAATTCTAGATTGCCATCAAGTTCTGTTAATCATGAGAAGAATGGTCATATAGTTCAAGCCAGAACCCTTAATATCAACCATGTATCTACTGTTGTAAACCCTGATAAATTTATGGCAAGGAATAAATCTAGTACTACTAGGTCCAAGAATGAGACACATTATGGACGGGATGATAAACATTCTAGCGGTCCAGTTGCTCGTCAAACTCAGCTCAGTCAGTTTGACGGAATTGGTAAACATATCCCCATAGGCAAAGAAAGTAAAAGCTTTGGTAAGAGAAATAATTCTAAGGTTAGACAGGACCAAAGGAGTTTGTCAAGTGGTAATTCTTATTATCCAATGAACTGTAAACAATTTGACAGATTTCAACGTTTTGATCCTAGAAGTAACTATATTCAAAGAGGAGATGGTAATTGCAACAAAACTAACAGTGCTAACTTGATTCATAAAAATAACAATGGTCAAGATAGAGTAAAAGACGATGTGTTCTATAGACATAACAAATCTCCAAATTTTTTGTCACATAACCAGAGTGACTTTCTTCAACTAAAGCCTAAGTTTTCTTATAGGCAGGGTGATAAGAATGATAAGGGTCTATTGAATGATACTGCTTGTGCTAATTTTGATGTCGAGAGAGCATTTCGTTGTGTTAGGTGTAAAACTTTATTGCAGAATACAGCAGTGGCAACTTTCAGCCATGGTTGGTCCTAAGCATTCTGTGTTGTCTACTGTGTGTAAAAAAAAAGCTGATGACATCGTGAAGAGACCAGGACTTTGCACAAACCACTAGGTAATTGTTGAATTAACTATCCGTTTTTGCTATTTAAATCTTACGGCTGATTAAAGTGGAGATTTTCATTTGTATTCATTCACAGTGGTGACTGTTTAATAGAGGTCAGCGCTCCTAATTACCGTATCGGTCAAATATGTAGGTCACTCTGGCCATTTGTCCATTCAAGCGAGCCTAGCCAGTATATTAACCCACCGTGTCATGATGTCACCTCGCGTGTTGATGAGATGAGATATTTGCAAGACCTAGGAGGAATTTTTTTGTTCTTAAAGTCCTGTTTTTTTTGTTTTGTTTTTTTTTTGTTTACAAACAGTGAATGTTATTGTATAGAACTTTATATGTTGTTTATGGAATATTATGTAATTTCTTTGTAACATTTGATTGCCATAATTATTTTTGGTTGTTACTTATATGACTGTGTTTTAATTATGCATTAGTTCATTTCTATGCACAAACTTATTTACTGGGACGATGTAATAGTCATTTTTATAGATAGTCCTGAGTGTTCTTATTCACTACTTAAAATTTTGTTTTGTTTTTTTCATCATGGGTTTGATACCATGTTTAGTTAACATATTTATACAAAGATTTTTGGAATTAATTGTTATAGTCAAAGGTAATTTTAAACGAAACTTGTATGTATTATTGATGATTTTGCGTTAGAAGTTAACGACATATTCTGAAACTTGGTTTCCGGTTTTTTCTAAATTATAACATTTGATAATTTAAACAATTCGATTTTTTGTCAGCTAGAATTAACTTACAGTTCGGATTAAATGGAATTGGTAGAATTAACAGCGACGGTTGGTACTCTTGTTCATTTATAGAATTTAGATATCTGATTATAATACATAGTTAAGATAAATAATATTACACTTATATATATTTATATCTTCGTATATAGTTAACAGTGTATTACCCCATATGACGTTTCTGTGATGTATTATTATTATTTTTTTTTTAAAGAGAAAGAAAAATTACACGTTTTGATGTGTGTCTGTTTAAAGATAAGATTATTTTTTTTTATTATGTTACCTAACTGATTTAATTGTTAGTTGTTAATTATAGCTACGTATTACTTAGAAAAAAAAATATTATTTTTATTTAACTTTACGTTAAGAAACATTTTTTGTATTGTAATTTTCTTTTTGAGAAATGTGTTTTGGACATTGTGATATTTATTTTTTTTTTTTCGCCAGCGCTAGACTGTGTGTTAAGGTTACTATTATGTAGTGACATTAGTTCTTTGAAAATGTTTGGATGTTTGGATGTATTTTTTGGTATTTAGCGCTTGACTATGCGTCAATGCGAAACTTGTGATAGCATTAATATTTTTCGTTTGGGTGATATTTGATATAATTTATTTTTAGTTATGTATAAGTTTATAATTTCGTTAAATTACTTAATTTGCTGTGTTCGTCATAAGCTTTCTTTTTTGTGTTAGTATATAAATATACTTTCGCATTTTTGTGTTTTACAATACGTTGTTCATTTGGATAGTTATTGTAAAGTATTGTTACCAACTTTCTTTACATTTGCATCTTTACTTTCATCTCTCTTTGTTGACTATTCGTCATTCTTTACATCTTCTCTGTTGTCTTTTCAGTATTGTCTGATAGTTTGTTTATTCTTCCGTGTTTCTTCTTTGATGTAATTCATGCTTCTTGTATACTTTTTTTTGTTACGATATTTATACTTTCATTTTTTGTATTGTTAAGTTAATTATGTGACTTTAGATAATGTAATTGGTTATAATAATTCTATTTGTTTTACATGTTTTGCTTTGTTTTGCGGACGTTTCTTTCTTGTGTCACCAGACAAGAATCTACCACTACCAATTTGTTTATTGGGGTTGTCTCCCCTCAGGTTCAAATTCAAATTGAGAGAACTTCGCTCTCTTTTTTCTTCCTCCCGTTTACATAAGTCCGACCGAGGGATCGTCGGCTTATTCTGGGGTATAACAGTTCTTTGTACTCGCTGCATAGTAGCCATGGTAAAACACTTTTGCGAAGACTGTCTGTGAAACGGGGGTTCCCATTCCCCTTCGTCCACTTTATTATAATTATTGTTCTTTCCAGGCCTAAGTTTGCCACGTGGCGTTTCTAGGTCCTGGTTCCATTTCCCACGTGTGGGTGTTCCCTCTTTAGGTTCTGGTCCCGGTTTGCCATAATGCTTCTTTTGCATTTGGTGATTAATTTTCCACCCAGTGGAATTTTTCTCGCTGCATTGTTCGCAGTCTTCGACATATTTTCTTATGTCATCAACTTCTCCGGGCCAGAAATATCCAACAGATGTTCTTTGGCATGTGGTGCCCATCTTCTGGTGTTCACCATCTAGAACATGTGTTTGTCTCATAATTTGTGCCCTATATTTCGATGGCACTACTACCTGTCCACACCCGGATATTCCTGCTTTATCCGCCCTGCAAAGCAGTCCATCATCCAAATAGAAATCTCCTTTCCTTGGAGGGGAATGGAGTTTTTGGAGTTTTTCAAAACATGGCTTCAGTGACCTATCTTCAGCCTGTGCCTTTCTCCACTGTTTACGAGACATTGTTTTCAAAGCGTCAATTTTTGATTGCAGCAATAAGTAATTACATTTCTTAGCACAGCATACATTTTGTTTTTCCAACGTGATCTTTGCACTGACATTTCTTTGATAATTTTAACCTAAAGGCCATATGGTTTAATTCCAATGACCTGCTTGAATGTTTTGCAATTACCATCACTTAGCATGGTGGAGTAATTAATTTCTATCGTGTCAGAGACCAGCTTCACAAAACACTACCAGCCTCAGCCTCCATCACATCTGAACTTCATAGAAAGAGGCAAATGTTTACATTAGTAAAATATCAAATAAACATATAAACAAGCATTACAAAATCTCTTCCTTAAAGTACGATAGAAGCAAAACAATACATGTAAGTAATGAAATATGTTTCTAAATTTGATATTTATGGAGACCAAAAAAAAAAATTACATGTAATACTCGTATAAATATTTAGGCAAGGGGAAACATAAAGTAAGTTTCACAAGTAAATACCTTCACAATTTATATTACAGCCTGCTTCACTTTCCACTTGACGAAGTTTCCAGTCTTTCTTCTCGTACCAAGAACCAGCTGGTGCACGTGTCTGGCCGGCATTTAAACAAAAAATAATACATGGGCTTCTGTGACAAGTCATGTCAATAAAATACATAAGAAATAAACATTAATTTGAGGAAACAAATGTGCACTATGCTTACAGGAAAAATGATAATGTATTGAATTATGAGCAGTCATCCGTTATTCTTGTAACTCAGAAAAATGTGATGATTTTGAATTGCCTGTCTATGTGGCAGCCTACTCTTGTATTGTTTCAAGTATGTCACTGCCTTCTTTTCTATACAGGTTCATTACTTCAAAGGTGAACGACGAAACATATAAACAGACAGAGTGTCACACCAATACATGTATACATGTAACTTTGTATGAAGATGGCTAAGTCCTGGTCTAGTCGAATCACAGTTTATTTACAAGATGTACCATCACACTTGGCCTTGCAGAACAACTTCATTCAATACAAAGTCTACTAGATTATGACTACGGAGCTTTCTTTTTTATGCTCTTGTTGATAATTCTGTCTTATTCAGTATTTATAACTTCCTTGATTAATATCGTCTATTCATATATTCTTATAACGTTCAGGTTATTGATTGTTAATACCGGGCATCTCCGGGATTAATTTCCTTCAAACATTCGTTCTTTACTTGTCTGCTTATTGTAGATATTATCTTCTACTGTATGATGCTGCTGAGTCTGTCCAGAACAGATCATCGAGTTAGCAAACTTTGATGAGCAAGCATTTGTCTGTCAAGATGGCTGGTTCACCTTGTACAAACATTGCCTAGGTTCGTGCGATCTGCCTGTCTAACTGGCGTTTCTCGAATGTTTCTTTTCTCAACTGCCCCTAAGAGCATGCACCGTGAACTCTATTCACTAATCTAGCCTTCTTCCGGGAGGTTTTATGCGCACCTTTCTCGGACAACCTTCTTGCCCTTTATCTTACTTCTTATACCTTACTGTCTTGGTTTAAACCATCAATTGCTTCCCCTGCCACATGTACTAATAGATAGTTCTTGTAACTCCCTGGTGGTTGAAATGAAGCACAGTGGGCCGCCTTCTTTCATATCATTCCAGTAATCAGCCAGCGTCGTAAGAATTAGGGATTAGGGTTAGACTTAGGATACTTAAACCTGTTTGAAATTAATTTCAGTGGGTCGTCTTCTTTGATGTCATCGCAGTAAGTCGCCAACGTCGTTAAGGTTAGGTTTAGGATACCTAAACGTAAGCATTACTCCTACTTAATGCGTCTCTGAATTATATTTTAAGGTCCTATCGAACTTACGGCAATGTGTTCTTCATTTCAACCCCTAAACCTAACTCTTACCACTGTTTACTGCGTCTCTGAATTCTTTTTGTTAAGGCCTTATCGAACAGAGTGTCCGCTGTACTTCATTTAAACCTTCTTTGCCTTAGTATTAATGACTAATATGTTTATCCTTGCCGCATCACAATTAGTCAGTTTTACATGTGCTGTAGAATAAGTTTTGCTTCCATCGCTGAACTCTGACCTTTTACAGTTGGAGGTAACCACAGCATCTCATGTTTTGAGGCATTTTCCCACCACAAAAAAACAAACAAACAAAGAAAATGGAGAGACCGACCAGAATGTAAATACCAGGACTGGGACGAACATTAACTATCGCAGATGACATACTCAAGTACAGGACTGGCTCAGACAGACAGGAAATGGTTCAAGGCATACACGAGACACTAGAGGCGCTTTCTAAATGGTGTATGGAAAGCGAATCAGGGGTCAATCCCAACAAGGCCTGTGTGATGTGGTGCTCTTTCAACAACATCATAGTGAAAGCAGACCTTCCAGACATCACTTTCAGTGGGCAGAACATTGACAGGCAAGACAGGGTAAGTATCTGGGAGTAACGTTTGATCGTGGACTATCATTCAAGTATAGTATGTCGAACTGATCATAGGAAAGTACGAGTGAGGACTGCCAGCCTTAAAAATTATGATTGTAACGCATTCAAAATGAAAGGATGCGAGTAGTTTTGGGCTGTACGTGTGATACCCCTATTGTGACAATGAGATACACGCTCAGATTGCTGAATATTAGATATGCAACGGACTGAGGTGGCTGTCTGAAACTAAATCACCTGGGG
>JAMPIV010008829.1:217500-466258 GCA_024509875.1 Oreohelix idahoensis
ATATATATATATATATATATATATATATATATATATATATATATATATATATATATATATATACTTACAGAAGCACATTAAAAACACACCACCTGTATAATCCTGGAACAGAGTGTGAAATGTAAATATAAGTGTTTAGAAGTTTACATATTTGGAATCTTTATTAATTTTCCTATGAATCCATGCTGGTCATTAATTTGTTATGAAATTCATTGCATTCAGTGCAGGCAAGGGAGAAAACCAAAAATGCAACCAATAAAAAAATTCATTCACACTATCCTCAGTATCTGGTATGTCCACCGTGTGCTTGCAAACAAGCTTGGCAGCGGGTCCGCATGGAACGCACAAGTCTCTGAAGGAAATTCCGGGGATTCAAGTCCCATTCAAGTGTAAGAGTAGCTTCGAGCTGTTGCAGATTAGCTGGAGAACCTTGCCTGTAGAATCTGCGTCCAAGCTCGTCCCACAGATGTTCTATAGGGGACATGTCTGGTGATAGTGCAGGCCAATCAATCGTCACAATGTTCTGCTGTTGTAGATATTGCTGCGTAATGCATGCGGTGTGCTCACGTGAGTTATCCTGCTGGAGAAGCTGCAAGTCTGGATAATTTGTGAACGCAGGAGCAACCCATGCATCCAGAACCTCATCTCGATATGTCACAGCATTAACATTTCCACGGAAGACGTGAAGAGGCAAGCGATGGTGACAACTGAATCCTCCCCAAATGTGAATACTGCCACCTCCAAATCGGTTGTACTGACGAACACAGCAATCTCCAAAGCGCTCTCCAAACCGTCGTCAAATCCGCATACGTCCATCAGCAAAGGATATGTTGAATCTGCTCTCGTCTGTGAAAAGGACATCATTCCACTGCAGTCTAGTCCATCTTACATGTTGCTCTGCCCGTTGCAGGCGCTGCTGACGATGTCTGTGAGTCAAGTTTGGCTCAGCATAACGTCGTCTTGCAGTAAGGCCTGTATCTCTGAGTCGTCGTATGACTGTCATTCGAGAGACTTGCCCACGTCCACTCACTATTGCTCTTGCTGTTTGACTTGCCAGGAGAGAACGATTCCTTAGGTGACTCAGCACAATATGACGATCTTGCGTAGGGGTAGTAACTCGTGGTTGGCCACTCCGAAGTCTATCCCGGGCACTGCCAGTGGTTCCGTAACGTTTATTGAGACGTACAATAGTGCTGGTTCCAAAGGTTGTTATTGCCGGGAGTTGTAGTGAGGATAAGCTCTCACTGCAGATAAAATACTTCTATGGAAGGCGCCTCAAACAGCCTCTGACAACCAAGTCCAGCTCCCGGCCTTCACGTGTGGCTCAATTTGAGCCCGGCGGAACTGTTTCCACTGACGGGAGAAGGGGCAAAGTCGAGCGACTGGCGCCTTAAAACCAGCGGCTTCGGGCAGATAGAGCTCGTGATCCTTGGTTGGTAGCTTATCTAAGAGAAGGAACTCTGAATTCAAACCACCGCTGCCTTGCGGGAATATCCATTTATGGAATTGGCTTCTGGAGTAAACCCTGAGGATAAATCCGGAGTCGGAGTCCCTAAGGCAGTCTAATGTCGATTCGACATTATTCTGGCAACTCCTGCGACATGGCTGGTACCAAACTGTATCGGTTACTGCCGTGCCTTTGGATCTACCGGCTGTGTGGAGAGGGGAACATGCTGCATGGGCAACAGCTCAATCTCCACATAACTGTGCCAAAGCTCGAGCCCTGGAGAGGACACTCCAGCTTCACCCTATAGGTGTCGGCAAAACACGGGAAATAGCTGTTACCGGTTATAAGCATTTTGCCCAATTGGCGTAGGGCATGGCGCCAGGGGCTACTTCCGACAGTGGGAGAGGTTCTAGGATCTCACTGGACAGCTACCGCCCGCTTCAAGCTGGGCAGCCCCCAGTCAATAAGGTGTTGTCCCGCCACTGTCTGCTTTCCCCATTGGGTGCATGGGGATTAGGGTCAAACCCGAACTGTGGACAAAAAATTGTGCACCAAGCAATTATCGAAAAAATAGAAATAAGCAAACTCTCAGATTGGGATGCTGGAACGTCCGAACTATGTTGACTGGACTATCCGAAAACCTACAGGATGTAAACGATGTAAGGAAGACAGCCATAATTAATGATGAGCTTAAACGACTTCAGGTGGATATAGCTGCACTTCAGGAAACGCGCCTGGCGGGCTCTGGAACGGTGACCGAGAAGGACTACACATTTTATTGACAAGGGAAAGATCTTAATAAAGCTAGAGAACACGGAGTAGGTTTTGCGGTCAAAAAATCGCTAACTAAAATGGTTGAACCAGGCGAGAATGGATCAGAACGGCTGTTAAAGCTCCACCTGCAAACTTGCACAGGTCCCATCACCCTTGTCAGTGTGTATGCTCCTACTCTGTACTCTGTCTCAGAAGCTAAAGATGAGTTCTACGAGAATCTAACAGCAATTATCAAAAGCATACCTAGGTAAGAACAGCTTGTTCTCCTTGGTGACTTTAACGCTAGAGTGGGTGCCTGTGATAAAATTAACCGTGATACAACGTTAAAATATCTCCAAAGATAAAATGTAGGGATAAAAATAATACGTAAGCTACTAGAAGACATGATCGCCCATGCCGCGGGTCACCACACGCCATGGAAACCAACTTGCTAGACGTGAAGGCAAAACGTTTACCCTTGTAGACGGGATGAGAACGGAGATCAAAAAGAAAAATATGACTGAACACGTGCTTGAAACTAGCAAGGCTAAAAAGACGCAATTGGTGGGGAAAGGAAAAAAATTCACGTCCCCAAGTTGACACGAGGTAAAGAAATGGACAAAAAGGACCTTAGTTATTATACGCAACAGTCATTTCTTGGACGCTTTTGCGATACTTAGTCCTTTTATTTGAATTCAGCGGCAAACGCATTACAGAAGATGCTCGAACATATTTAAAAAAAAAACAACTAACCTTGAAAAGTAACTTTTTCTTAATAATAATGTTAGGAATATAAAACCTAGCTGGCCTGATGGCCCATCTTGAGCAGAGAAATAATATGCTTTCATTTATACAGACGGATAGATAATAATGAAGATATTGACAAAAGACTGTGTTGTTCATATCAGCGAGCGACTGCATTGAAACAAAAAAATGTCACTAATTTTAAAAAAATTGCGGCCTTGAGACTCAAGTGCTAAAATCTAGATGAATGAAAGAGAGGGGGAATTAGTGGAAAGTTTTGGCTAAAAATAACTCTAGAGGCAGATTCGTGTAGGAAATGCATGTATAAACAAGTGTGTTTTTGTAAAAAACGCAAGTAGAGACAGACGGACCAACAGACAATAATACATACTTGACTGAGGTATAACTGAAATTGACTTTTGGTAGGAGGTTTGAAATTTGAAAAGGGGGAAAGGCTGTGATTGGCCACAGATAAACATATTATCGGCGCTCAGACGCGCATTTTTGCCATTCATCATAAATTGTCCAGTAGTAGACACAGTAATTCTTCAGTGGTGTAATTCCGAGAAGCTAATTGCAATATTTAGAGGGACGCCATACTAGAGCCAGCAGCTCAGCTGATGTTTGCTAGCATATAACTGTGTTCTCTATTCATAATTCTGGTAAGTATGAAAGTATTTCTTTGTATATTTTAATATTGTTTAATGTTTCGAGTGATTTGATACTGCCATATCATAATCTATCCCTTACAACAAGTAAGGATTCGCTCTAGATCCCCAGCCCCAGTTCAGGGTCTAGAGACAAACAAAATACATAAACGCCAGCAAGGATTATGAAGGGCGGATCAAGTGTTGAGATCAGTGGAACATATCACCTATCCTATTCAATGGCAGGAAGCTAATGAACATATTTCAGAATATGTAGTCTTGGGGAACTTATACTATGTGAAACCAACTTGGTAAGATGTGCTGTATGGTCAGAGAGATCTGACTCCGTCTATGTGGTGTTGTTGTGTAGTGTAGAAGTGACTCAGGAGGTAGAGTTTTGACACATGACCCAATACTTTTATTTCAGAACTGTGAGTTTTTTATTTGGCACCAAAGTGGTGTCAAATGCTATGTTGAAAAATAGAAGTGTGGACCCGTGCAGTCTAAAATTTTGGCAGAGCAGCCTATATTGCCCCCAAGCACGGAGAGGTGGGGCCACCAGATTCCAGCACCAGAACTACTCAGTCAAAGATACGTGAGCGTCTGGCCTGCTGGACATTCATCAACTTATTTAATAACTAACACCCAATTATATTCCCATCAACTAGAACATACCATGTTGGGAAATAAACTTGTATTTTTCCCATCAGTAAATGGACAATGTTTGGTAGTCATAGACTGGGAGTGATGAAGCCACCCCAACAGCACATCCATTAATCGTTCTTCCAGAGAAATTACAAATATAAACAGTAGTAATATTAACTAGTCTTGTAAAATACATATGTACACACCTTTCATTTATTATGCCATATATTCATGCATTTCATTCATAATTTCAAAACCTATCATATGTTCTGACCAAAATAAAACCTTGGTTCAGAACAAATAAACTTAAAGAAAATTTAAATATCAAAATTTTAAACAGCTTGAGTTAGTTCAGTGTGTTATAAATTTTATTAATATTATTAAACTTATAAAATATCTGTGTGTGTGTGTTTGTGGTTGTTCGTCCATCACGGGTGATGAAGACCACTCTGTTCATCCAATTATTTAAGAATATGTTAGTTTAGTCTATGGGTACGAAGGTGACTGAAGAGCCCGATGCGGGCCTGGAAAGATCTTGGACAGTGTGGGCAGGGAATGTTTGCTTCATGTGAAGGTTTTATTTCACGGTCCTTTCCAGCCCGTCTCCGCCGCTCCGCCGCCGCCCCCTGGACGATTTGCATGCTGCTGCACCCTCACGAAGAGATGTGCGCCAAGCAGTTCGGTCCCGCGCAGCAGCTTCCCATGTGTCTGGGTTCATGTCAAAGGCCTTCAATGACGTCTTTAACGTGTCCCTGAAGCGCTTCCTTTGGCCACCATGGGAGCGTTTACCCCTCTGCATCTCACCATAAAAGAGTATGGATGAAAGAGTGACTTGCGCGGTGATTTGGATTAAAGTGAGGAAGAGTTGCGCAATTCGTCGACCTCACTCTCTCGCCTGGGTCCATCTCAATCCAGTAACAAGACAAGTCAAGACGACTGGAGATGAAGTCAGGTGCAGTGGATGACCAGGGCTTTCTACGTGCCTCGCCGTGCTTCTTACGCTCCACAGCGCGTTGCTGGTAATCGCCGTCATGCCCGTTGAACCAACAGGTGGTTTCTTCCGCGCAGTCTATCGAATCCAGTCTTCGCATGCATGGGTAGGCAGACCCTAACTCACCGAAGGTTTATAACCATTCGGCTACCCTCACCTAGTTTAGCCGGCCTGTCAAAGCCGTTGTCCGGGGGTGGCCGCTGTCGCATGCTGACAGCTACGAGGAGCCACAGGTGAGGGCTGGATGCCAGGTTTGGACCAAAAGTGGCTGAGCTGCCCTGAAAAGGGCATGACAGCTCCTTCACCAGATATACTACCAATACCTGACCTCCCAACACCCCCGTGTGTGTTTGTATATACTAATACAACACCTTACATTTCAGTACCCTAGATTTTTAACGTAGCCACATTCATTAGTAAAAAAAGATATGTGTGAGGTCGTAAGTGGAAGCAAGAAGGGCCTTCTGTAAATTCACAGCTACATTTACCTCAGGAGCCTTCACAGCTGACCTCGTGCATCACACTAGGTAATATCACAACCATACAGTACCATCAAATCCACTACAGTGCCGATAATGTTTCATGGCCTTCGTGTCTGGGCAGGTTTGTTATTGGCAAGATGAATGAAAATGGACAACGGCTCTTAGAGTTGTGCGTCCACCATGACCTCTGCGTGACCAACACCTACTTTCAGATAAAACCCCAGCATAAGGTGTCATGGAGACACCCACGATCCAAGCACTGGCTCCAACTTGACCTGATTCTCGTCAGAAGGCCACTCCTCAGGTCTGTGCTCTCCACGCGCTCGTACCATAGTGCAGACTGTGATACAGATCACTACTTGGTTTGTTGCAAAATCAGAGCACAACCGAGAAAACTCTATCGTGTCAGACATGAAGGGAAACCACGCATTGATACCAGCAGGATGTCAGACCCTTTCATGATCGCTCATTTCACTGCGACCTTCGAGAAAGTGCTCAGTAGCCCTCAGAATGGTGATACTATTACAGAGAACTGGGAGCATCTACGGAACACCATTCAAAGTACTGCACTTGCCACCTTTGGTAAGAAAACAGCAAAGTCAAATGACTGGTTTGATGCTTCATCAGATGTGATGGCACCTGTCATTGAAGCTAAGCGCAGTGCTATGAATGAATACAAACGTTCACCGAGTGCCAGAACCCTACAGATCCTGAGGGCTACGAGAAGCAAAGTTCAACAAACTGCTCGACGCTGTGCAAATGACTACTGGCTCCAGCTCAGTGAGAGCATCCAGATCGCAGCGCAAACAGGCAACATTAGACAAATGTATGACGGTATAAAGAAAGCACTTGGCCCCCATAAAAGTAAGACGGCACCGCTAAAAACCATCAGCGGAGAGAAGCTAACCGATAAGGGTAAGCAGATGGAGAGGTGGGTCGAGCACTACTCTGAGCTTTACGCTAGAGACAATACCGTTACGCCTGCAGCCCTTGATGGTGTCAACAGTCTGCCAACTATGGAGGAGCTGGATGCCGAACCAACATTAGAGGAACTCAGCAAGGCCATTGATAGCTTGGCCTCTGGCAAAGCACCAGGCAGTGATGGGATTCCTCCTGATTTAATCAAATGCTGTAAGAGCACGCTATTACATCCCCTGCATAGGATGCTGTGCCAGTGCTGGAAAGAGACAACTATTCCTCAAGACATGCGAGATGCCAAGATTGTAACACTGTATAAAAATAAAGGAGACAGAAGTGATTGCAATAACTACAGAGGCATCTCTCTTCTTAGTATTGTTGGTAAGGTTTTTGCCAAAGTCATCTTAATGCGACTACACAAGTTAGCTGAGCGCATATATCCAGAGTCACAGTGTGGATTCCGAGCTGGCAGATCAACAACAGACATGATCTTCTCTCTCCGCCAGCTTCAGGAAAAATCAAGAGAGCAGAAAAGACCATTATATATTGCCTTTATAGACCTCACAAAAGCATTCGACCTGGTTAGTAGGGATGGACTCTTTAAAATCCTCCTGAAAATAGGCTGCCCTTCTAAAATGCTGGAAATGATAAAGTCATTCCATGACGGCATGAAGGGAACAGTCCAATATGCTGGAAGCACGTCACAGCCCTTTGATATACGAAGTGGCGTTAAACAAGGCTGTGTTCTGGCTCCGACCCTCTTCGGAATCTTCTTTGCCTTACTCTTGAAACATGCATTCAGAGATGCAACTGAAGGAATATGCCTTCACACTAGGTCAGATGGCCGTCTGTTTAATCTTTCAAGGCTGAAGGCAAAAACAAAAATCAGAAGGGTCACTATAAGAGACTTGTTGTTCGCTGATGATGCTGCAGTCGTCACTCAAAGCCAACAGGAGCTTCAGAGCTTGATGAATCGCTTCACTAAAGCATGCAAGGACTTTGGCCTCACAATAAGTCTAAAGAAAACGAATGTGCTGAGTCAGGATGTGGGTGCTGCACCAGTTATCACTATCGATAACTATGAATTGGCAGTGGTGCACCACTTCACATACCTAGGGTCTACCATCAATGACAAACTCTCACTGGATACAGAAATCGACAGCCGCATTGGCAAAGCTGCAGCTACCTTTGCCCGCCTCACATCGCGTGTTTGGGGAAACTCTAAACTCACAATGAAGACCAAAGCTGCGGTATATAATGCCTGCGTCACCAGCACACTCCTATATGGCAGCGAGACCTGGACGACCTATGCTAAGCAAGAAAGAAGGCTCAATACCTTCCATTTGCGGTGTCTACGCCGCATCCTCGGCATCTCGTGGAAAGATAAAGTGACAAATGTCGAGGTGTTGTCACGTGCTGGCCTTCAAAGTATGTATACGCTTCTTAGACAGCGCAGACTTCGCTGGCTTGGCCATGTTCGCCGCATGGATGATGGTCGCATCCCAAAAGATATCTTCTACGGACAATTAGCAGATGGCAAGAGAACAGTTGGGCGACCACAGCTGAGGTTCAAAGATGTGTGCAAGAGAGATATGAGGGCACTGGACATGGATCCAGCAACATGGGAGGATGAAGCTGCCGATCGCACTAAGTGGCGATGCTATTTACGGCGCCACCTCAGATTGGGCGAAGAGAGGCTCACACAAGAAGCAGAGGTGAGGAGAAAACGTCGAAAGGAGCACCAGGAAAATAAGCAGCTGAGGGCTGTCACCTCAGGGGCGCATTCCCATAGTCTATTATTATTATTACAATAGTGCTGTGGTGGCAATTCATCCTTCTGGCAATGGCCCGCGAGCTCATTCTGGTCTCCAACATACCAATGGCCCGTGGGCGGTCGTTTTCAGATAGTCGTGGCATTTCAAGCACATGTACCGGGTGTTTTGTCTCAACGGCCTTTTTATACCGAGTATACTGCCACAACTCGTACACATTTTCAGGGTCATAGCTGTTGGGAATCGTGTTGCACGTGTAACTTTCATTGTTTTCATGTAGTCTGTACACAAACCCGTGGGTTGAATCATGCACTTTCCATTCCAGCATCCATTCGCTCTCTACCTCATGACAAACACGGGGAAAATCCGTTCCCACACTTTTTTCCCAGCATCTCGGCATCAGTATATATAATAGTGGTGCGTTTTTAATGCTTCAGTATATATATATATATATATATATATATATATATATATATATATATATATATATATATATATATATATATATATATATATATATATATATATATATATACTACGATTGTTTTGTTTTAAAATAACATGTAACATATTAAAAAATCAGATTTATATTGTTGACGAAACTACAGATGGGGTGAGATAACTGCGACATACTTTTAATGTTGATATACCTACAGATGATCATCCCGGGACAGATTTGTACTGTTGACAGAACTACAGATGGGCTGAGATAACTGGTACAGATCTGTAATGTTGAAAGAGGTACAGACGATCTAACTGGAAAAGATTAGTAATACTCACAGAATTACTGATGGTCTGACTGGAGGAGAATTGCAACGCTTTCAGATATGTTTTGTGAAATTATTAATATGTGTCATAGTGGTATGAGAATGATTGTTCAAACCTTTAAATAAGACAATAAATAAATTGACAACAAATACGCTGTCAAGTAAGCAGAAACAACACGTCAAACCCCCAACTCCAACAACTGACTACAGAGATTACAGTTATATAACTACGGGTAGAAAAATAAAGCAGTCCACCAACAACGAACCAAAACCGTAGAACAAGGGAGAGAGTTTATCACTGACATATGAAAAAATTCAACACAGTCAAACAAAAAACAATCCAATAGAAGAATTACATATTGCTATTTTAGACACCATACGTCAAATCGTCATTGATTAACAGCTGGAGTTAAGGAAGACCACACTATCGGTAGACACAAGAGGAAACGAAAAACACACATGGATCTTCATTTCAGCTAGTAGTACTTATAACGACACGTCGGTACACTCGCAATAATAGATATAGAGGTAAAAATCATTTCACTTAGGAATAATAAATAAGTATAAACAAACAAGCAGCAACACTTTAATAAGCTGATGACGTGACGACCAAACATCCAGCAAGCAGTTCTTCACAGAAATAAACCTTTTCATGGTTAATAAAAGCGCCCCCCCCCCCCCCCCCTCCTCCAAAAAAATAAATAAAAAAAATGGACAAAGATAACAGTCCAGCGGTCAAAATGTTATAAAAATGTACACAATATACCCCGACTTATAACCGAGAGATCACACCTCTTGTCAGGTTTTGACGTGATGTCAAATCTCGGAAATAAGTGAAAAAGTAAACAAAAAAACGTAACCATGTGATACTTTAAGCAGCACAGATAAAGAAGTTAGGGGAAGGCATCCAATTTACTTTCAAAGGGAAACTATTTAACAATTATTAAAATATCAAACTAAATAACAGATTTTAATTTTTTATTTATTTTTTATCAATTCAGTACACATATTTATTTAAGGCACATTAAAATCTCTTACCCTTATTACTACATTTGCTAAGTTGTTAAAGAAACTTGTATTTTCCATGTTTAGAATTAAAAGTCTTTAAATAATATGGAGTTTGATGCGCAAGCTAAAGAAGTGAATAATTATTTCCTCTGCCACATTCAATGATAATTTTCGTTATATCTCATTTGATGCAGTCGCAGATGTGCACACCAACAATGTTTCATCGGCGCCAAATAGCGAACATCGACAATACTTTAAAGACATTTTCTTACTTGGTCGGTTCTCTCCTATCCCGGGGACCGGAGTGGTTAAGAGGCATGGCGTCCACATCTAATTCTAAAGGCACAGGGTTCGGTTCCCAGTACATGGAATATTCTTGATGGAATTTTTTCAGAACTATTTTTTTTTCTTTTTTTTTTACTATAACCAGCGGCACTCGAGCTTTCCAGCTCTTTCGGCCCAATGACATGTCATTGCGAGGCTGGGGGGGTCAGTGGACTTTCCTTCCAACCCGGTCAGGAGCTTCGCTCCTTCCCATCCACACGGGATTTATGTGCAGGAGCCGTTCAGGTTATTCAGTCAAATTTCCGGTCGTAAACATTTCTTCAAACGCCGACGGCCGGGTTTGAACCATGAACACCTGGTCGCCAGTATCGGATGGCTAGCCTTATTGGATCAGGGCGAAAAAATTGTAGGTCCCGTGTACAAGTTTCGCACGTTAAAATTATTCGGCAGTTGTAAATCATAAAGAGTAGGCCATACGACCGCTGCCGTTCCAGAGTTTACACAATTATGAAAACCTTCCGGATACAAAAATATTTATAGAATGTGTGATTCATGTATACACACATTGGGACGCTCGCCGATGCTTTGGAGTTCGTGCACTGTACGGAGATTCTCCTTGTGAGCTAAAAGAGTAGATCGGACCACTGATGGAGTTTTCCGTGTACAATGTGAATGGTCCTTAAAACAAAACAAAGAAACCTCTTCTACCCTGGTGTGTAGAGGTTAGCCAGAGAGAGCGCCATGTTAAGCTGTATATCTTTTGACCTGGATTCAGTCCAGTCCTCGGCCCATCAGGGATTGTCTAATGTTGTTCTCCTAGCGAATTCTTGGTCGTCCTGGAGATCTTGATCCCTGGCTATTGGTTTCCCATATGTGTCGTGGTAGCCTGTGACGGATTGCCTCCCCTTAGCTCTGCAGTAGTGGTCCAACAGTGGCCAAAACTCAAGAGTTTGTAAAATAGGTCGTCAAAGGTGTCTATCTTCGCACAAGATTACTCTTGGCAGTGTTGTAGATAGAAGAGTAATGTGGCTTCTATCCCAAGGGAGTGTTCATAAGATATTCCCGAAGTCAAGAACAATGCTGTATTAGCAGGGCAATTGTTAACTTATATAGGTTCGCCACCTTTTGGGAAGAATTAAGCAAAGGTTTTAACCCGTTCAAGCCCCCAGCTGGTGTAAATCTAGCGAAATTCTTTTATAAGAATTAAGTCTATATATGTAAATATATGTCTAAGTGTAAATATATATCTTAAAGAGTCTTGCACATATGCTTGCTTTCATACATATAATAAACGAATGAATTATGGTTGTTGTGTTTTAAAATAACATGTAACAAATTTGATAATCAATCAGATTTCACAGGTTGAAATGATGGTGCATTTTTTTATGAAAGTGTTATCTTCATAGAGACTGGATAGAGGAATGTTAATGTTCTTTGCTGTTGCCTTTTGTTAAGAACTTAGCTTAGCATCGATGACTACTGCAGCCGTGGTTTCAACAGTTCTTCAGTAAAGATGACACCTTACAGTCTGACAGATTCTCCTATGAACAGTCTAATAGCTTCGTTCTACAAACCGTCTGATAGCTTCGTTCCACTAACCAAAAGCAACTTTTGGGAAAATAATTTCCTGGCACAGTTTAGAATGGGCACTAGCAACCTAGGTTAAATGCTTTCGAATCCCTTGGTCTGGGAATGTTGTATTCCTCTCATGAGTCAGGATGGGGCTTCTCTGCGAGAATAAAAGGGCAGGGTTGTCGCTGAACAGAGTGGAGCCTACATGACAACAACTTTCAGCATGAGAATGGAGGTAGAAGCAGTTACTGCAGCACTGTGGTGGCTGTCTGAAACTCCATCAACCGGGGCAGTTATATATGTGCTTCAGGTACAATTAGCATTCATTCTCTTCGACATTTGCTGAGGGAGACTGAACACTTATGGATTTGCCCGGAGAGCAGTAAAGTCGATACAATAACAGATGTGTAATGCTTGTCACGGATTGTCTCCCTTAGCTCTGCAGTTGGTATCCACTAGTGGCCAGCCCTCAAGAGTATCTAATATGGGTCTTATAAGGTGTCTACCTTCGCACAAGATTACTCTCGGAAGAGTTGTAGATAGAAGGATAATGACTCTTCTATCTCAAGGGAGATTTCACAAGATGTTTTCAGAGGTTAAGAACAATGCTGCATAGGGCAGAGCACTATTAACTTATACTTGATACTTCGCCTTTTGAGAAACATTAAGCAATAGTTTTAGCCCGTTCGACCCAGACTTATAAATTGGGAACCAGAAAAACTCTGGGAAGGTTAAGGCGGCCGGCGTGATGCTGATCACATCACCTAGTGTACCGAAGGTCAAGAACATATGGGCATAACACCATATTCCCCTATGACTCAATGGGCGTGTAACGGGATCCTTTTAGCCCGATCACGACCCCAGCTGGTGTAAATCCAGCTAAATTCGTTTTATACGTATTTGCTCTATAGATGTAGATACATGTCTAGATGTATATATATGTATATATTAAAGAGAATTGCTCATACATTTTCTTTCATACCGATAATAACTGAATCAACTACGATTGTTTTGTTTTAAAATAACATGTAACATATAAACAAATCAATTAGTCTTGACAGGTTAAGATAGCGATGGAATGATGATGAATGTTAGATGTAAAAAAAATTGTCTTGACTAAGACTTGGGTTGAGGATTTCATAAAAACAATTGTCCTCTTGCTGTTTCCTTAATAAACTTATCTGGTCTAAGTGAGTCCTGCAGCCGGGATCTCGACAATTCTTCTGTGATACGGGCTCTTCTCCACACAACTCATCCAATGTACGTGGTTAGTTTTGATTCCCTGCTGTTAACTCACATCTAGTGGCGTTGAAACTTGCAGCTTCGCACCATGTACAGTCTGATGGCTTCGTTCCACGAACTTTAGACAAAATAAAAAGAACAAATGCCTAAACGAAGTACATTTGTGGGATGCAAATTAACAGACGCATTGTCTCGCTGTCCAGCCACCAATGTTAGCTTCTCTGAATAATTATTCTCCCTGAGTATGCACAGTATAACTCTTTGATTATGTCCTCAACATGATTATAAAGTACCGTTATTCTTCTGGTTATTGAATTGGGATAATATGTGCTTGGACAGCGTGTCTGCAATGATTTACCTCAATGTCGTAGATTTTTGATAGGGGAATTAAGACTTGGGTTGGTCCCTTCTGAATAGATTTGAATAAGTGATAGTCACAGTGAGAGATAGTAATAGCAATAGAGTTCCACGAGTGAAATGGTAGACTGTGATAGAGGCTGTCTCTGAAATCGAGAAATCTTCTCTCTTTCACTTATCTTCTACGACAGATTTAACGGAGTCAGACAGTCTAAACACATATATATTACATATATATATTCTATCCACTCACGTGCACGCACATACAAGACGACACTTAGACGTACAGACGTGGGAAAACTATAACAAATGATTACATAGATATTCTAGAACGAGCTGACCAACACGCTGATTAAATTTAAGTGCAGTTTTAATATCATCTAAAATCCCATCACAACACATAAAATTACATCAAAGCATATACAAATAGTCATTAAAATCAAGGAATTTCTACAAGAAATGATAGACCCACAGTCATGATCTTCCCTCGATGTTTAGCCCACAGTCCTGTTAGGAGAACGATGATAGCCCAAAGAGTCACAGATACATATGATTTGGGTCTAATATTTCCCCCTTTTGAAGGTATGAACTGACTTTGATAGCAGTATCTATTCTAAGGAAAAATATTTTTCCTTAATGTACTGAATGAGGCCAGCTGTGAAGGTTCCTGATTCTAACAAATTTAGGGTGAGTTATCAGGATACCTTTCTGTTACCACCTTATGGCCTCAAGCAGACTTATTCTTGACTAGTATGAATGATAGCTACGTCTAATGTCTAGGGATATGCAAGTGTGGTGTGATGGTACTTTAATAATAATACACCTCTGATGAGTGCAGATGTGATGAAAGGGAAGTGATCTTGAAAAATACTTGTTGAGTAGAGTGAATTTTGGGTTAGAGTACTTGCTTGCAGATTAGTAGTGGATTTGTTTAAAAAAATTTCCTCTTAGTTTCGTGAAAACAGTATGTCAGATAGCGGGTGAACTCTGGTCATAATGTACTGTTTCTGAACTGTTTTTGAGTGATGGGTGAATAGCTCTCGCGGCTAGTGTCCGCAGGTATGATTGAGAGCGGTGTGAAGAGAACAGTAGATTCTCGTGACTGTGTGAACGGGGTGTGTTCCCGTGGGATCAGTGTGTGAGGGGTTTTTGACTGAGGTGGTCAGCCCTGATGTGTTTTTCTGTATGGATGCGTACGTAGTGCAGAAGATAAGATGTCGACGAGTTTTTTCGTTATATGTGGATGAGGAAGATGTTTAGCGAAGATTTTGAAAGGCCATGATTTTGTAGGCCTTGATTATTATATAACTGCCGTAGATGCAGTCTTTGTGCACTGATGTGAAGAGTAGAGATCTTGTAGGCCTTGATTATTATATAACTGCCGTAGATGCAGTCTTTGTGCACTGATGTGAAGAGTAGAGATTGTGTAGGCCTTGATTATTATATAGCTGCCGTAGATGCAGTCTTTGTGCACTGATGTAAAGAGTAGAGATTTTGTAGGCCTTGATTATTATATAACTGCCGTAGATGCAGTCTTTGTGCACTGATGTGAAGAGTAGAGATTTTGTAGGCCAGGATGTGTATGGGCCGTATGGTGTGTTAACTCCAGTATGAAGATTCATATTTCGATGTAACTGTATTCGTCTAGATCTACGTGATGTTATAATTGTATAAACCATGGTTAAAAATCATCAGACGTTACACCATTCCATGACTCGGTGTGTACGCTACTGTGAGTGACTGTCCCAAAACACACTCACCTTCTTCACCATAAATACATCCAACTGCAAACGATACCCAGTGTATCAAACGATTACAATTGTATTAGTGGTTCCAATCAACAAAACTGACGGTATCAGCAGATAGGATGGCGGTTATAGGACACTGACGGTATCAGTGGTGGCCGGTATGGGGAGTTTTAAGAGTTAAGGATTTAAATAAAAGACTAAGTGAACAGATTGCACTTAGAGATATTGAGATTGCAGAGGCAAGGAAACGGGTGGATGGCCTGCTTGACATTGTTTTGAAAAACAAAATGTGGTCTTCTGTCAATGTTGACAGTGATAGACGGAAAGTTGCAAATAGTCAGCTCCACACACTCGTTGCTAATACTTCCACTGATGTTAAGCAGGATAGATGTAAATCCCTACGTGGCAGGTACAATTTTCCACGTAATGATGGCGTCTCTGCTAATGATTGTGATTCGTGGCGTCAGACAAACAAAGAGAATTCTAGATTGCCATCAAGTTCTGTTAATCATGAGAAGAATGGTCATAAAGTTCAAGCTAGAACCCTCAATATCAACCATGTATCTACTGTTGTAAACCCTGATAAATTTATGGCAAGGAATAAATCTAGTACTACTAGGTCCAAGAATGAGACACATTATGGACAGGATGATAAACATTCTAGCGGTCCAGTTGCTCGTCAAACTCAGCTCAGTCAGTTTGACAGAATTGGTAAACATATCCCCATAGGCAAAGAAAGTAAAAGCTTTGGTAAGAGAAATAATTCTAAGGTTAGACAGGACCAAAGGAGTTTGTCAAGTGGTAATTATTATTATCCAATGAACTGTAAACAATTTGACAGATTTCAACGTTTTGATCCTAGAAGTAACTATATTCAAAGAGGAGATGGTAATTGCAACAAAACTAACAGTGCTAACTTGATTCATAAAAATAACAATGGTCAAGATAGAGTAAAAGACGATGTGTTCTATAGACATAACAAATCTCCAAATTTTTTGTCACATAACCAGAGTGACTTTCTTCAACTAAAGCCTAAGTTTTCTTATAGGCAAGGTGATAAGAATGATAAGGGTCTATTGAATGATACTGCTTGTGCTAATTTTGATGTCGAGAGAGCATCTCGTTGTGTTAGGTGTAAAACTTTATTGCAGAATACAGCAGTGGCAACTTTCAGCCAGGGTTAAGTTGGTCCTAAGCATTCTGTGTTGTCTACTGTGTGTCAAAAAAAAGAGCTGATGACATCGTGAAGAGACCAGGACTTTGCACGAACCACTAGGTAATTGTTGAATTAACTATCCGTTTTTGCTATTTAAATCTTACGGCTGATTAAAGTGGAGATTTTCATTTGTATTCTTCACAGTGGTGACTGTTCAATAGAGGTAAGCGCTCCTGTTTACCGTATCGGTCAAATATGTAGGTCACTGGGTTCCATTTGTCCATTCAAGCGAGCCTAGCTAGTATATTAAAACACCGTGTCATGATGTCACCTCGCGTGTTGATGAGATGAGATATTCGCAAGACCTAGGGGGAATTTTTTTGTTCTTAAAGTCCGGTTTTTTTTGGTTTTTTTTTTTTGTTTACAAACAGTGAATTTTATTGTATAGAAGAACTTTATATGTTGTTTATGGAATATTATGTAATTTCTTTGTAACATTTGATTGCCATAATTATTTTTGGTTGTTACTTATATGACTGTGTTTTAATTATGCATTAGTTCATTTCTATGCACAAACTTATTTACTGGGACGATGTAATAGTCATTTTTATAGATAGTCCTGAGTGTTCTTATTCACCACTTAAAATTTTGTTTTGTTTTTTTCATCATGGGTTTGATACCATGTTTAGTTAACATATTTATACAAAGATTTTTGGAATTAATTGTTATAGTCAAAGGTAATTTTAAACGAAACTTGTATGTATTATTGATGATTTTGCGTTAGAAGTTAACGACATATTCTGAAACTTGGTTTCCGGTTTTGTCTAAATTATAACATTTGATAATTTAAACAATTCTAATTTTTATCAGCTAGAATTAACTTAAAGTTCGGATTAAATGGAATTGGTAGAATTAACAGCGACGGCTGGTACTCTTGTTCATTTATAGAATTTAGATATCTGATTATAATACATAGTTAAGATAAATAATATTACACTTATATATATTTATAACTTCGTATATAGTTAACAGTGTATTACCCCATATGACGTTTCTGTGATGTATTATTATTTTTTTTTTTAAAGAGAAAGAAATAATTACACGTTTTGATGTGTGTCTGTTTAAAGATAAGATTATTTTTTTTATTATGTTACCTAACTGATTTAATTGTTAGTTGTTAATTATAACTACGTATTACTTAGAAATAAAAATACTATTTTTATTTAACTTTAAGTTAAGAAACATTTTTTGTATTGTAATTTTCTTTTTGAGAAATGTGTTTTGGACATTGTGATATTTATTTTTTTTTCTGCGCCAGCGCTAGACTGTGTGTTAAGGTTACTATTATGTAGTGACATTAGTTCTTTGAAAATGTTTGGATGTTTGGATGTATTTTTTGGTATTTAGCGCTTGACTATGCGTCAATGCGAAACTTGTGATAGCATTATTATTTTTCGTTTGGGTGATATTTGATATAATTTATTTTTAGTCATGTATAAGTTTATAATTTCGTTAAATTACTTAATTTGCTGTATTCGTCATAAGATTTCTTTTTTGTGTTAGCATATAAATATACTTTCGCATTTTTGTGTTTTACAATACGTTGTTCATTTGGATAGTTATTGTAAGGTATTGTTACGAACTTTCTTTACATTTGCATCTTTACTTTCATCTCTCTTTGTTGACTATTTGTTGCATACATATTTTTGAATGCACAGATTACAAAAATACGATATGTCTATTTAATAGGGAAAATATATATTTGTATTTATTTGTGTACGAAAAATGCTTCCCTTGGGAAAGCGAGATAATCCATGATTGATTTATACGTTTGATTATATGGATGATCTCTCTTAATATTGATTCGGCGTATGAATATGGAAGTCATGTCAGTTCTCGTTTTTTAGGGCCAGAAAATAGATTGATCTTGTTCAATATGTTTATGACCTGAATTTATATGTATTACTTGTCTAGTACAAGAAGATTCAGTCCTATATTGTATATCTTCGTATGCTAAGGTCGGACTATACCGAACTCTGGCGGAGGTATCCGTTGTCCTAGAGAGTTGTAGTGAGTTCCGAAGAAGCTGGTCGTAATGGCCGGGTGTGTGTTTTCTAGGGCTGGTCCTGTTAAAGGTTAAAAGTGATTTGTGGAAGATTTTTCCATAAGGAAGGAATGTCTCTGCGAGAGTGTTATGTCAGAGACTCTTCTCATGTATTTCATTATGTTTAGATTCGGACTCCGGGTAAAGCCAGACCCTTTTTCCTTTGATGATCTCCTTATGGTTAGACCTAGATGAAACATCGTATTTTCGAGCATCGTTGGTCGTTTAAATATAGATTGATGAAGATGACAGGTTCCATCAGCTCTTATGTCTTCATGAAGCAACCTTCTGACTAAGGGACTGCATGGAAACTATAGGAAATTATATATATACAAGTTATGAATTAACTCTGGCTTATGATTATCCTCCCGCTGGGCGAGTGAGCGAAAACTCAGGGAAGGAAGCCATGTTGTACTCCTGTCATCATTATGGATCACTGTCCAGAGAACGGATCAGGAATCGTATTATTCAGACAGTGGCACGGAGATCTCATTAAGATTAAAACCCCTATCGTGGTTTAACTTTGTTACCTAAATATTCAATATATATAGCTGGAGAACTTAGCCAAAGAAAAGGTTCGTCTAGTGAACTCTCTTTGTATGTTTACACACACATACCCACTGATGCGTTCAGTCAGTTAGGGGATATGGCAATAGCCCGCCAGAACATTGAATGACTATTTGATATTGAATGCTGCATGAAATGTACTACTATTCTACTGCCTAATGATTTGCTATGTCAACATACTCATGACTGTATTCCGTGCTGTCCAAGTGTGTGCGTCATTATTAAAAGCATAGAAACGTCAACAGCGGTTCCTAACATCATTGACTTGTACAAGAGTGTGAGTAAAACAGTATCAAGTGTCAACTACATCGAACAGTACACCATTCGCGTATTTTCCACTCTCACACTACATCAACATGGCCACTAGATACAACCCTGCGTCGGTTGAGTTGACCTTTGCTCCCCCTGGAGCCTCCATCAGATTCGCCACTGGTTGGCGTAAGGAGAATGAAAGCAGTACCTTACAGCATGCCTGGTAACACTGCAGAGACACGATACACCACTAAATAGTTATTATACTACAGTATTCTACAGTGGTGGCCAGTGTGGGGATCGAAATCTCATTTCTTCACTAAACTTGATTTGTGTAAGGGATATTGGCAAGTTCCACTATCCGAACACGCCAAACCGTTTACTGCTTTTTCGACACCTAGGGGTCTATTCCAATGGAATTTCATGCCTTTCGGCCTTATGAACGCCCCTGCGACATTCGTACGCATGATGCGTCGAATCCTATCTCACCGTTCAGATGTTATTGCATATCTTGACGACATCTGTCTTTTCAGTGATACTTGGGAAGAACACTATAACGGGTTAAAGGAACTATTGTCTATCTTACGCGAGCATAACCTGACAGCGAAACCATCTAAAGCCTGTATTGGTTTTAGCGAGATATCTTTTTTAGGTCACCGTGTTGGTCATGGTTTCCTAAAAACAGAAGACCATAATACAAGTAAGATACTTAACATTTCTATTCCTAAGACTAAAAAGCAAGTGCGAAGTCTCTTAGGTCTAATACAATTTTATGGACGATTCATTCCGAATCTGTCCTCCATTATGTCACCTCTTTCTTCCTTGCTAAAGAAAGGGTCTCCTAATATAGTCCATTGGACTCAAGAATGTCAATCCTCTTTAGATAAGGTTAAAACTATGTTTTCTACTTCACCTATCTTGGTATTACCTACTAAGGATAAGACATTTATTCTTCGTAGTGACGCTTCATAGACAGGGATTGGAGCAGCACTAATGCAAGAGTACTCTGGAACTCTGCATCCTGTGATGTATATTTCTCAAAAGCTAAATGCTGCAGAGAAGAATTACTCGGTCCTAGACCGTGAATTATTGACTATGGTTTGGTCAATCATTAAACTTCAACGATTTCTTCTTGGCGCGCATTTCATTGTGGAAACTGACCAGAAAGCTCTTACTGCTATTCAGAGTAAAAATCTGAAGAGCGCGAGATCAACGCGATACGCGATTGCTCTTCAACCTTTTCATTTCTCGGTGCGAGCTATCCGTGGGTCAGAAAATGTGATGGCAGACATTTTGTCTAGATGCCCACATGATTCCTAATTGTTAGATCCTGAGATTTATAACATGTCTAACTTTGCTACAGTTTTTTTTGCTATGTTAAAATGTGTATACATAAGTAATGTATCATATATATGGATTGTATCACTACTTAGCGGTTCACTGATGTATATTCACCGCTGATCTTTGGATGTTTTTTCGTCTTTGATAATCATGATGTTAAAATACCTAAGATGAAATTTTTGGATAAACTAGTGTAGAAATTGTGGCATTGCCAGTATTGTAGTATGCGTTGGTGACACGTCTCTGGAAATATTTATACTCAGAGAAAAACTTTCTCTGGTTCCTGAGATATATTCTCACTTGCCGTGCCATATAACGACTTGGCCTTACATTAGGCATTACATTTGTTTGGAATGTTTATCATCTGCGCATTGTTATTCGTGCATTGTGAGTCTATTGTATGTTGCTCCTGGATGTATTTCAAAAAAAAATGTACCATTTTTTTCCCGGGGGGTGTGGTAATCTGTTGCATACATATTTTTGAATGCACAGATTACAAAAATACGATATGTCTATTTAATAGGGAAAATATATATTTGTATTTATTTGTGCACGAAAAATGCTTCCCTTGGGAAAGCGAGATAATCCATTATTGATTTATACGTTTGATTATATGGATAATCTCTCTTAATATTGATTCGGCGTATGAATATGGAAGTCATGTCAGTTCTCGTTTGTTAGGGCCAGAAAATAGATTGGTCTTGTTCAATATGTTTATGACCTGAATTTATATGTATTACTTGTCTAGTACAAGAAGATTCAGTCCTATATTGTATATCTTCGTATGCTAAGGTCGGACTATACCGAACTCTGGCGGAGGTATCCGTTGTCCTAGAGAGTTGTAGTGAGTTCCGAAGAAGCTGGTCGTAATGGCCGGGTGTGTGTTTTCTAGGGCTGGTCCTGTTAAAGGTTAAAAGTGATTTGTGGATGATTTTTCCATAAGGAAGGAATGTCTCTGCGAGAGTGTTATGTCAGAGACTCTTCTCATGTATTTCATTATGTTTAGATTCGGACTCCAGGTAAAGCCAGACCCTTTTTCCTTTGATGATCTCCTTATGGTTAGACCTAGATGAAACATCGTATTTTCGAGCATCGTTGGTCGTTTAAATATAGATTGATGAAGATGACAGGTTCCATCACCGCTTATGTCTTCATGATGATCCCTTCTGACTAAGGGACTGCATGGAAACTATAGGAAATTATATATATACAAGTTATGAATTAACTCTGGCTTATGATTATCCTCCCGCTGGGCGAGTGAGCGAAAACTCAGGGAAGGAAGCCATGTTGTACTCCTGTCATAATTATGGATCACTGTCCAGAGAACGGATCAGGAATCTTATTATTCAGACAGTGGCACGGAGATCTCATTAAGATTAAAACCCCTATCGTGGTTTAACTTTGTTACCTAAATATTCAATATATACATAGCTGGAGAACTTAGCCAAAGAAAAGGTTCGTCCAGTGAACTCTCTTTGTATGTTTACACACACATACCCACTGATGCGTTCAGTCAGTTAGGGGATATGGCAATAGCCCGCCAGAACATTGAATGACTATTTGATATTGAATGCTGCATGAAGTGTACTACTATTCTACTGCCTAATGATTTGCTATGTCAACATACCCATGACTGTATTCCGTGCTGTCCAAGTGTGTGCGTCATTATTAAAAGCATAGAAACGTCAACAGCGGTTCCTAACATCATTGACTTGTACAAGAGTGTGAGTGAAACAGTATCAAGTGTCAACTACATCGAACAGTACACCATTCGCGTATTTTCCACTCTCACACTACATCAACATGGCCACTAGATACAACCCTGCGTCGGTTGAGTTGACCTTTGCTCCCCCTGGAGCCTCCATCAGATTCGCCACTGGTTGGCGTAAGGAGAATGAAAGCAGTACCTTACAGCATGCCTGGTAACACTGCAGAGACACGATACACCACTAAATAGTTATTATACTACATTATTCTACACTATTTGTCATTCTTTACATCTTTTCTGTTGTCTTTTCAGTATTGTCTGATAGTTTGTTTATTCTTCCGTGTTTCTGCTTTGATGTAATTCATGCTTCTTGTATACTTTCTTTTGTTACGCTATTTATACTTTCATTCTTTGCATTGTTAAGTTAATTATGTGACTTTAGATAATGTAATTGGTTCCAATAACTCTATTTGTTTTACATGTATAGAATTGTTGTCTTCATTGTCATCTTATGATTCTATTTGATTCTTATCATATTCCCATTTCATATTTTGTCTTTTCTCTTACGATAGTTTATTTTCTGCTTAGTTTGTACTATGTATACTTAACTTGGGTTTTGTATTAGATTAATTTTTTGGTATGCTTGAATGAGTATGTTGGATGATTTAGTCGTTATCTTACATTTATTGATAATATTTTTGTAGATGTGCTATGTTCTCTTGTCATAGGTATATGTTTGTAGGTATTTGATAGAATTTCATTAACTTTAAATTTTTTGGGAGTTAATTTATGAGATATGTGACATAACTTCATTAACTTTAAATTTTTGGGAGTTAATTTAAGAGATATTTTATATCACTTTATTGACTGTTAAATCTTTGGGAGTCAATTTTAAAAAAAAAATGATATAATAATTTTTTTTCCCTGGGGGTGTGGCAAACTGATGAGTGCAGATGTGATGAAAGGGAAGTGATCTTGAAAAATACTTGTTGAGTAGAGTGAATTTTGGGTTAGAGTACATGCTTGCAGATTAGTAGTGGATTTGTTTAAAAATATCTCCTCTTAGTTTCGTGAAAACAGTATGTCAGATAGCGGGTGAACTCTGGTCATAATGTACTGTTTCTGAACTGTTTTTGAGTGATGGGTGAATAGCTCTCGCGGCTAGTGTCCGCAGGTATGATTGAGAGCGGTGTGAAGAGAACAGTAGATTCTCGTGACTGTGTGAACGGGGTGTGTTCCCGTGGGATCAGTGTGTGCTGGGATTTAGACTGAGGTGGTCAGCCCTGATGTGTTTTTCTGTATGGATGCCTACGTTGTGCAGAAGATAAGATGTCGACGAGTTTTTTCGCCATATGTGGATGAGGAAGATGTTAAGCGAAGATTTTGGGAGGCCATGATTTTGTAGGCCTTGATTATTATATAACTGCCGTAGATGCAGTCTTTGTGCACTGATGTGAAGAGTAGAGATTTTGTAGGCCTTGATTATTATATAACTGCCGTAGATGCAGTCTTTGTGCACTGATGTGAAGAGTAGAGATTTTGTAGGCCTTGATTATTATATAACTGCCGTAGATGCAGTCTTTGTGCACTGATGTGAAGAGTAGAGATTTTGTAGGCCAGGATGTGTATGGGCCGGTATGGTGTGTTAACTGCAGTATGAAGATTCATATTTCGATGCAACTGTATTCGTCTAGATCTACGTGATGTTATAATTGTAATAAACCATGGTTAAAAATCATCAGACGTTACACCATTCCATGACTCGGTGTGTACGCTACTGTGAGTGACTGTCCCAAAACACACTCACCTTCTTCACCATAAATACATCCAACTGCAAACGATACCCAGTGTATCAAACGATTACAATTGTATTAGTGGTTCCAATCAACAAAACTGACGCTATCAGCAGATAGGATATCGGTTATAGGACACTGACGGTATCAACCTCTACACAAACAAGTATTAATGTCTATGATTAAGGAAATAACACCTCAGATAAATTTGTAAAATTAATAATTTTCTGTATGATTTATTTAGTCCTGAACCTAGTATTTTTCTGGTCAGGATTTTTAAAAATGAAAAGAATTCAAGATATATATATATATATATATATATATATATATATATATATATATATATATATATATATATATATATATATATATATATATATATATATATATATATATATATATATATATATATATATATATATATATATATAATATATATATAATATAAATATATATATATAAATAAATATAAATATATATATAAATATATATATATATATATATATATATATATAATATATATATATATATATAATATATATATATATATATATATATATATATATATATATATATATATATATATATATATATAATATATATATATATATATATATAAATATATATATATATATATATATATATATATATATATATATATATATATATATATATATATATCATCTCATCTCAGCCCGTAACCCGTCATGGGTCGTAGGGGTGCCATGGTGGAAGCATCAGCAGACAGGGTCCTCCACTGCTCTCTATCCTCAGCAATGCGTACAAGTGTGGAAAAACCGTGTCCTGCCCATTCTTTGATGTTATCAGCCCAGGATTTTCTCTGCCTTCCTCTTCTCCGTTTACCTTCGACTGTTCCCTGAAGGATCGTTTTCGAAAGGGAGTCATGACGAGTTACATGCCCAAACCAGGCAAGCTTTCGACGTTTCACTACTGACAAAAGTGGTTCTTGGTGGCCTGCATAGGTGTTTATCTTCTCTCTAACATAGACATTTGTTTTGTGCTCTTTATAGCAAATGCGCAAAATTCTTCTATAACATTTATGCTCGAAAGCCTGAATCCTTCGCTCCGTATCTGCAGTGAGTGTCCAGCCCTCACACCCATACAAGAGAATAGATAATACAAGTGATTTGTATAATTTGATCTTCACAGGAAAACTGATGTTACTTTTCCAGATCACATTCAACCTTGTCATGGCAGCTGAGGCCATCTCAAGTCTTGTCTTGATTTCTTTACTTGATCTTCCATCACTACATATAGTGGACCCGAGATATTTAAAGGTGTTAACTTCTTCTAACGTTTGCCCATTTAACGTAATGTTGGTCGGAACATGTTTCTTATGGCTATTCACCAATATCTTGCTTTTTTCTATATTAATTTCCATCCCATACGTTCTTGTTACTTTCTCCAGTCTAGAGGTAAGGTCTTGAAGTTCTGATTCTGATCCAGCTATCAGATCAATATCATCAGCAAAACGTAGGTTGCACAGAGGTCGGCCTCCAATCGATATGGTTGATTTATAATCGTAGAGAGCCTCCTGCATAATATGTTCTAGATATATATTAAAGAGCACTGGTGACAGGATACATCCTTGGCGAACTCCTACAGTTGTTTTGAAAAATTCTCCAATGTCGTTGCTTGCAAAAACAGCACTGCTTGCGTCCTTGTATAGTGCTTCAATGATATCTATGATGTTGGTATCAAAATTGAATTTTCTCATTACTTGCCATAAGCCTTCATGCCAGACTCGATCGAAGGCTTTTGTGAAATCGATGAAGTTATGGTATAAATCGTGTTGATGTTGGAGATGTTTTTCGATAAGTAATCTAATATTGAAGATTTGTTCTGAGGTACTTCTTTTTGGTCTAAAGCCAGCCTGTTCCTCTGACAAGATTTCTTCTGATTTCTGTTTTATTCTGTTCAAAAGTATCCTTAACATCACCTTACTTGGATGACTAATAAGGCTAATGGTTCTGTAGTTCTTGCACATTTTTAGATTTCCTTTCTTTGGAAGCGGTATTACTAATGACTGCGTCCATTCTTTTGGCCATTTTTTTGTACTCCATATCTTCTGGCAAATTGTTGTCATGATTTTTACTATATCTGGTCCTCCATATTTCAAGAGCTCTGCTGGTATATTATCCACACCCGGTGACTTCCCTCCTTTCATCGAACATATAGCCTCTTCCACTTCTTCCCGTAATATTGCTGCATTTCCGAGTTCCCTGTTTTCGCACTTAATGTTGTTTAATATGCCTAAGTCAGTGTCAAGTTTACAGTTATATAATTCTTTACAATATTCTGTCCACCTTCTCATTACAGCTGTTTTTTCATTGAGCAGAGCCCCATTGCTATCTTCTATGACAGTTACCCTGGGCTGTTGGGGTTTTGATAGTTTTCTTAATGTGTCAAAAGCTGCCTTGCTGTTACCTTTTATTAGCCCCGTATTAATGGACTCACATTGATCAGCTACCCATTTTTCTTTGGCCTGTTTCATTTTCTTCCTAATATTTTTATTCACCATACTGTATTGCCATGCTGCTTCAGGAACCTCTTTCTTAACCTTTTTCATTTCCCGCCGTGTATCACATAACTTCAGAATGTCATCTGTAACCCATTGTTTGTTTATTTTCTTTCTTTTACCAAGTATTTCTGTTGCTGATTCAATGAGCACGTCTTTCATGTTCTCTGTGATTGAGTTGATATCATCTTCCAAAAAGTTGAGAGCTGCGAATTTTCCTCCAACAGTTGCCTCAAAGATTCCCGCGATTTCTGGATCTTTCAGTTTGTCTAAATTGAATCTTAACTGAGAACATCTGTTTTGATTATAGTTCTTTTTAAGTTTAAGCTTGAGCGTCATCAATACCATGTCGTGATCACTACCAATGTCGGCGCCAGGAAAAGTCCTAGTCTTGGCTTTATTAATACTGGACTTGAATCTTTTGGATACAAGAATAAAATCAATTTGGCCATGTATCTCAGTTTTTGGGGCATGCCACGTTGTTCTTCTTGATAACTTATGAGGAAATAGTGTATTTGCAATGGTTAGTTTATAGTTGCTGGCAATTTCTAGTAGCCTTAGTCCTCGATCGTTGGTTTCACCTGTCCCAAATCTCCCCACTGTACCAGCCCAGTGACCGTATGCATCTGACCCTATATTAGCATTCCAATCACCTAACACGATGAGAAGATCTTTCTTTGGAATTTTCTTAATTGCTTCATCCAGATTGTCATAAAATGTATCAATTGCCTCATCCTCATAGTCAGTAGTGGGGGCATATACCTGTATGATGAAGATGTTCTTTGGATGTGCTGCAATACGAATGATGATAAGCCTGCTATTTATTGGGGTGCAGCTGATGACAGAGTTCAATCTATCTTTATGTACAATAAAACCTACTCCATGCTGATGTTTGGACTCATCTCCACTAAACCAAATTTTGTGACCATCATCCATTATTGATTCACCTAATCCTTTCCATCTGACTTCTGCTAGGCCCAGGATGTCCCACGAGTATCTAACAAGTTCATGTGTTAGTTCTTTGACTTTTCCACACGCATATAGCGTGCGTACATTCCAAGTTCCAACAACAAAACTTTCTTTTGGAAGTTTCAAAACAGGTGTTTGTACCCCATTCGCTGACTTATCACTCTCAATGGGCAGTGAGAGCGCGGTCGTTGTTAATCCGGGCATCGGCCGATCCGGCAAATTATTACTGAGTTGACTTTCCATCATAGCATTTCAGTGGGAAAGAGGTTTGCTTGGCGGTGCCCATCTCCTCTCCAAGTATCCTTACAGGTACATACAAAAATGTACCTGGAGCAGTAACAATAGCCCTCAATAAATCTGTAATGTTTTGAAACACTGTCCGATCGACACATCACAAAACCGCCATCTTGGCTATTTGTATCAACACAAACAGCGAACTCACATGATAGGCAGACTTGATGTTTTCATCTTTACAATACTTAGCAACATAATCCAGAAAAAGCCAAACACACTACAAACTCATACAGCCTTAATAAGGGCTGTTACCACAGATGCAGACTCCAAAACGACGACATGAAATGCACAACACAAAAGTGCGGCCTACCACGCCGCCATCTTGACCTACAGATATATATATATATATATACAAATGTAAATGTAGACCCACAGGGACAAGTGTCCAAACAAATACTGTTAAATTTATACTTAAGAGTGTTACTAAAATCTATCTATTACTGGTTTCTAACACTGGATGGCTGTTTGGGATTTTTAATCACTCCCAGTCTCTTTAAAAACTAATGTCACTGTTCATTCAGTATGGTAATATTTTATTTCTTGGATACAGGGGTATGTTGCTCCTATAGCTGATGTACTGTTGGGGTACCAGATATTTCACTTATCTGGCTCCACTGGAACTGTTTGACTTCTTTCGGCCGAATGACTACTGCTCCAAAAGTAATAGGGGGGATACTGGCGACCCCTATCACTACTGGCCTCCAAAACATCTCAACAGCTTTCACATAGAGCTGTGGAACCTGACTAGTGCCAGATAAGACCCTGTAATAATGAAACAATGTCTCCTGGGTGATATCTTATTTAGACTGTGTTTTATATACAAAAGAGCATACATAAGAAATAAAGAGCTGGGTCATATCCCATGGACCCATCCAGCACATCCATTCCACAGTGTACTAGTGTTGTTCACATGTCTCTCCTACAAAGGCGGCACTGCATCTGCAATACTATTATTAATCTTTCTTTTCTACAATACAATGGGATAGGTGAGCTGTATCTCTCTGGTCACCTAAGAAAACATTTTATTTCACAAGACATGTGCATTTACAAAACTGGCAAAGTGTTTCATCTTAATTCCCCTTCAAGCCCTGCATAAATCAGCTTGGGACCTGATTACTTAGTCGTGATGGCAGCATCTCTCACTCACATTTTTAAACAAAATATATATGAATAATGTCGGTCTTACCAGAATTCAATGAAAAAAACACAGGTACGTTGAATAATAGCAGATTCCAGATGTACTGCTGGCTGGACTGTGATGCCTATACTTTCATATATCTTTGCTTTTATAAGGCTAATCACTTTTCACATAATTCACAACGTCCTGATCTCGGGACATTCTTCTACAAATGGAGTCAAGCCGTTGAATTTTCTTAATAATATAAAAGGCTTTGGCCAATAAACGAACGACAATTTTGAAATTTGAAATTAAAAGCAAAACATACTTGATTTTTGGACACTACCATGTTTTTTCCTCTCTCATTCTTAGATCTCTACTGCTGAATATATTTTGTGTTAAGCCATCCCATAATTTTTCTCCCCCTTTTCTGCCCCGTTCTACAACAGACTACTTGTAACCTTTTCCTGCCTTTTTCAAGGACGCGTCAAAAAAGTCTCCGTTAGTGCAAGTCCAAACGAGCATGTGTTGGTCTGTCTGTACGAACAAATACCGTCTTTTGTCTATAACTTTATTTCTATCTGTCGGATTTTTGATTCGAAAGCATATTACCCATCAGAACAAGACCCGCTCTAAGACTAGCTAACTTTTATGATCCTAAACCTATTAATAAAGAATTCAATATATTTTCCATTTTGGTGTTTGTTGTTTTCTAAGTTTCCACTACTTGAATGTTATAAAATTCGCCTCAGATCTTCCTTTTTCCCGATAGGAAGTAATTATGCGTGTGTGTATATATATATATTTTTCCACAGTGTCTGTGGTTAAAAATGTATTGGGCTAGCGGGGTATTTTTAAATTTTCAAACTTGCGACATCGTTCTCGACACAAGCTAACGGCATGTCTCGCACTGTTGGCCTGAGTAGCTAAGTCAAACCGCTAACACTTGACAAGCCGGCAGCAGGTGTCCGCTCTCTCAATCTTATGCGTTTGTGTGTTTTATTATTTCTATCTTTCCTGGAACCAATACGCTAGTAGTTTTTCAAACTTTTATCGTTAACCCTTGACGGGCGCGTTTTCTAGCGCGGTAAAGAAGACGCGTTACAACTTTACTAATTTTATTTCTACTGCTCTTATTTTGACTTTAATATATATATATATATATATATATATATATATATATATATATATATATATATATATATGATAAATGATTTTATCGTTGCATCAATGTACTTCACCACAATCAACAGAGGGGAGGACACTTATGGGTTTATTTTCACCATTCTGTAAACTTTACTTCTATTGATTTCTATATGTTGGATGTTGTCTGAGTTTAATGATAATAAACTAAATAAATCTTAATTCAGAGTGTCGGTCAAACCCCTACCCTTATATGTTTATCCATAGTTTTTCACGTTTGTGTGTCTTGTAGTCACATAATTGTGTGTTTGTGGGCAGTGTAACGTATATTTTATTCACAGGAAGAGAAAGGTCGTCTGTTATTAAACATAGTCGTACAGAAAGGCTGGACTAGAGAAATTACTCACTCCAGAGACTGATATTCCTCTTACACTATTCCCTCGTGAAATATATTTTCTACACCATTATTCTCACACATTTTCCACTGTCAACCCAGCTCAGACCGGACCATGAATATCTTCTGACCTATCGTTAAACATTTACGACAATGACCTATGTCAGTTACCAGAAAGGATTGTTTAGTTGTGTTAGTACCTGTTGTGTTGTCGTAGTTAATAACATATGACAGCTACGAGAAGGGATTGTTTATTTGTGTTAGTACCTGCAGTGTTGTCGTAATTAATGACAGATGTCAGCTACCAGAAGGGATTGTTTAGTTTTGTCAGTACCTGTTGTGTTGTCGTTGTTAATGACATATGTCAGCTATCAGAAGTGATTGTTTAGTTGTGTTAGTACCTGTTGTGTTATCGTAGTTAATGACAAATGTCAGCTCCCAGAAGGGATTGTTTAGTTGTGTTAGTATTTGTTGTGTTGTGGTAGTTAATGACAGATGTCAGCTACCAGAAAGGATTGTTTAGTTGTGTTAGTACTTGTGTTGTCGTAGTTAATGACAGAAGTCACCTACCAGATGGGATTGTTTAATTGTGTTAGTACATGTTATATTGTCGTAGTTAATGACAGGTGTCAGCTGCCAGAAGGGATTGTTTAGTTGTGTTAGTACTTGTTGTGTTGTCGTAGTTAATGACAGATGTCAGCTACCAGAAGGGATTGTTTAGTTGTGTTAGTACCTATTGTGTTGTCGTAGATAATGCCAGATGTCAGCTACAAGACAGGATTGTTTAGTTGTGTTAGTACCTGTTGTGTAGTCGTAGTTAATGACAGAAGTCACCTACCAGAAGGGATTGTTTAATTGTGTTAGTACATGTTATGTTGTCGTAGTTAATGACAGATGTCAGCTGCCAGAAGGGATTGTTTAGTTGTGTTAGTACTTGTTGTGTTGTCGTAGTTAATGACAGATGTCAGCTGCCAGAAGGGATTGTTTAGTTGTGTTAGTACTTGTTGTGTTGTCGTAGTTAATGACAGATGTCAGCTACCAGAAGGGATTGTTTAGTTGTGTTAGTACTTGTTGTGTTGTCGTAGTTAATGACAGATGTCAGCTACCAGATAGGATTGTTTAGTTGTGTTAGTACTTGTTGTGTTGTTAATGACAGATGTCAGCTACCAGATGGGATTGTTTAGTTGTGTTAGTACTTGTTGTGTTGTTAATGACAGATGTCAGCTACCAGATAGGATTGTTTAGTTGTGTTAGTACTTGTGTTGTCGTAGTTAATGACAGATGTCAGCTACGAGAAAGGATTGTTTAGTTGTGTTAGTACTTGTGTTGTCGTAGTTAATGACATATGTCATCTACCAGAAAGGATTGTTTAGTTGTGTTAGTACTTGTTGTGTTGCCGTAGTTAATGACAGATGTCATCTACCAGAAAGGATTGTTTACTTGTGTTAGTACTTGTTGTGTTGCCGTAGTTAATGACATATGTCATCTACCAGAAAGGATTGTTTAGTTGTGTTAGTAGTTGTTGTGTTGCCGTAGTTAATGACATATGTCATCTACCAGAAAGGATTGTTTAGTTGTGTTAGTACTTGTGTTGTCGTAGTTAATGACAGATGTGAGCTACCAGAAGGGATTGTTTAGTTGTGTTAGTACTTGTTGTGTTGCAGTAGTTAATGACATATGTCAGCTACCAGAAATGATTGTTTAGTTGTGGTAGTACTTGTTGTGTTGTCGTGGTTAATGACTGATGTCATCTACCAGAAAGGATTGTTTAGTTGTGTTAGTACTTGTGTTGTCGTAGTTAATGACAGATGTCAGCTACCAGAAGGGATTGTTTAGTTGTGTTAGTACTTGTTGTGTTGCCGTAGTTAATGACATATGTCAGCTACCAGAAAGGATTGTTTAGTTGTGGTAGTACTTGTTGTGTTGTCGTAGTTAATGACTGATGTCATCTACCAGAAAGGATTGTTTAGTTGTGTTAGTACTTGTTGTGTTGTGGTAGTTAATGACTGATGTCATCTACCAGAAAGGATTGTTTAGTTGTGGTAGTACTTGTTGTGTTGTCGTGGTCAATGACAGATGTCATCTACCAGAAAGGATTGTTTAGTTGTGTTAGTACTTGTTGTGTTGCCGTAGTTAATGACATATGTCAGCTACCAGAAAGGATTGTTTAGTTGTGGTAGTACTTGTTGTGTTGTCATGGTTAATGACAGATGTCAGCTACCAGAAAGGATTGTTTAGTTGTGGTAGTACTTGTTGTGTTGTCGTAGTTAATGACAGATGTCAGCTACCAGAAGGGATTGTTTAGTTGTGGTAGTACTTGTTGTGTTGTCGTAGTTAATGACTGATGTCAGCTACCAGAAAGGATTGTTTAGTTGTGTTAGTACTTGTTGTGTTGTCGTAGTTAATGACAGATGTCATCTACCAGAAAGGATGGTTTAGTTGTGTTAGTACTTGTTGTGTTGTCGTAGTTAATGACAGATGTCATCTACCAGAAAGGATTGTTTAGTTGTGTTAGTACTTGTTGTGTTGTCGTAGTTAATGACAGATGTCAGCTACCAGAAAGGATTGTTTAGTTGTGTTAGTACTTGTTGTGTTGTCGTAGTTAATGACAGATGTCATCTACCAGAAAGGATGGTTTAGTTGTGTTAGTACTTGTTGTGTTGTCGTAGTTAATGACAGATGTCAGCTACCAGAAAGGATTGTTTAGTTGTGTTAGTACTTGTTGTGTTGTCGTAGTTAATGACAGATGTCACCTACCAGAAAGGATTGTTTAGTTGTGGTAGTACTTGTTGTGTTGTCGTAGTTAATGACAGATGTCACCTACCAGAAAGGATTGTTTAGTTGTGTTAGTACTTGTTGTGTTGTCGTAGTTAATGACAGATGTCACCTACCAGAAAGGATTGTTTAGTTGTGTTAGTACTTGTTGTGTTGTCGTAGTTAATGACAGATGTCACCTACCAGAAAGGATTGTTTAGTTGTGTTAGTACTTGTTGTGTTGTCGTAGTTAATGACAGATGTCACCTACCAGAAAGGATTGTTTAGTTGTGTTAGTACTTGTTGTGTTGTCGTAGTTAATGACAGATGTCACCTACCAGAAAGGATTGTTTAGTTGTGTTAGTACTTGTTGTGTTGTCGTAGTTAATGACAGATGTCATCTACCAGAAAGGATTGTTTAGTTGTGTTAGTACTTGTTGTGTTGTCGTAGTTAATGACAGATGTCATCTACCAGAAAGGATTGTTTAGTTGTGTTAGTACTTGTTGTGTTGTCGTAGTTAATGACAGATGTCATCTACCAGAAAGGATTGTTTAGTTGTGTTAGTACTTGTTGTGTTGTCGTAGTTAATGACAGATGTCATCTACCAGAAAGGATTGTTTAGTTGTGTTAGTACTTGTTGTGTTGTCGTAGTTAATGACAGATGTCATCTACCAGAAAGGATTGTTTAGTTGTGTTAGTACTTGTTGTGTTGTCGTAGTTAATGACAGATGTCATCTACCAGAAAGGATTGTTTAGTTGTGTTAGTACTTGTTGTGTTGTCGTAGTTAATGACAGATGTCAGCTACCAGAAAGGATTGTTTAGTTGTGTTAGTACTTGTTGTGTTGTCGTAGTTAATGACAGATGTCAGCTACCAGAAAGGATTGTTTAGTTGTGTTAGTACTTGTTGTGTTGTCGTAGTTAATGACAGATGTCAGCTACCAGAAAGGATTGTTTAGTTGTGTTAGTACTTGTTGTGTTGTCGTAGTTAATGACAGATGTCATCTACCAGAAAGGATTGTTTAGTTGTGTTAGTACTTGTTGTGTTGTCGTAGTTAATGACAGATGTCATCTACCAGAAAGGATTGTTTAGTTGTGTTAGTACTTGTTGTGTTGTCGTAGTTAATGACAGATGTCAGCTACCAGAAAGGATTGTTTAGTTGTGTTAGTACTTGTTGTGTTGTCGTAGTTAATGACAGATGTCAGCTACCAGAAAGGATTGTTTAGTTGTGTTAGTACTTGTTGTGTTGTCGTAGTTAATGACAGATGTCATCTACCAGAAAGGATTGTTTAGTTGTGTTAGTACTTGTTGTGTTGTCGTAGTTAATGACAGATGTCATCTACCAGAAAGGATTGTTTAGTTGTGTTAGTACTTGTTGTGTTGTCGTAGTTAATGACAGATGTCAGCTACCAGAAAGGATTGTTTAGTTGTGTTAGTACTTGTTGTGTTGTCGTAGTTAATGACAGATGTCATCTACCAGAAAGGATTGTTTAGTTGTGTTAGTACTTGTTGTGTTGTCGTAGTTAATGACAGATGTCATCTACCAGAAAGGATTGTTTAGTTGTGTTAGTACTTGTTGTGTTGTCGTAGTTAATGACAGATGTCATCTACCAGAAAGGATTGTTTAGTTGTGTTAGTACTTGTTGTGTTGTCGTAGTTAATGACAGATGTCATCTACCAGAAAGGATTGTTTAGTTGTGTTAGTACTTGTTGTGTTGTCGTAGTTAATGACAGATGTCATCTACCAGAAAGGATTGTTTAGTTGTGTTAGTACTTGTTGTGTTGTCGTAGTTAATGACAGATGTCATCTACCAGAAAGGATTGTTTAGTTGTGTTAGTACTTGTTGTGTTGTCGTAGTTAATGACAGATGTCATCTACCAGAAAGGATTGTTTAGTTGTGTTAGTACTTGTTGTGTTGTCGTAGTTAATGACAGATGTCATCTACCAGAAAGGATTGTTTAGTTGTGTTAGTACTTGTTGTGTTGTCGTAGTTAATGACAGATGTCATCTACCAGAAAGGATTGTTTAGTTGTGTTAGTACTTGTTGTGTTGTCGTGGTTAATGACAGATGTCAGCTACCAGAAAGGATTGTTTAGTTGTGTTAGTACTTGTTGTGTTGTCGTAGTTAATGACAGATGTCAGCTACCAGAAAGGATTGTTTAGTTGTGTTAGTACTTGTTGTGTTGTCGTAGTTAATGACAGATGTCATCTACCAGAAAGGATTGTTTAGTTGTGTTAGTACTTGTTGTGTTGTCGTAGTTAATGACAGATGTCATCTACCAGAAAGGATTGTTTAGTTGTGTTAGTACTTGTTGTGTTGTCGTAGTTAATGACTGATGTCATCTACCAGAAAGGATTGTTTAGTTGTGTTAGTACTTGTTGTGTTGTCGTAGTTAATGACAGATGTCATCTACCAGAAAGGATTGTTTAGTTGTGTTAGTACTTGTTGTGTTGTCGTAGTTAATGACAGATGTCAGCTACCAGAAAGGATTGTTTAGTTGTGTTAGTACTTGTTGTGTTGTCGTAGTTAATGACTGATGTCATCTACCAGAAAGGATTGTTTAGTTGTGTTAGTACTTGTTGTGTTGTCGTAGTTAATGACTGATGTCATCTACCAGAAAGGATTGTTTAGTTGTGTTAGTACTTGTTGTGTTGTCGTGGTTAATGACAGATGTCAGCTACCAGAAAGGATTGTTTAGTTGTGTTAGTACTTGTTGTGTTGTCGTAGTTAATGACAGATGTCAGCTACCAGAAAGGATTGTTTAGTTGTGTTAGTACTTGTTGTGTTGTCGTAGTTAATGACAGATGTCATCTACCAGAAAGGATTGTTTAGTTGTGGACGACAGGCGTTCTGAACCTTTTTTTTATTTTTTGCTCGTTGCCAACTTCTGACTCTCATTTGCCTTTATGAGCTGCCCCCCCCCCCCCCCTTCCCTTATAGCCGCTGTTAGCTGGAAAAAAGGTACTTTGCCATCTTACTGTGACCACCTAGAAAGATGAGGACTTGAAGGGCAGCAACAATGTTTCTACTTTTTTCTGTCAGTGGCCATCCTTCGTGGAGTACCTCAGCTCTGGTTCATTCTTTGTATCTTGGCCTCCACAGTTCTCCCCCACGTTGTTTTTAGTTGGCCTCTTTCGCTTTCCTTCATAGGTTTATAGCACAGCTGTTCTTGAGATGGCATCAGGGTCTCTTCCGAGGACGTGGCCAACTCAACTCCAACGTCTACTAGCTATGATGGTGTGCATGTCCTCTTGGTTGCTCAGAGGAAGCAGTTCTTGGTTGGTGATGGTATTCGGCCAAAAGATTCGGAAAATTAAGGCAAGAAATAGATTGAAAACAAAGACACATTCAAGTAAACAGGAACTACACATCAAAACTCATCTCCGACAACTGACTACAGACCTGACAGTTTTATAAATATATAGGTAGGAAAAGAAAGCACTCAGTATTCCAATAACGAAACAAAAGCTTAAAGCAAGACAGACTCATCATCACTGACACATCAAATAAAACAAGACAATGGAAGAATCCAATGAACGAATAACTTATTACAGTTTTAGAGGCATACGACCAATCATCATCAACAGAGTCATAAATCAGCTAAGGAACGCGACACTATCGGCAGACGCGAGAGGTAAACACACAAACTGAACTAACCAAAAACACGCATGCATCTACATTTCTGCTAGTTAACCTTTTAAGGACGTGTCCTTTTCATTTCTGCCGTCGAACCAATAATAATAGCTGTTGAAATAAAAGTGACACACTTGCAAACATAAATAGATACACAAATTAAATACGCAACAATACTAGCATAAACGCACGCCGTAACGACTTTAGACAACCAGCTCACTGTCCGTTACACGATTAGCCCTTCTCAGGGCTTACAACAATGCTAGCAAATAAATAAAAATGTAAAAAAAAAAAACGACTGAGATAACAGTCTAGCGGTCAAAATGTAATGGCTATTAGCAAAAAAATACTCTAAATATAAGCGACAGATCACACATCTGGTCAGATTGGACTGACGACGGAAATAAAGTAAAAACAGACTTAACCAATTGATAATGTAAGCAGCAGCTGAATCCGTCACTAGAGCGACACAGACAATTAAAAACACAACTGGACTGTAGAACTACAACATCGTGAAGGTGAAGTAATAAATGCTAGAAACACTAGAGCGAGGGGAGAAACAATTGAAAACACTCACAGACACTTGTCACGTACGATATTAATTTTTTAAATAATTGTCTACCCGTCATTATTGACTAGTTAGGGGAGATAGATTGTTTATTCTCCAAGGGAAACAATTAGATTATGAAAATAATCTCAAACTAAATATAAGATGTTCATACTTTGTAACTTGTATAAATTTATTATAAACAATTGTATTAGTAATAACATTTGTTTCAGGTACTACATTTCTTATATTTTCGTTTTAAATAATCTTTTTTCAATGCACGTTGTCGAAAACTTTAAAAGATTTTCAACTTGATGCCCATTTTAAAGTATTGAACACTTATCTGTTTTGGCACTCTCAATATTAACAATTTGCGGACCTCAATTATCCAGTTGTAGATGTGCACAACAAAATATTTTATCAGCACTAACTAATACTCTTCATTAATCAGAAAATGTCCTGTAATAGTTTACGGGCGAGGATTATCTCTTAACGAAGAGTTTGGACTTGCTTAAACTAAATAAATAAATGAAGACAAAACTGAATATTTGGGTTGAGACAGCGTCCAAGTGGCTAGCATTCTTGCTACCCGTGACAAGATGATCGGTATCAAAATCTCAAACAAAAATAAGTCATTATTTTTACTTCTTATTATTTGGTTCGATGTTTATGATGTTTCAAAGCAGAGCATCTATTTCAAATATTAACCACGTTCCTGGATCAGTCGGGTATATCAGTAAGCTATTTTGTAATGTATGATATTTTTGCTGATTATGTAAGAGTTACGTAATGCATGATATATTTCCTTATTATGTCTGAGTTATGTAATGTGTGATATATTTTCTGATTATGTAAGAGTTATGTAATGTGTAATATATTTCCTGATTATGTAAGTGTCATGCAATGTGTGATATATTTCCTGATTATGTAAGTGTTGTGTAATGTGCGATCTATTTCCGGATTATGTAAGAGTTATGTAATGTGTGATCTATTTCCTGATTCTGTAAGAGTTGTGTAATGTGTGATCTATTTCCTGATTATTTAAGAGTTATGTAAAGTGTAATCTATTTCCTGATTATTGTGAGAGTTGTGTAATGTGTGATCTATTTCCTGATTATTGTAAGAGATAGTTCAGTAAGACTGACTAATTTTGCAGTTGAATAAGATATGTGACTGAAGAAAAAGATAGTCTCTGATGACCATATTACACAAGTTATGATAATTACCTTTAAGGATGATACATATCCAAATGATACACAGACTGAAGATATACGTGATGATGATACACGTGTTGATGATACATATGCTGATGATACCCCTGTTGAACATACACATGCTGATGATGTATTTATGACGTTGTTGTTAATTGAACGTTTCTGCCTTTACGTAGTCACGTGACAGATAGTCCTGTAAGATTGATAACTTATTCCTTGACCAGCTACACAGCTACAGTCAGATTGACATTGCATTTGACTGTATTACTGTGATCTATATTTTGCTTATTAAGACTTCATGTAGGCTAACATCAGTCAAGCACTCTCACCACTAACAAGATTAGGTTTCCATTCCTCTTCCCTTCATGCACCATAGATATACTCGTATATTGCAAGATGATAGACAGCCCATCTGACCGCCTCAGACTGTTGTAGTTCTGACAACAGATGCTATAGACACAAACGAACTGACAAATCTTCGTCTCAGAAAGCAGATTCGGTGTTGCACTTGCAAAAATGTACAATATTTTCACTTTGTCAATTTTGCTGAAGTATAAGATATTATTTGTTGGAGTAGAGTTAGATGAGTTTTACCAAATGTATTATTAGACGTTTTAGCTAACGTGGTAATCATTTATGGATGGTTTATATATGGATTAATATTACAATGTCACAATGCTGCCAATGCTGGAGAGCCGCGGTAGCATAGTGGTTAGTGCACTGACTTCCTAGCACAGTGGTCTATGGTTCGATCCCCAGATGAGGCATGCATTTTTTAGGCCACAAACGGCTCCTGGGTCGACCCAGCCCCAAATGGGTACGAGAGCAACTCTGGGAAGGTTAAGGCTGCCGGCGTGATGCCGACCACATCACCCCTCGTGTGCCGACGGTCAAGATAATATGGGCCTAACACCATATTCCCACTATGCCTCAATGGGCGTGTAACGGGTTCCTTTAACTTTTTTTTTTAATTTTACAATGCTGCCACTTAGATAAATCTGAATGGTTTATATATGCATTAATATTAAAATTTCACAAGGTTGCCACTTTAATAAATTTGGTTGGTTTCCATATGGATTAATATAATTTTTCACAAGGTTGCTACTTTGAGAAACTTAGATAGTTTATGAGAGGCCAAAAGTGTAGATGTACAGGAGCCCCGTTTAGTGACTTAGGTGAAACTGTTTGAGTTAATTGAATTAGATTTTTGGGGGGATTTTTTTTAGAGTATTGACGGTACCCAAATGTCTCCCTCCTGGATACATTTGCATGGGCCATGAATCTATGTGGCCGTAGGACCTACTACCATAACATTTATTCGTGCTACTGTCTATAATAAAATAATAGAAACTATCATTCACTATTATACAAAATAAGCAAGCAAGAACTTTTTTACAAATATAAAAAAAACCCGAGACACACTGAGTGCAGGGTGAAGTAAGGTAAAATTAACTTTATCAGTTTTGACATAACACACGCTAGAAATCGGCGGGATTTACCGTGGAGATTAGTGATGTAGATAGGAATGGCCTCACTCCCGGTAAGACAATATGATGGAATGACCGGTAAATAAATGAATAGAATAAAACTTCAACAAATGAAAAGTAGCCAGCAAGCGCACACCACTAACCCGGCTGAAAGATAATATTCGGAAAGTGAGTTGTATGGAGCTGAGCATTGCATTAAGACGTGTTTGTTACCGTCTTGCTCCCACGTTAAGATATTCAACAAGAAATGTATTGTACGTCCATACTCTTCGATATACCTGTAGTCGCAGGAAGAGAAGTCTTTGGTTGTGTAAAATCTGCTCCTGCAGATTTTATCTTAGTGATTCACCTACGTAAGTAAGAACCATCTAACTTGGTTGTTTATTTTAATTTCATCTCATTTTTTCGTAATAATTCTTGAAAATAAATGAAGCTGATAAAGGAGGAAATAAATACTGTAGTGCAACCTTCGAATGAAATATCCAACTATGGAATAAATATCACTAAGAACTTGGAGGATTTTGATGTTGTGGAAAAATTTTATAAGCCACAATAGATAGAAGTGAAGGAAGGAAGATACACCGTACATATTGTTAAAGAAGATGCATTATTGCGAATACATTCCCCATTACTGATGTATTGCCTATTTATGTTCTAACAGTTCTGTTCAAATAAAAATTCGTTTTAACTGTCAAGGCTGTTAATGGATTACTTGAGAGATGATCAAGTAGATGTACTGTACAACGTTAATATATCTTCACCACTATTATCTCCTATGGTAACATCTTATAAGAGGAACAAACGAACCTGAGAACAATTAGACATAAACCAAGAAAGAACAACCTCTGGCGGGTTTTAAGCCAGTCAAGATCAAACTTGGAGTAGGCTATTTAAGTGAAGAAAAAGGGACGATTATATTTATTTAGAGCACCACTCTAATCCCCGGTCACATACTAGTTATAATTATGCCGTGATGAACGATCACATAGTAGTTATAATGGTGCCATGTGACATCTTCCCTTTATGCACCTGGTCCCAATAGTAACCCCAGACGGCGAAGGAAGCAAAGACGTCAACAATAGAATCAACAAAGCAAGAACAGCCTTTTTAGTCTAAACAACATCTGGAAGTCTTCTAGGTACAGCACAAGCACAACATTAAGTTTATATCAGAGCTGTGTGCTCTGTGCTTCTCTATGGTGCAGAATGCTGAAGAGTTGCAGAGAAGGAAATGTCGAAATTGTCCTCTTTTCACACAACATGTCTAAGAAAAATTCACCGAATCTCTTGGCCGAATACCATCACCAACCAAGATCTGCTTACTCGGAGCAAGCAAGACTACATGCACACCATGATAGCTGGCAGACGCTGGAGCTAAGTTGGCCATGTCGTCAGAAGAGACCCTGATGCCATCACAAGAACAATTATGCTATGGACCCCTGAAGGAAAACGAAAGAGAGGCCGACCAAAAACAACTTGGAGGAGAACTGTTGAGGCTGGGATGCAGGGAAAGAACTAGAGTTGGGGCACTGTACAAAAGATGGCCGCCGACCGAGCAAAGTGGAATAAATTTGATGTTGCCCTACAAGACGCCACCAGGCGGGATTGCGACTGACTATTTTGGCGGTCGGCGGCTAAGGATCAAAGAAGAAGAAGACGTTGATGCTTTCCAATCACTTGGTCTGGGAAATTTTAATTTTTCTCTTTTGACGGGTGATATGATTCTTTAGGTCTCCAGCCTTTGTATTTAAAAATGCGGATTCACTTTTAAGTTTTTTTAAAGTTGCCCAAATACTCTGTCCTGGTTCTTTAATTTTCCAGTTTCGAATTTACAACTGCGGTTTTCAAAGTTGCCCAAATACTTCGATCTGTCACTTATAATTTTAATTTTGGAAACCTTTGTGCGATCGTTCTCACGTGAATTGCTAGCTTGACGTGGCGATGCATTCTGATTTGTGACTTCGATTTCGCTAGATTATATTTCCATTTCTCAGTTCAAATCCCAGATTGTACTTCCGACGAATTTGCCAATGAAAGTCAAAGTCTTTTCCAGCTCTCACATTAAGCCAATGGTAAACTCTTTAGAACTAATTCCCCCCCCCCCCTTCCCCCGTGTTTTGAGATATCAAATGTTAAAATTCCAAAGCGTGACCACATTTTAATAATGCGGTAATACTTCCGATTGCATATTTATGCAAACTCACAAAAAAAATATGTGAACTTATTTCCTGTCTAAATGCTTTCTCACAATATGGTCTCCAAAAACACATTATCAGTAATATTGATACAAACATGATCCAGCGGGAAAGGATTACGTCATATCACCTGTGTTTGCGTAAATCCCTCAGACGGATTTCTCAGACAGACAATACGACTTTCTTATCATCGATCGTGCGCTACCATCTTGTGTCAATAATGATCGACTTTATCAAAAGTGGCTAGGCGACTTCGGTGATAAATTATTCGCTGACCTGCCTAATTAGCTTACGATGATTCCCATGGCAAAACGTACACAAGTCTGGGAGCGGCTACAGCACAATGTAGGTGCATAAAATATGTCAAAGCATAGAACGATCGGTGATGAAAATGAAGAAAAGAAGTGATACTGCCAGAGTAGATGAAAGTTATAAAAGTGCACAACTGAATCCTCACAGTCTTAACGGAACTACAGAAGAGCTGAGCTAACTGGGACAGATTTGTAATGTTGACATAACTACAGTTGAGCTGAGCTAACTGGGACAGATTTATATTGTTGACGGAACTACAGATGGGGTGAGTTAACTGCGACATACTTTTAAAGTTGATAGACCTACAGATGATCATCACTGGACAGATTTGTACTGTTGACAGAACTACAGATGGGCTGAGATAACTGGTACAGATCTGTAATGTTGACAGAGGTACAGAGATCTAACTGGAAAAGATTAGTAAAACTCACAGAATTACGGATGGCCTGACTGGAGGAGAATTGCAACGCATTCAGATATGTTTCGTGAAATTATTAATATGTGTCATAGTGGTATGAGAATGATTGTTCAAACCTTCAACTAAGACAATAAATAAATTGACAACAAATACGCTGTCAAGTAAGCAGAAACTACACATCAAACCCCAACTCCAACAACTGACTACAGAGATTACAGTTATATAACTACGGGTAGAGAAATAAAGCAGTCCACCAACATCGAACCAAAACCGTAGAACAAGAGAGAGAGAGAGAGAGAGAGAGAGAGAGAGAGAGAGAGAGAGAGAGAGAGAGAGAGAGAGAGAGAGAGAGAGAGAGAGTTTATCACTGACATATGAAATAAATCAACACAGTCAAACAATAAACAATCCAATAGAAGAATTACTTATTGCTATTTTAGACACCATACGTCAAATCGTCATTGATTAAGTCATAAATCAGCTTTAGTTAAGGAAGACCACACTATCGGTAGACACAAGAGGAAACGAAAAACACACATGGATCTTCATTTCAGCTAGTAGTACTTATAACGACACGTCGGTACACTCGCAATAATAAATATAGAGGTAAAAATCATTACACTAAGGAATAATAAATAAGTATAAACAAACAAGCAGCAACACTTGAATACGCTGATGACGTGACGACCAAACATCCAGCTAGCAGTCCTTCACAGAAATAAACCTTTTCATGGTTAATAAAAGTGCCTGATAAGGGTGGATTTGAGCTGATAGGATAATGGTGCGCCAGGAAAAATGCCAGGTACGTTAACTCCGTTATAAGATTGACGACCACTTGCCACCCCTATCGACACCTGGTATTAAAGTGCAAGATGTAGGTGTCTTCTCTGATTTAGAATGTTGCTGTGTGTGTTGCAGTAGAACAGTTCACAGGGTACACCACAGGCAACATGACGTGTAGAGTCATAGAAATGGTAACTTCGCTTTAGTTTTATACCATTTATTGCACGCCACAAAACAGTCATGATATTTATGTCATCATCAGCACAGTGTAACGAATGCAGCATTCAAAATCATATTAACTGATAGTCATGTAGGATTCAATACTCCATAGTTGTATGGTAAACAGATATCATAAAGTTCTGGTTCGTGAAGCTTTATAAATAATATATATAACTTCTGCAACAGTGTCAGCTGCAGATCTTCAATGTTCATAGACAATAATAATTATTCCCTTCCTGATGCTAGCAGATCAGATGTATACAATAAGTCCGTTTACTGTCTGCACGTGAATAGCATACATGGATTACAGGTCAGCTCGACCTTTATAACCTTCCTAAGTCTAACCATCTGACTTGGACGTGATCTCTGATATAACGAATCCTGGAACACAGACAATAGTCTTGTTGGTCTAGAGCGACCCATATATATAACTAGTTCAGGTATAAAGATACCGGTGACTTAATCCTAGTCAAAGTACCTCTCCATTTTGAATCACACAGGCGAGCAAAAAGGCGACAAAATGACGAACCTCTAGATGATAGCATAAAGTTCGATACAAGAGGAATTACCTTATTTCGGAAAATCAACCATGAACATATGCCTCCAGGCAGGCTTGAATAATACTGGGAAATAGTCTAGTTAGCTAACTAACTCACAAAGACAATGTATTTCCCTCAGAAAATCACAAGACGCAGGTCGCGTCTGCTCGCTACTTAGACCATTTCTAAACTCCCCGAGCTGGGCGGAACAACAAACGAAAACCAAGTCGAGACATGCGCAGAGCGACAATCTCTGAGTCGCCGTTCACAATAAGACGATTCTAAGAACATTCGAGATAAAAGTCTTACACAGTCGCGCCGTTTATGGTCATGAACAGAAGCGTTAAGAAAGGTTTCAGACATCTACAACAGTTGACTGATACTACCAAATAAGGAGATATGGTCACGCTTCGTTCAAGAAATTATAGACCGAACGTGTCTCTATACAAGAGAAGGCAAACTCCTAAAAAATTGTAGTCTCGATAACTCGGATTATGTCCCTTTGACTGTAAAAAACATAATACACACTTCAGTCAAAAAATGATCATACATACGAAAAATGATCATACAAAGGCTTTGAAAAAAGTAATTATTTGTGCGTAACATTACCGCACCCTCCCGGGAAAAAAAAATGAAACATTTTTTTTTAAATCCTGGAGCCGGAAAAATCTAGGCTCCTAACGCACGTATGATGCGCGGATATATACCTAACAAATTAGCTCAACGCATGGAGCGACACTGAGATCATATCTCAGATCCTTAGAGAAAAAATTTATCTAAGTATACGCTTATATATTCCAGGAAGGTGCCACCAACACACGCCACAATGATGGCAACATCATAATGAAAGTCAAATTATTCTCATACCAATATATGAAATTAAATATATTATTATGATATCATACAATGTGTTGCAAATAGCGGTGTAATATATTAATATACCGCACTATTTTATTACATTATATAAAGCAACAGTAATTAATAAGTAATACATGTGTTGATCTTCGTTGACATAAAACATTCAATAGAAGAAGATGTGGACATCATCCGCTCCCAATCTAGGACAGGACTTGATATCCTCAAAGTTCCACAATGGACACAATCTCGCATCTTCAATGATGTGCTGCGAAAATATCAATAACACAAATCTTAAAGACAACTGGTAAATCTCTTAATACAATCCTGAAAATAATTATTTAAATGTGGCCGAGTGATCTTTTGGCCCGTATATCACTAACTAAGCCTTCTTAGATAATTACATGGTACAATGTTATAAATTCCCCTCAAAAAAGTGAGAAAAAAAAATCTACTAACATGTCATTATAACATTGGACTGTATATCAGGAAATATATATATATGACAGAAGAATCATGTGGAATCGTGTGGGCATCTGGACAGAATGTCTGCCATTACATTATCCGAACCACGGATAGCTCGAACCGAGAAATGAAATGGTTGAAGAGCTATGGCATAACGAGTGGACCTCGAGCTCTTCAAGTTTTTGCTCTGAATAGCAGTAAGCGCTTTCTGGTCGGTTTCCACAATGAAATGTGCGCCTAGAAGAAATCTTTGTAACTTCAGAATAGACCATACCATAGCCAATAACTCACGGTCTAAAACCGAGTAATTCTTTTCTGCAGCATTTAATTTCCTAGAGATATACATCACCGGATGCAGAGTATCAGAATACTCCTGCATTAGTGCTGCCCCAATCCCAGTTGACGAGGCGTCACTTCGAAGAACAAAAGTCTTCTCAATAGTAGGTAACCTAAGAATAGGTGGAGATGAAAATAGGGCTTTAACCTGGTCCAATGAGGATTGACATTCTTTAGACCAGCGGATCAGATTAGGCGACCCTTTCTTCAATAAAGTAGAAAGCGGTGCCATAATGGAGGACAGATTCGGAATGAATCGTCCGTAGAATTGGATCAAACCTAATAGACTCCTTACTTGTTTCTTCGTCTTAGGGACCGAAATGTTAAGTATTTTTGAAACATTGTGGTCCTCTGTCTTTAAAAGACCATGACCAACACGATGACCTAGGAAAGAAATCTCACTAAATCCTATAAAGGCTTTAGAGGGTTTTGCAGTCAAGTTATACTCGCGAAGAGTAGACAGTAATTCGTATAAACCCAAATAGTGATCTTCCCAGGAATCACTGAATAGACAGATATCATCTAGGTATGCTATGACATCTGTACGATATGCGAGAATTCGCCGCATCATGCGTACGAATGTAGCAGGGGCGTTCATAAGACCAAAAGGCATGAAATTCCATTGGAATAAACCCCTAGGTGTAGAAAAAGCTGTAAAAGGTTTGGCACGTTCAGTTAGCGGGACTTGCCAATAACCTTTAGACAAATCTAGTTTGGTAAAGAATCTAGAATTAGAAAGTTTATTGAGTAGCTCTTCTAATGAAGGCATAGGTTCAGCATCGAACTTCGTAACTTGGTTCAATTTGCGATAATCTACGCAAATGCGAATGTTATTATCCTTCTTTCGAACAATAACCATAGACGAAGAGTATGCTGAAGTGGATGGTTCAATGATTTCCAAACGTATCATTTCATCCAATTCTTTTTCGACTTGAGACTGGAAATGGATAGGTATTGGATAGGGTCTGACTCTGATAGGATTATGATCAGTTAGCACAATGTCATGTTCAATGACATGTGTGTGTCCCGGGATGTCTGTAAGAACATCCTGAAATGTTTGCAACATCGAAGAAACTTGTCGATGTTCCTCAGCGGAAAGATTTGGAGAAACGGTCACGTTTTTCCAAGATTCCGTAGAATAAAGTGGGACCATAGAAAGAGGAAGATTGACATCAGAAAAAGTAGTTTCCTCATCCTGTATAACTGACAGAGATGAGTACTGACCATGAGGTACTTGAGAATTGTCCGTTGCCTGGAAAATAGGCTGCAAATAGTCAGGTCTTTCATAAAATTCCGTGAGCATATTTATGTGGAAAGTTTTATGCTTTCCATCAATATCGACAACATAGTCGACATCAGAAATTTTGGAGACTATTGCATATGGACCTTTCCATGCAATTAGAAGTCTGTTCTCCCTTGAAGGAAGTAGAACGAGAGCTTTGTCACCTGGACAAAGTTGTCGTAGACATCTATTCTTATTTGCAAACTGCCTTGCCTTTTCTTTAGCAAATTCGGAAGACGAAGTTGCTAGTTTGCATGCCTCGATGATCTTTTGCCTAAGAGCAATGACGTACTCATAAGAAGATTGAGTCTCGTCGCTAATATTATCGGCAGTGATTAGATCGTGAAGTAAAGACATAGGGCCGCGCGGTTGCGCGCCAAAGACAAGTTCAAAAGGGGAAAACCCCGTATGTTCATTGGGGACCTCTCTATACGCAACGAGAGCCGCGGGTAAGACCCTGTCCCAATCCTGAGGATGATCCTCAGTTATTTTACCAAGTAAAGTTTTCAGAGTCCTATTTAAACGTTCGACCAACCCATTAGACATTGGGTGATAGATACTGCTGAGAGACCTTTTAATGTGTAGCATAGACATTACCTGTGACATAGTGTCTGATATAAGTTGAGTGCCATGGTCTGACAATATTTCTCCGGGAAAACCCAAGCGAGAAAATATCAGCCAAAGAGCGTCTGCGATATCAGCAGTTGAGATGCTCTTGAGAGGTATTGCCTCTGGCCAACGTGTGCACATATCGACACATGTAAGGATAAATTGATGTCCTCTAGCCGACTTAATTCTAAAAGGACCGATAATATCTATTGCCATTTTTTGAAAAGGGCGAATAGGAATGTCAGCAGCCTGGATAGGCGCAGCATGTCGTGGTCCTTTAGATTTGACCTCCTGACATACTTTGCAAGAGCGACAGTACATTCGTATGTCCTTGCTCACAAATGGCCAAAAGAAAGCCGCAAGAACCCTCGACTTTGTACGGGAAAAACCCATATGTCCAGCACATTGCGAGTCATGAGCATGTTGCAATATTTGCAATCTCATGCTCTTAGGCACAAGAATTTGTGAATGAGTGGACGTAGTCGAGTCTTGTACCATACGTACAAGTACGCCGTTCTTCATAGAAATCCAAGATTTTCTATTAGTATTTTGATTAGGATCACCTTTTTTTGCTAGAATGAAGAATTTTTGTAAAGAAGGATCTTCTTCTTGCAATTTGATAAATGAGTCACGTGTAATAGTCAAGTGACTATCTTGGTCATTTACTTCATCATTATTAGTTAATGAAGTTTGAGGTGGATCCAGAGCATGTGCTCTTGTGACCACCGCATTGGTAGCTTCAATGTTTTGCTCTTCCCAAACAGCAATCTGCTGTGGGGTACATTCCCTAACTCCGTGAATACGACCAATAATAAGGTCCGCAATAGGGTTTGGAAGTAGACACGCGTGGACCTCTCCCGTGAAGAAAGGAGTAGCAATGTGTATTATAGCAGTAGGATACTTTTCCAACGTGCCACCAAATGTGACACATTTGATGACCTTTCCTGTAGCACAGGATGGATCTACAAGAGATTGCCTAACCACGACAGTAGTACATCCAGAATCAAACAACACTGAGACTGGATTACTATTTACAAGCCCCTTATGTAATATAAGAGAACCTCTCCCATCATGAGCAACATTAGCAGGAAGAGCGGGCAAAGGATGACCACAGCTTAAAGTACTAACGGTTTTCGGATCAAATAAAGTACTGCATTGGATACATTTATTTGCCCTACCAAAATCAAAAGATGAGCATCCGATAGCATTATGGTCTTTATCATTATTAACCTGTTTATCTGCTCCCTGAGATTCTTGTTGAACAGAGTTTGTCTGTTGATATCTTTTTCTCATATGTTGCGATCTACCGCGACCATTATTGCCTCTGCAATTATCATTAAAGTCCCTACTGTAATTTTTATCCTGGTTTGAGTTCCAGTTTCCATAACTGTCATTACTATCTCTATGCTGTTGAGAACATCTATTATCTTGGTATTGAGGTCTCTGAAAAATATTTTCCTCTATACCGATTACCTTTGTGAAAATTTCTAAAGTTAACCGGAGTAGAATAACGTGTAGTATTAGGTTGTCTCCAGTTCTGGGAAGAAGAATCACCCTGGAATTGATTACTATGGTTCTGGGCATAATTACGGTTACTCTTTTTATTGAAATTTTGCTGGCTACCCTGAAATTTACGCATAAAATTTGGGCCATAAGGTGCTGCCGAAGCAACTGGCAGACCTTCTTTTACCTTAGAGTTGCTAATGGTTATGTGAGGATGCGCAGTAACATACTGGCTACAGTATTCTTCCATTTCTTTTATGTTTTTAGGCTTACGCTCATGAAGAAAAGAAAGAAAAGCTTCATTAACAGAAGACATAACCTTGTCTCTAAGTAGTAAGTCCATAAGAGCTTCAAATGTACTTTCTGTCTTAGACAACTCAACCCATCGTAAAAAAGTAAGACGGATGCCTGAGATGAATTCAGAGAATTCAACTCCAGTTTCTGGTAACATGTTTTTAAATTTAAGACGATATCCGTCCTCGTTAAGTTGGTACTTCTTTAACAATGCCGCCCTGACAACCTCATAGTTGTTTTTGTCAGGCACATCTACCATACCCAACAAAGTCAAAGCATCACCTCTAAGTATCTTGGACAGATGATAAACATATAATGTTTTATCTATATTATGCACCTTACATGCACTTTCAAATCTATCTAGATAAAATGTTATATCATCAATTGAAGCATTGAATGCTGGTAAATTAAGCTTGAAATCAACAGCATTAGACTTATTAGCAGATGATACCTTATTAGCATCATTAGCATTACTAGATAACTTCAACTTTTCTAACTCCAAAGCTAAGAGTTTTTCTTCATGTTCCATTTTTGCTTTTCTCTCATCAGCTTCTCTTTGTAACCTTCTTTCTTCAGCCTCAGCCTGTAACTTTCTTTCTTCAGCCTCAGCCTGTTTTTCTAATCTTTTATTTTCAGCCTCTATTTCAAGTCTCTTATTTTCAGCTTCTTTTTCAAGTCTCTTATTTTCAGCTTCTTTTTCAAGTCTCTTATTTTCAGCTTCTTTTTCAAGTCTCTTATTTTCAACCTCAGCCTGAAGTCTCTTCTCCTGTGATTCTGCTTCTCTTTTTTGTTTTTCCATTTCCATTTGTAATCTCTTTTCATCTACCTGCATCTGCAGTTTTAAATTTTCAGCATCTATTCTCTTTTGTTCAGTTAGTTCTTTCATTTTCTTTTCCTCCGACTTCAATGCCTTGGCATATTGAACAGTCGCAAATTCTTCTAATTTATCACCTGTCTTCCCAAGGGCTTTACCCTGCTCAATAAAGTACTCAAATGTAGACATGATGTCTAAAATGTGAGTACAGAACCTGAAATAATTAATTATCTTATTTCAATCTTAATAGCAACAAGACTTAATAAAGTGCTTGTATAATCACTATGTTTACTCCAATCTCTGTGGGAAACAAGACTTGACACCAACTTGTATTATCAAATGTATAATAATATCACAAGTCACCTCTTAATTATCAGTGCACTACCCAAATCAGTGCATAACCATCAGTTATTTATCATAACTGCACTACAATAGTGCATAAGCAAAAAACCACCAGTTAGTTATGATAAGTGCACTATAGACCAATAGTGCATGAGCATATATGTAACAATAGTGAAAGCTAACTATGCAAGAACTATGCAAACAATAACAAGACAATGTAAACAATAACAAAGGTCACCAACAATGTAAACAATAACAAAGATCAAAGTCAATGTAAACAACAACAAAGATCAAAGTCAATGTAAACAACAACAAAGATCAGAGTCAATGTAAACAATAACAAAGATCAAACAATATGAAAACATTCGCATAAGTCAAATAAATAAACAGCGAAACTAAAAAGAAATGTGATGACAAAATGCGAAGATATGACAAACAAATGACGCTACAGTGTATACACAAAAATATACTTAAAGAACTGAATAATAGATAGGGGAGACCTACAAATACAAACAATCGAAATCGAAACTAAAAAACACAAAGAAAGAGAGAAAAGAAAAAGAAAAAAAATATACAAGAAACAAAAATAAAGCACAACTCGTCACAACTAAACAGATATAGCAACGATTGTCGCTAGCAAATTTCACAGTAGGAAATTCGCACAGTCCCTAACGAAAACGCTAACAGTAGAACCTCTGTGACGTGGTATCTTCTACTGAAAGACACCGCCCAACCGAGAAAACCCGCTGAATATAAACATATAAATATACAAATACAAATAACATATAACATATAAACATGTAAATAGTGTGAAAATGTGATAGACAGAAGGCTCAGTTAGAACATAAGGGCACAGTTCACAAACAAAACAGGCCACTTAACTTCTATATGTCCCAAACGTCAGCACGGTGCAGAACAGGATGTGTCAGCATTCTGAGGATAATGATCCAACGTTGATTAACAACTGCTCCCGTAAACTGCCATGACGAAGGAAATGAGCTTCTGACAGGAAACAGCTTCTGAACTTGACCTTCTGAATTCTACAAATTGACTTCTGAGACCGGAACAGTTGTTACGGCACTTGTCCTTCTTCTTAACAGATCAGGAAATCCATTCGCTCGGTACTTGTCCTTCTAGTTGTAGACAAACTTCAATACTGCCGAGCAGCGCCGGGTAGTTTCAAAATATCAACAACTGTCAGTAATGCCGCGTCTTTCAAAAAAATTTCATCAAAGGTGATGAATAGAAACTGCAACGTTGTCTTGTAGTCTGCTGATGATGTCTGGGTTTGTTGACCCCCTTGATAGCTGGTATCAGAGTAAACCAACATATGGCCACCAAAAATGATAAGGGTGGATTTGAGCTGATAGGATAATGGTGCGCCAGGAAAAATGCCAGGTACGTTAGCTCCGTTATAAGATTGACGACCACTTGCCACCCCTATCGACACCTGGTATTAAAGTGCAAGATGTAGGTGTCTTCTCTGATTTAGAATGTTGCTGTGTGTGTTGCAGTAGAACAGTTCACAGGGTACACCACAGGCAACATGACGTGTAGAGTCATAGAAATGGTAACTTCGCTTTAGTTTTATACCATTTATTGCACGCCACAAAACAGTCATGATATTTATGTCATCATCAGCACAGTGTAACGAATGCAGCATTCAAAATCATATTAACTGATAGTCATGTAGGATTCAATACTCCATAGTTGTATGGTAAACAGATATCATAAAGTTCTGGTTCGTGAAGCTTTATAAATAATATATATAACTTCTGCAACAGTGTCAGCTGCAGATCTTCAATGATCATAGACAATAATAATTATTCCCTTCCTGATGCTAGCAGATCAGATGTATACAATAAGTCCGTTTACTGTCTGCACGTGAATAGCATACATGGATTACAGGTCAGCTCGACCTTTATAACCTTCCTAAGTCTAACCATCTGACTTGGACGTGATCTCTGATATAACGAATCCTGGAACACAGACAATAGTCTTGTTGGTCTAGAGCGACCCATATATATAACTAGTTCAGGTATAAAGATACCGGTGACTTAATCCTAGTCAAAGTACCTCTCCATTTTGAATCACACAGGCGACAAAATGACGAACCTCTAGATGATAGCATAAAGTTCGATACAAGAGGAATTACCTTATTTCGGAAAATCAACCATGAACATATGCCTCCAGGCAGGCTTGAATAATACTGGGAAATAGTCTAGTTAGCTAACTAACTCACAAAGACAATGTATTTCCCTCAGAAAATCACAAGACGCAGGTCGCGTCTGCTCGCTACTTAGACCATTTCTAAACTCCCCGAGCTGGGCGGAACAACAAACGAAAACCAAGTCGAGACATGCGCAGAGCGACAATCTCTGAGTCGCCGTTCACAATAAGACGATTCTAAGAACATTCGAGATAAAAGTCTTACACAGTCGCGCCTTTTATGGTCATGAACAGAAGCGTTAAGAAAGGTTTCAGGCATCTACAACAGTTGACTGATACTACCAAATAAGGAGATATGGTCACGCTTCGTTCAAGAAATTATAGACCGAACGTGTCTCTATACAAGAGAAGGCAAACTCCTAAAAAATTGTAGTCTCGATAACTCGGATTATGTCCCTTTGACTGTAAAAAACATAATACACACTTCAGTCAAAAAATGATCATACATACGAAAAATGATCATACAAAGGCTTTGAAAAAAGTAATTATTTGTGCGTAACAGTGCCCCCACCCCCCCGCCCCCCCCCAACAAATAAATAAATAAAAAGGACAGAGATAACAGTCCAGCGGTCAAAATGTTATCAAAATGTACATAATATATCCAGACTTATAACCGAGAGATCACATTTCTTGTCAGGTTTTGACGTGATGTCCAATCTCGGAAATAAGTGAAAAAAAAATAATATATATATACTGTTCAAAAAAAGAAACGCAACTTTTTTGGTGTTACTTTTATAAAAGATATTCGCTGATTGGACATCAGTCAACTTATCGACTGTGTCCACCTGGTCATTAACTTCTCGTGGTTACCTGAATTGTACTCACCTCATTATTCGTGAGGTCATGAATAAGGTCAAGGTCAAAAAAATATTTTTGACAATAACTCGTGACAGGTTCATGAGAATCCCGTGAAACTTACTGAACACAAAACTCTCTGACCATATTATTGAATGCCTATAAAAGATTGACGCTCCTCGAATAAATTCAGCTGAAAGTTCAATGCGCAAGTATGGCTCATCTCACTACAGAACAACGACTCATCATAATTGGACGTTTACAGACTGGACAGTCACAAAGTGTAGTGGCCAGACAAGTTAATGTGGTTAGAAGCACCATTAGTTGCCTTTGGAGGCGATTTCAAGAAACTGGCTCAGTGGCACACCGGCCGCGCAGTGGAAGACCCAGAGTCACAACTCCTGCCGAAGACCGCTTCATACGGCTGCGTCACCTCAGGTATCGACTTGCATCTGCGTCCTCCACAGTCCAGTCAATGTCAGCAGCTCATCGAATTTCAGATCAAACGGTCAGGAACCGGCTGCACGACTCTGGTCTTTGGGCTAGAAGACCCTACAGAGGTCCTGTTCTTACGGACCGGCATCGCCAGAACCGACTGCAGTGGGCAAACCAGCATCGTCAATGGACCGTTGGGAATGACTGGAGACGGGTTTGGTTTAGTGATGAATCATTTGTTGTGCTCCAGCGACACGATAGACGGAGAAGAGTTTACCGCAGAGTCCATGAGCGCTACGCCCAGAACAGCGTTGATGAGGCTCCTCCACATGGTGGTGGAGGTGTACTGATGTGGGGGGCGATCAACTTCATGGGAAGAAGTGACCTGGTGCAAATTGAAGGAAGCCTGAATGCCCAACGATACGTCACTGAAATACTTCGTCCTCACGTCCTTCCACTTCTGGCTGCACGAAGGTCGATTTTTCAGCAGGATAACGCTCGACCTCATGTAGCACAACTCACCACCCAATTCCTCGCTGACAACAACGTCCAGACCATTCCGTGGCCAGCCATGTCATCAGACATGAACCCCATAGAACACTTATGGGAAGAACTCGACAGACGACTCCGCCAGCGAGACGTGGCTCCAGACAATCTCCGACAGTTGTCTCTTGCACTGCGGGAAGAGTGGGCAGCCATCCCACAACAGCAGATCCAACGGCTAATCGGATCCATGTCAAGGAGATGTCGTTCTCTGATAGAGGCCAGAGGAGGCCATACACCTTACTGAAACGGAGGCCTCAGTCGCAAAGAATAAAAGTCCAAACCAAATTTAATGAACATCATTTTGTTGTTAAAGTCTGAAAGCTTCTTCATGCCAAGATTGAAACATTAATTCCGTAAAATAAAATTTTGGTACAAGTTTGAAATTTGGTGTCCATTACCGCTGCAATAATGTTGCGTTTCTTTTTTTGAACAGTATATAAGCATTTGATACTTTAAAGAAGTTAGGGGAAGGCATGCAATTTACTTCCAAAGGGGAACAATTCAACTATTATTAATAAATCAAACTAAGTAACAGATTTTCATTTTTTATTTATTATTTTCAATTCATTACACATATTTATTTAAGGCAACGTAGAATCTCTTTTTTCTTTTTAGTACGTTTGTTAGGTTATTAAGAAAAACTGTGTTTACCATGTTCAGAATAAAAACTCTTTAAATAATATGGAGTTTGATGCGCAAGCTAAAGAAGTAAATACTTATTTACTCTGCCACTTTCAATGATAATAACACAATCCTTCTCTTTGATGCAGTCGCAGATGTGCACACCAACATGTTCGATCGGCGCCAAATAGCGCACTTCAACAATACTTTCAAGACATTTTCTTACTTGGTCGGTTCTCTTCTATCCCAGGGACCAGAGTTGCTAAGAGGTATGGCGTTCACATCTAATTCTAAAGACAACTGGGTCGGTTCTCAGTACAGGGAATATTCTTGATGGGATTTTTTCAGAAATAATAATGTCTTACTCCCCCCTGATTCTCTGAGTAGTGACATCGAATGGCTAGCCTTATTGGATCAGGGCGAAGAAATTGTAGGTTTCGTGTACAAGTTTCGCACGTTAAAAATTATTCGGCAGTTGTAAATCATAAAGAGTAGGCCATACGACCGCTGCCGTGCAAGAGTTTACACAATTAAGAAAACCTACCCGATACAAAAATATTTATAGAATGTGTGATTCATGTATACACACATTGGGACGCTCGCCGATGCTTTGGAGTTCGTGCACTGTGCCGAGATTCTCCTTGTGAGCTAAAGGAGGAGATCGGACCACTGATGGAGTTTTCCGTGTTCAATGTAGATGGTCCTTAAAACAAAACAAACAAACCTCTTCTACCTTGTGTGTAGAGGTTAGCCTGAGAGAGCGCCATGTTAAGCTGTATATATTATGGCCTGGTTTCAGTCCAGTCCTCGGTCCATCAGGGATTGTCTAATGTTGTTCTCTTAGCGAATTATTGGTCGTCCTGGAGATCTTAATCCCTGGCTATTGGTTTCCCATATGTGTCGTGGTAGCCTGTGACGGATTGCCTCCCCTTAGCTCTGCAGTAGTGGTCCAACTGTGGCCAAAACTCAAGAGTTTATAAAATAGGTCATCAAAGGTGTCTATCTTCGCACACGATTACTCTTGGCAGTGTTGTGGATAGAAGAGTAATGTCGCTTCTTTCCCAAGGGAGTATTCATAAGGTATTCTCGAAGTCAAGAACAATGCTGTATTGGCAGGGCAATTGTTAACTTATATAGGTTCGCCACCTTTTATGAAGAATTAAGCAAAGGTTTTAGCTCGTTCAAGCCCCCAGCTGGTGTAAATGTAGCGAAATTCTTTTATACGAATTAGCTCTATATGTAAATATATGTCTAAGTGTAAATATATATATTAAAGAGTCTTGCACATACGTTTGCTTTCATACATATAATAACCGAATCAATTATGATTGTTGTGTTTTAAAATAACATGTAACAAATTTAATAATCAATTAGTTTTCACAGGTTGAAATGATGTTGAATTTCTTATGAAAGTGTTATCTTCATAGAGACTGATTAGAGGAATGTTAATGTTCTTTGCTGTTGCCTTTTGTTAAGCACTTAGCTTAGCATCGATGACTACTGCAGCAGTGGTTTCGACAGTTCTTCAGTAAAGATGACACTTCACAGTCTGATAGCTTTGTTCTATGAACAGTCTAATAGCTTCGTTCTATGAACCGTCTGATAGCTTCGTTCCACTAACCAAAAGCAACTTTTGGGAACACAATTTCCTGCCACTGTTTAGAATGGACACTAGCATCTTAGGTTAAATGCTTTCGAATCATTTGGTCAGGGAATGTTGTATTCCTCTTATGATGGGTGACCTAATTCGTTAGGTCTCCAGTCTTGGTATTTATAAATGCGGTTTTACCTTTTTAAGTGTTAAAGTTGCCCAAATACTTCCATCCTGGTCCTTTAAGGTTCCAGTCTTTGTATACATACATACGGGTTTACTATTTAAGTTTTAAAGTTGCCAAAATATTCTGATCTATCACTTTTAATTTTGGAATCCTTTGTACTCTCCTTCTCTTTCTGGCTCTGGTGAATTGCTAGCTTGACGGGTGATGGAATCTGATCTGTGACTCCGATTTCGCTAGATTATATTTCCAATTCTCAATTTTAATTTCAAGAAAGTAATTCCGATTAATGTGTCAATGAGAACCATTGTGTATTTCGGCTCTCACTTTACAGCAATCCAATCTTTTTTGCACTTTTTGGGTAGGGGTGTTTAAATCATAATACCCCCGCGTGTTTTAAAATATTATATTTAAAATTCAATCTCGTGACCTCTTTCTAATAATGCTGTAATACTTCCGCTTGAATCTTTATGTTAAACTCATAATCACCATCTGTGTACTTATTCTTGACTAATACTTTCCGCCCAGATTGTTTCCTCTGCTATGTCATCTGTAGTAATTACACAGGGAAGGGATGCCCCACAGAAGCGATTATCTAATTATCACCTGTGTTTTCGCCCATCCCTCAGACGGCTTTCTCTGGCAGACAATATGGCGTTCTATTCATCTATTCTACGAAACCATATTGTGTCCACAGAAATCGACACCTATCAAAGATAGCTAGGAAACTCAAATGATAAACGTTCTACCGCTGACCTGTGTAACAATACTGGTATTATTACGATTCACCTGGCGAAACGTAAACAAGTCTTGGAGCTGCTTTATAACAAAAATACGAATGAAAGTGTATAAAATATTCCACATAAAAAGGGGATGAAAGAGTAAGAGAGGGGTTCAAAAGTACATGTACAAACGTTTAGTCACATAGCAGTTATTCTCCAAATCTGCAGACGTGACCAAACCGTCGTAACTGGGACAGTTCCACTCGGGTCTGAACAAACTGTATTACAAAACATCACAGGAAACGGGTCTACGACCAGTTCTATTGTAAATACGCACAAATACGAATTTGACAATGAACAGAAACATCAGTTACAGAAAAACACATTCGTAATGAAGTTTTTGTTTTTGGAAATATGACATCTTTATTTACGGATTCTCGTAATTTACAGGTTGATCCTCCAAACACCAAGAGATGTTTAACCCGACAGCTGCTTGTGACGGTATTGCCTCCCCTGCTTTGCAGTAGTGGTCCAACAGTGGATAAAACTCAAGAGTATCTGATATGGGCTTCAAACGTATGTATCTTCGCTCAAGATTACTCCTGGCAGACATGTAGATAAAATGGTGATGACTCTTCTATTACAAAGGGAGTCTGCGAGGTCTAAAGATGACTTGGCGAGCGTGAAATTCAAAGTGAAATAAAACTGCGAAATGGTCATAATATATTACTATCTTCCCACGCATTATTGTTATGAATCTAATAAGAAAGATCCAATAATTTCAAATCATGCAGATAGGGTGTGATGATTTTTTTAAAAATATTCACGGAAAATAAAGTGCGTGAAGCAAAAGTTCACGTATTACCTGTCACGAAGTGGATTTATGTTTATCGAGTTTGCCTGAATGAAAGCAAGACCCTAGTCTGAGAAAGTCTGAGAAGATAGAATTGGATGGAAAATGACATGCATGTAGACAAATGAGACTATTGGCTCAAGGGCTAGAACCAGGATTTGACTCTTCCCTTGCCGCTTCGTGACTTCAAGAAAGCTATAGAATAACCCCCCCCCCCCTCTAACTACCTTTAAACACCAGGAGATAAGGTGTATAAAACGACCACAGACACAAATTGCATCATTCATCACTCAAATAATTAGCTTGCACTGTTGCACGGCCTGAAAACAAAGTAACAAGTATATTGATAGACGCTAGGAAAAAAAAACCCAATCACATTCACTCTTTCTGTCACCCTGCTGGGGAACAATAAAATGGTTAGTGATTTAAACAAATCTAATTATGTGGGGCTGTCAACTTTAGCCTCTACTCTCTAACACAAATAATATTTATGTGGTCTCAGTCCTGTTGACTTCCTCACCAAACGTCTACTCAGCTTCAACCTTGTTAGGCGATATGCGCTACTAACTAACACCACTGGAAATGCTACAAAAATAGACTTGGCTTACACCGATGGCTCAGTGTCTATCCGTCAAATGGATAATGAACAGACCCTACTGGTCCTGTCTATTTTCTCCCTCCTTCTCTCTCTCTCTCTCTCTCTCTCTCTCTTTCTTGGTCTCAGAGTCTCTCTAACACTCGACGACTGATGATGCGGCGTCTCCGTTACGCTCTTCTCTCGTTACGTTCAGGACCCAGGTATTGTAACCCTATCACCAGCTCCTGAATGTTGTGATGATGATGATATTCGTGAAATCAAGCATGAGGTACTTGATTAGCTGTCGAAAACTTCTCTGCGGCTGAATAGCTTCTATAACTTTCCACTTTTAACCCGGTCCGGATTTAGAGAAAAAACACAACCGTGATTTCTGGCTGTATACGATTTAATCTGTCTCCAGGACACTTGCCGTTGTCGGAGACTATAGTAGCGATACTCTGGGCTATATGATAAATAAACCCCGTTCTAGCTGAAGCATAGGGACTTCACTGCCAGAGACCATAGGTTACTTTTCTTTTGTTTCTGATGATATCTCGAGTCCTCTGACCCCTGAGATATTTCCTTTTGCCGTGGATAATTTGTATGGCCAAATTATGCTCCCCCACTGTTTTGCTGTGACTCGCTGAAATTAAAAGGAAATGCGTGTAATGTACACCAACTCCAACATAACGCATCTTTAACACATACAGCTCTCATAATCTTTACAACTCCCCTACTCAATACCTCACTCGTTGTGTACAACAATACATAAATAATACCACCCATGTGGCACTTAAATATCACTCCGCCTACTCCCCTCCTCTCGTTCTGAACAACAGTACATAAAATATTTCTACCCACGTGTCTCTCTATCTCACGCTCCTTCTACTCCCCTTCTCTTCAACTTAAATCTGCCAGGTAGGTAAACAAACTTCCCGACCTATCTGACTTATCTTTTTTTGTTACGCATGGCTAACCACGTGTCCAAACATTTCAACTAAGGAAATCTTTTGTCCGAAATTCCTTGGTCTCACTTTTAACATTACCCATGAGGTTTCCTACTTAAGCCCCAATTAAATGAAATCTCGCTATATGAATAGTTTACTCCTCTAAGCAGTATAATTCACTTATACATCTGTACTCTCCGACTGCATTTCTCACATTTAGGGCACAATAAAACTAACGTACACACAATCGATTTCCAAATAAAATTACATTTGTAAATACACAGGAATAAATGGTGGTATTACACAACACTCTACAACTAAGAGCACCCGTGTATCTCATAACTTCACACGCTCCTATCTACTGCCAAAATCCTAGAAAGACTTATGCACACTTTTACATTTACATCGTTCTTCAAAGATAATAATGGATGACGCTACCATTTAAAACTTTAAGTTAATGTCCCCGAAGAACTTTACTTACGGGCCGAGATTTCTCAAAGAACCCTCTAATAAGTAAAACGATAATAAAATTCCTACATACCAAGAACCGCTGTTTTTCCCCGCAAACGGAGACGATAATTCGAAGTTGACCGGCAGGAATTATTTCTTCATATAGAGACTTGCCCCCAGTTTTACAACTGATTATATACAAGAGAAACACCCCCGCGGATTACCTCCTACGTATCTGCTAGCTATCCGCTCGGACACTGTATATAATCCAACTGACATATTCCAAAAGTAGTTGTATACACTTGTAAGTGAGAAACAAAGTTTTGGAATGAAGACAGAGTGACGAGTTATTAATCTAATCCCAAGCAAGAAAAAAAAAACGAACAAACTGGAGTATAAAATGATATGAGAGGTGTCTCTTTCAGAAACTGTACCAAGAATAAAACTGTTTGTAGACTAACTCGTTGAAATGTATTGTGATAAATATATTTTTTTTTTAATTTCTTTACTAAAAATGTTGCTATGTACCAAATATTATTTTCTTTATGACACATTATTTAATATGTTTGTGACGTTAGTCCTGTTTATTCGTTCCATTTTATCCATATATCACCGATAATGTCCTCTGATTTTATATGTAAACTTAGGCCTATGTAACTTCAGGAGTTAATTGGTACAGCAAATCTCTGTTCCCAAGAACTGTGCTCTACAACGATAGTTTTTTTCTGATCATAATGATGAATAGCACTAAAAGATGATACATTTATATTACACAAATAGATAAAGTGAGTGTCCGACTGGCCAAGCAGTCAGAGCGCTTTCCTCTGTGCCACAACTACCTGGATTTGGCGCTAAATCCTAACGGTAGCCCATTCAAGTTTACCCAGCTGTAAATGGACATTCGACTTTGCTCATGAGCTAGAGGAAAATGCATCGAGGAAGGGAACAGGTCACCTAACTTTATAAAAGCTGAACCTTTCATGGTGAAGCATCTAACACTTCATTTCCCTATTGCAATCTCTGACATATGACTGGCTTTATCTATGTAATAGATCAAACAATTAATGTGATAAATGGTATCATCTTTGTAATAGATAACACAATTAATGTGATAAATGGTATCATCTTTGTAATAGATCAAACAATTAATGTGATAAATGGTATCATCTTTGTAATAGATCAAACAATTAATGTGATAAATGTTATCATCTTTGTAATAGATCAAACAATTAATGTGATAAATGGTATCATCTTTGTAATAGATCAAACAATTAATGTGATAAATGGTATCATCTTTGTAATAGATCAAACAATTAATGTGATAAATGTTATCATCTTTGTAATAGATCAAACAATTACTGTGATAAATGGTATTATCTTTGTAATAGATCAAACAATTAATGTGATAAATGTTATCATCTTTGTAATAGATAAAACAATTAATGTGATAAATGTTATCATCTTTGTAATAGATAAAACAATTAATGTGATAAATGTTATCATCTTTGTAATAGATAAAACAATTAATGTGATAAATGTTATCATCTTTGTAATAGATAAAACAATTAATGTGATAAATGTTATCATCTTTGTAATAGATCAAACAATTAATGTGATAAATGTTATCATCTTTGTATTAGATCAAACAATTAATGTGATAAATGTTATCATCTTTGTAATAGATCAAACAATTAATGTGATAAATGTTATCATCTTTGTAATAGATCAAACAATTAATGTGATAAATGTTACCATCTTTGTAATAGATCAATTAACTAATGTGATAAATGTTATCATCTTTGTAATAGATCAAACAATTAATGTGATAAATGTTATCATCTTTGTAATAGATCAAACAATTAATGTGATAAATGTTATCATCTTTGTAATAGATCAAACAATTAATGTGATAAATGTTACCGTCTTTGTAATAGATCAAACAACTAATGTGATAAATGTTATCATCTTTGTAATAGATCAAACAATTAATGTGATAAATGTTATCATCTTTGTAATAGATCAAACAATTAATGTGATAAATGTTATCATCTTTGTAATAGATCAAACAATTAATGTGATAAATGTTGTCATCTTTGTAATAGATCAAACAAATAATGTGATACATGTTATCATCTTTGTAATAGATCAAACAATTAATGTGATAAATGTTATCATCTTTATAATAGATCAAACAATTAATGTGATAAATGTTATCATCTTTGTAATAGATCAAACAATTAATGTGATACATGTTATCATCTTTGTAATAGATCAAACAATTAATGTGATAAATGTTATCATCTTTGTAATAGATCAAACTATTAATGTGATAAATGTTACCGTCTTTTTAATAGATCAAACAACTTATGTGATAAATGTTATCATCTTTGTAATAGATCAAACAATTAATGTGATAAATGTTATCATCTTTGTAATAGATCAAACAATTAATGTGATAAATGTTATCATCTTTGTAATAGATCAAACAATTAATGTGATAAATGTTATCATCTTTGTAATAGATCAAACAATTAATGTGATAAATGTTATCATCTTTGTAATAGATCAAACAATTAATGTGATACATGTTATCATCTTTGTAATAGATCAAACTATTAATGTGATAAATGTTACCGTCTTTGTAATAGATCAAACAACTAATGTGATAAATGTTATCATCTTTGTAATAGATCAAACAATTAATGTGATAAATGTTATCATCTTTGTAATAGATCAAACAATTAATGTGATAAATGTTATCATCTTTGTAATAGATCAAACAATTAATGTGATACATGTTACCGTCTTTGTAATAGATCAAACAACTAATGTGATAAATGTTATCATCTTTGTAATAGATCAAACAATTAATGTTATAAATGTTATCATCTTTGTAATAGATCAAACAATTAATGTGATAAATGTTATCATCTTTGTAATAGATCAAACAATTAATGTGATACATGTTACCGTCTTTGTAATAGATCAAACAACTAATGTGATGATGTAACAGACCTTCAAGCACAGCTCTTTCACTTGCCCCACCTAGATACATAAGACTAGGAGACACGTCAGTTACAGACAAGAGCAAGATTAAAGAAGTTTCTGTTTAGAGGCACAATGACTTTATTTACGTATTTTTCGAAATTTCTACGAGCTCTTCTAAATACCAAGAAATGTTTAAACCGTAACCCATTAACGCCATTACTTGACACGGATTGTGCTGTTCTAACGTGTAGAAGTTGATTTCTCGACTTAGATAATTACAATTGTGGTCAACATTAGGGTCGACACCGGATACATCTTGTATTATGGTGACAGGGTCTCATACAAGCAGATTATCGTATTCATTTACCTACGGTAACCTAACTAGATCTGTTGGAACTGGAGTGAATGGTCTACCTCACTGTACACAATCGATGGTTTCAAAGAAATTGAGAGCAAAATCTATAGCATTGTTTTCATCTTCAGAAATATGCTAAACCTCATTGTAATACTCCAACTACTCACAATGGCTACAATTTAAATTATGCGAAAGTCACGAAGGTAATATCTGTATTTACTTTTGTCAACCTGACCACACAGTATTTACATATGTGAACATGCGATTGTGAGTACTGACATGCATAATACGACACTTGAGCGTTGACAGAAGAGTCTATAGAAGTAAAATGTGTGAGAATTATCCTGGGAACATGATCGTGTAACAAATGAACAGATAAAACACACATACAAGTGATGTCTGTGGTAAATGCATGGTCACATGATGTGGGACAAGTTCAAACAAGTCACGTTGTCTTTAATATAGCTCACAACAGTTCAAACTATTTCAGGACATTCAAAACATTTTCTCCACATTCAATATTATTTTTGTATCCCCACTCCCCACCCCCCCTCCACTCCCGCCCCCTTATTTTTATGTCTCTTCCGTTATAGCTATTTTTATTGCTATATATTATTATTTAATTGCTATTATATATATACAAGCCCGGTCGTCAGTATTTGAAGCAGTGTCACCGACCGGGATTTTGACTGAATAACCTGACTGCTCCTGAGATAAACCCTCTGTGGATGGGAAGGAGCGAAGCTCCTGACCGGGTTGGACATGTCATTGTGCCGAAGGGCTAAGAGCCCAAGTGCAGCTGGAAAAAAACATATATATATATATATATATATATATAGGCTATGTGTGTGTGTGTGTTTATTTGTACAGGGGTCAGCTTGTTGAAAAGTAAACAATTCATTTTAAAATGAAACTAAAAACGTAAATACATATTTTCTTTTCTCCAAACTACGTCAATTTAAATAGAATAATTAGGTCTATATCAATCTTATAAAGTAGGACATTCCTGTTTCTAGTAAGTCTGGGAATATCTGCGATATTTCATTATGTACACTGATGGGTCTGTAGTCCGTGATGTTGACGTTCAATAGGTCGTTACCAAGTAGTAGGTAAAGTCTGATTGATGTGGCCACGAATGATAGAATGAGAGGAAATATGTTCTAGTTACGAAAACTGTATCATCCTTTTTTTTTCTTTGCAATTACTGTTATTTTACGGGATAGCTTAACTAGGAACTTTGTTCTTTGCTTATTGTCTATTCTATACCTTAGTGTTAATCTTTGACCTTTTGGGGTTATTAACTTCTTGCGGGATCTTGTCCCAACAGAGGGGAAGGCACTTATGGGGTTATTTTCATAATTCTGTAACTTATGATTTTATTGATTTCTATATGTTTGATGTTGTGAAGAGTTTAATGATAATAAACTAAACAAAACGTAATTAGTTGTGTTGGTCAGCCTAACCCATAACCCAATTTCCAATTACCATAGTTTTCACGTTTGTGTTTCTTGTTGTCACATAACTGTGTGAGTGTGTGTGTGTATGTGTGTGTGTGTGTGTAGATAACTTATAATTACCATTATAGGGAAGTGTGATAGATCGTCTTCTTCTAAAGATAGTCGTATTGATAGGCTTGACTAGAGAATTTACTCATTCCAGAGACAGATTTTTACCTTAATCTATTCACTCGTTTAATCTATTCTAATACTTTCTTTCTCAGATAACCCTACTAATTATGTTCTATTCAGACGGGACCAAATAAATCTCTATACCTATCTAAATTTACGACAAATGACAAATTGTTTTTGGTAAACCACAGCCTTGTTGGAAAACTGTAAAGATAGCTACAATGACAAATTGTATTTGGTAGACCACAGCCTTGTTGGAAAACTGTAAAGCTAGCTACAATGACAAATTGTATTTAGTAGACCACAGCCTTGTTGGAAAACTGTAAAGCTAGCTACAATGACAAATTGTATTTGGTAGACCACAGCCTTGTTGGAAAACTGTAAAGCTAGCTGCAATGACAAATTGTATTTGGTAGACCACAGCCTTGTTGGCAAACTGTAAAGCTAGCTACAATGACAAATTGTGTTTGGTAGACCACAAACTTGTTGGAAAACTGTAAAGCTAGCTACAATGACAAATTGTATTTGGTAGACCACAGCCTTGTTGGAAAACTGTAAAGCTAGCTTGTTACGTGCAGTCTTTGATATCTTACAATATAATACATTTGTATGCTTGTTATGTTCGCAAATACTTTGTAAACAAAATAGATACTTTTTAGTGCTTAAGGAAAAGTCATTATTGAGTTTCTTCCCTTGAAAGGAGTGTCGGCACTTTCGATCGAACTCCGCGGATGAATCCAGTTTTACTGCGATTTATTCTTTGTTTGGGTAGAAATAGGTTGTTCTTGCTTCAGTGTATCTATGGCCTGAATTTATGTGTATTGTTTGTCTGGGTAGGACGAGTCTGTCTTATATCTGAATATCTTTGCATGTCTAAGTCGAACTATATGGTCTTTTGTCTCTAGAAAGGTCAAAGGGCTGTTCGGCCGATGTGTCGCTAGAGAGGTGTGATTTGGCTTCGCCCTGATGATGGGGCTGTGGTTTTTTGAATCGGCTTGTCGCCGGAAAAAGTGATCGATATATGTGTAGGGGAAAGTGATAGACGTTTAGACCTATCCTGTATGCTTTACCCCAGTGTTTATTCTTATTGCCAAGGGATGGCAGAATCATATTTCTGATACCAAGGTAACAAAAGATACTCCTTATGAACTCTCTTACGAAGCCACCGTTTTTCGATAGGCGCGATTTGTACGTCTGAGAGAATATATTTAACTAGATGAAAACGACATTCATTCCTAGCAGCACTATATCTTGTATGATGAAGTCAATTGTATCATGATAGAATCTACGGAGCAATGAGAACATTTAATGAATGACTAACTTTAATACAGATTCATTATCTGTATCCAAACGTGAGTGACAGCTCACGAGAGAAGCCATCTTGTATCCAAATATTTTGTGACTTTCAAGAAGAGAAAGGGATGCCCCGTAATATCGCTTGATGAGTCCAGAGATCACTGCTACACATGAGAACCCATTACTGGCGGTTCAATATGATTATATGAAAAATATGTGCTGAACATTATTTAAAGAAATCTTCGCTAGACGAGGTTAGGTCTAGAAGCCATCTTGAATGTTGTTTATAATCTGACGTGCTTTGTCAGTAAACTCAGATGATATATATATATGGGCAATACTGAGTGGTTGTCTACTGACAGTCCATTATGCTATTATTCTACATGAGTGCCCATGTATCATTGCAAGACCATTTATCCACTGTACCATGATGTATTATGCCAACCTGTGATTTGTCACTATCCGTGCTGTCGAGTGTGTACGTCCAATTAAACTGTAGCAAAGGTACACAGTCGTTGTTGACGTCTGTCTTCCAGCAGTAGTCTTATCAACTGGTGGACCAGCTTTCTGGGTTTGACCTCGCAGAAGTTGAGAAGTCAACAGACTACCGATACCAGACCGTTTCCTGTGGCTGATACGACACACTGGCAGTATTAGTTTGCTCTTTGTCAACACTTCGTCACGTGACCTGTCAAGTGAATGCAGTATGTAGGTCAGCGTTGTTGACATTTTTACGCTTAGACATTACAGAGTTTCACAGTACAGAGATGATACTTTAAATGCCATAAACTGTCCTGTTGTTGAAATGTGGTTGAACATAAAAGCCCTACTTTCATCGATGGATCTTCTTATGTTCTGCTATTGTGTTGAACTTTAATATTTAAGGCCAGAATTTGTAATTCAATAAAGTGGCAGTTTATTTATTTTCATAAGAATAACTTTGCCATTACTGTAAAACTGAGCCTATTTTGCAACACATACTATCATACACATAATTTATATATTTATGTTTACATGTTATTTGTTTGTATAGTATATTAGTTTATATGTCAGCGGGTTGTGTTTAGGTTGGGCGGTGTCCTCACAACAGAATATCCCACGTGATAGAGGGTCCGTTGCGGGCGTTTTCTTTAGGTGCAATTTCCTTAATTGGAAATTTGCTTGCAACAACTAGTTGCTATTTGTGTTAGCTGTGAAGACTGTAATTATTGTTATTTTTGTAATATTTCTTTGTTCTTTAGTTTTGTTTTGATTTGTTTGTAATTTGTTGGTCTACCCTTTTCTATCTTTCAGTTCTATTCACAATTTATATTCATATACTGTGACGTCATTTGTGTTGTTATTCCTTGCAGATTCAGTGATTATTTTCATTGATTTCCCTATTTGATTTATTTGATTTCTGCAAACGTTTTCGTATTGTCAGTCTTATTTGTACTTTATGTATTCTGTTGGTTGACATATGTTTTATATAGGTATATTTCATAAGACACTATTGCCTGTGCACTGCACTTGGATTATGGTATAAACCAGTACTTGATTATTATTACTGTTATACAAGACCTTATTAAGGCTTGTGACCCACAGATATTGGGATAGTGTGCTGATTAATCAAGTCATTAAGAACTTGTGGTATTATTATTGTTTCAAGTGATTAGTATTATTGTTAGACATCATGTCTACATTAGAATACTTCATTATACAAGGGAAAGCCCTTGATAAGACTGGTCAACAATTAGAAGAATGGGCAGTTGCTCAATATGACAAGACATTAGCTGCTGCTGCAAAAGAAAGAAAAGCTGCTGCAGAGGAGAGAAAACTTCAAATAGAAGAAAAAAAAAGCTGCTGCTGAAGAGAAAAAAGCTGCTGCAGAAGAGAGAAAAGCTCTGGCTGAAGAGAAAAGATTAGAAAAAAAAACCGATGCTGCTGCTGAACAAAAGAAATTGCAGATGCAGGTGGAGGAAAGGAGATTTGAAGCTGAACAAAAAAAATAGAAAGAGAAGCTGCTGCTGAACAAAAAAGATTAGACAGTGAAGCTGAACAAAAAAGATTAGAGAGGGAAGCTGAACAAAAAAGATTAGACAGGGAAGCTGAACAAAAAAGATTAGACAGGGAAGCTGAACAAAGAAGATTAGAGGCGGAAGAAAAAAAAGCAATAAGAGAACATGAATTTGAGTTAGAGAAATTGAGATTGACAAGTATGAGTAATGTTAATCAGGCATCTAGTGGTAATGGTAAACCTTCTACTTACAAGGTTAAGGTTCCACCGTTCAATCAGTCCAGTGACGATATTACATTCTGGCTGGATAGATTTGAACGTTCTTGTCGTACACATAATGTGGATAAATCACAATACGCTAATCAATTAGCAGAAAACTTGAAAGGTGAATCTTTGACTAGATTATGCCTTGTAGGAGAAGCAGATAAGGATAATTATGATGTCATTAGGGCGGCTTTGATAAAAAAATATCAGCTAAGTGAGGAAGGCTATCGCCTTTTATTTAAGACGATGGTGCCTGAGACGGGTGTAGAATTCTCAGAATTCACTGCAAAGGCACGTCTCACAGTTGATCGTTGGATTGAGCTTTCCAAAACAGAAAAAACGTATGAAGGACTTATGGATTTGTTGCTCAGAGATAAGATTATGTCATGTGTGAACAAACCATTCCTTGAATTTATACATGAGCGTAAACCCAAATCTCTAAAGGAAATGGAAGAATATTGTTCCCAATATGTCACTGCACACCCCGACGTGACTTTTGGCAACACTAAGATTAAGGAGAGTATGCCAGTTGCTTCAGCAACACCATACAATCCCAATTATTCACACAGATTTCAGGGACCTCAAAACAGATTTGATAAAAAAGGTAACCATAATAGTTATCAAAACCAAGGTAACCAATCATTTCAGGGTTCTTCTTCAAAGAACTGGAGACGAGCTGATAGCTCTCGACACAGGGGTGGTCATAATTATAGGAATTTCCGTAGAGGAAGTAATTATAGAAACTATCAGGGTTATCCGTCTTGGAGTCAACAAGATCATAATTACAGAGATACTCATTATAATGAATATGATAATGGTAACCAAGGGAACTATGACTCAAACCCAAATAGGGGTTACAATAGAGGTAACAATAACTACAGAGGTGATAATAACCGAGGTAGATCTCAAAACAAAAGACATAAACCACATTTTCAGGCAAACTCTGCACAACAAGAGTCCCATGAAGCCTATAAACAGAGTAAAGATAATAATGATGCTAGTAATATGGCATGTGCCGCTTGTGATTTTGGGAGAGCATCTCAGTGCCCCCAATGCAAAACATTATTTGAGCCAACCACAGTGTCTACTTTAAGCTGTGGCCATCCTCTTCCTGCTCTTCCTGCATCAGTCGCGCATGATGGAAGAGGTTCTCTTGTCTTACATAAGGGTTTAGTGAATAACAATCCAGTCTCTGTGCTATTTGATTCTGGATGCACCACAATTGGTGTTAGGCAGTCACTCGTAGATCCTTCCCGTGCCACTGGACAAGTAGTCAAATGTGTAACATTTGGCGGCACATTAGAGAAATACTCTACTGCTATCATTAGGATTGCTACTCCTTTCTTTACAGGAGATGTACACGCATGTCTTCTTCCGAATCCGATCGCTGACCTCATCATCGGTCGCATTCATGGAGTCAAAGAATGCACTCCGCAACAAATTTCCACGTGGGAAAGGCAAAACATGCAGATTGCTAACGCTGTAGTCACTAGAGCTCAGGCTCTTAATATGCCTCAAACTTCATCTACTGAAGATAATGAAGTGCATAACCAAGATAATCCCTTGGTAATTTCTCGTGACTCGTTTATAAAACAGCAAGAAGATGATCCCACTCTGAAGAAATTCTTCATTCTTGCAACTAAAGGTGATCCGAATAAAGACACAAGTCGTAAATCGTGGATTACAAAGAAGAATGGCGTACTTGTACGTATGGTTCAAGACTCCATTACGTCAAGTCATTCTCAAATCCTGGTTCCCAAGAATTTGAGAGTTAAAATTTTGCAGCACGCTCACGACTCTCAGTGTGCTGGACACATGGGTTTTTCCCGTACTAAGTCAAGAGTCCTTGCGGCTTTCTTTTGGCCATTGGTAAACAAGGACATACGGATTTATTGTCGATCTTGTAAAGTATGTCAGGAAGTTAAATCCAAAGGTCCACGGCATGCTGCACCCATTCAGGCGGCGGACATTCCTATTCGGCCGTTTCAAAAAATGGCCATAGACATTATTGGTCCATTTAAGATCAAGTCTGCCAGAGGACATCAGTTTATCTTGACGTGTGTTGATATGTGCACACGTTGGCCAGAGGCTATTCCTCTGAAGAGCATTACTACTGCTGATATTGCAGATGCTCTTTGGCTTATATTTTCTCGTCTGGGGTTCCCCGGAGAGATATTGTCAGACCATGGCACCCAACTAATATCAGATACCATGTCTCAAGTAATGTCTACTCTGCAGATAGATAGATCTTTAAGTAGTATCTACCATCCAATGTCTAATGGTATGGTCGAACGCCTTAATAGAACACTTAAAAACTTACTGGGGAAGATAACTGAGGATCATCCTCAAGACTGGGACAGAGTTTTACCTGCGGCCCTCTTCGCTTACAGAGAGGTACCCAATGAACATACAGGATTTTCTCCCTTTGAACTCGTCTTTGGCGCGCGTCCGCGTGGCCCTATGTCGTTGCTTCACGATCTCATAACATCTGACAATATTGACGATGACACAAAGTCATCCTACGAATATGTCATCGCGTTGAGACAAAAGATTATCGAAGCATGCAAATTAGCAACTTCTTCTTCTGAATTTGCGAAACAGAAGGCAAGGCAATTTGCCAATAAGAAGAGATGCTTACGACAACTTTGTCCTGGTGACAAAGCATTTGTATTACTACCTTGTAGGGAAAACAGATTACTTATTTCTTGGAAAGGTCCGTACGATATAATATCGAAAATTTCCGATGTCGACTATATTGTCGATATTGATGGGAAGCATAAAACCTTCCACATCAATATGCTTACTGAATTCCATGAACGTCCGGATTATTTGCAACCCATTTTCCAAGCAACGGACAATTCTCCAGTACAACATGGTCATTACTCATCACTGTCCGTGATACAGGATGAGGAAACAAGTTTTTCAGATGTAAATCTTCCTCTTCCAATGATCCCACTTCATTCTAGTGAATCATGGAAGAACGTTACTGTCTCTCCTGATTTGTCTCTAGGAGAACAGCGACAAGTTTCAACTATGTTGCAAACATTTCAGGATGTACTCACTGACATCCCTGGACAAACTCATGTCATTGAACATGACATTGTTCTAACTGACCATACTCCTATTAGGGTTAGACCTTATCCTATACCTATACATTTTCAAGCACAGGTCGAGAAAGAGTTGGATGAGATGATAGATTTGAAAATAATCGAACCATCCACCTCTGCATATTCTTCGCCGATGGTTATTGTTCGTAAAAAAGACAATAACATACGTCTTTGCGTTGACTATCGAAAATTGAATCAAGTAACGAAGTTCGATGCCGAACCTATGCCTTTACTGGAAGAGCTACTTACTCGACTCTCCAAATCTCATTTTTTCACTAAACTTGATTTGTCTAAAGGATATTGGCAAGTTCCTTAATCTGAACGCGCCAAACCTCTCACGGCTTTTTCAACACCTAGAGGTTTGTTCCAATGGAATTTTATGCCTTTCGGTCTTATGAACGCACCAGCTACATTCGTACGCATGATGCGCCGAATCCTATCTTATCGGTCAGATGTCATTGCATATCTAGACGACATCGAACGAACGAACGAACGAACGAACTTTATTTTCAAAGGGTTAAGAATTGGGCACGCAGGCCCGTCTGACATTCTGCCCTTCCTCTCTCTCTCATCATGTATACTAATATGCTTTCATCCTCACATTTACTTTAAGCATTATTAAGGCATTTATCATTATAAAAGAAATATTACATTTGCAATAATCATCATAATTAATGTGTTTTTAAAATAAAATAAAATAATTTAAAAAAAAAAAATTAATAGTAATAATGAATTTGCAAAATAAATAAATAAATAAAAAATAAATAAATAAAAAAAAAAAAAAAAAAAAAAAAAAAAAAATCGAATTCTTCGTACTGTAAATTAGTGATTTGAGACATATTCAGAGGTATGTTATGAGAACTTGTAAAATGTTCATACGGTGTTCAACTGAATGACTCAGGGACTTTTTTTTTTTTTTTTTAGGTTCATCAAGATGAGGTGGGTAGACAGTTACTTTCCATTTTCCTTTCCATTTCCTTTGCGTCCCAAACTCAAGACCAGAATCAGACTAGGTAGATAGTTAGATAGACATATACGAAAGCAATTAATTTGCCAAGGGTTGAAAATCGGACACAGTCCCCTCTTGCATTCTTCCATACTCTTGCTCATCTTTTATTACTGTTACTCAACATTCTCCAGCGTACTGAAAGTATTAATTTAAGGACAGTGCAACATTACAAGGAAGTATAACAGCATACATTAACAGTACCTGATCATAAAATTAAGAATATAAGTTATTAAGAATATAATATTAAGAATAAGTATATTGTAAAGAAAACTAGATCATCAGAGCCTCCATACAGTATATTAGATAAAAGTACAACACAATCAGTTAGGGTGGCATATAATCAGCACTCATAAAGTATTTGAATAGTATACGATTGTATGAGTAAGGACTGTGCGTGTTTTTCAGGTCATTGGGAAGATTGTTCCAAAGATGAGCAGCTGAGTAAGCCAAACTAGTTTTAAATAGGTCAAGCCTGGGCTTGGGTACCTGTAATTTATTTAAGCGCTGACTACGTCTGTCATTGTATTTTAAAAGCGGCCAAAGATACTTTGGAGCATTCTGTGACAGGATTTTGTGAATAAATTTCCCTTTGTTAAAGAGGAAGCGCTTCCTGAGGGGTAATATTTGAAGATAATTATATAAATCTTTACAATGTGATTGGTGTTTATCAGCAACAAGGCGCATTGCGCGTTTTTGAAGCGAGTGGAGCCTTCTTGTGTTGGAGACAGAACAACCATCCCAGATTGTGGAACAATAGTCTAGATGCGTTTGTATATGAGATATGTAGAACATTTTCCTTGCCTCTTCATCCAGGAAATGTTTAATTTTGGCTAATTGGTAAACTTTTTGTGCTGTTTGCTTTGTGAGTGCATGTACATGTGAGTTCCAACTTAGGTGTTGGTCAACAGTGATACCTAGAGTTCTGTGTTCATTTACGTTTTCAATTAGTGATGTTCCAATAAAGAGCTGAAGTGTTGTTTTCTGCAAGTTTTGTAGTTTTTGTCTGGTTGATATTAACATACATTTTGTTTTACTAATATTTATTTGCATGCGATTCTCGTTGCTCCACGTAATAAGATTATGTGTATCGTTTTGTAAAGATTGTTCTAGTGTGGTGCAACATTTATCACTAGTATAGACAGTACAGTCATCGAAAATTGATAAAGTTCTGTTGATGTATGGTTGGTAAGAGTATAACTCTCTTGATGTGATTAGACTGTTGTAGTGCATCTGTCTTTTCAGCGATACTTGGGAAGATCACTATTCAGGGTTAGATGAATTGCTGTCTACTTTGCGCGAGCACAACCTGACAGCGAAACCCTCTAAAGCCTATATTGGTTTTAGCGAAATTTCTTTCCTAGGCCACCGAGTTGGTCATGGTTTCCTAAAGACAGAGGACCATAATACTAGTAAGATACTTAACATCTCTATCCCTAAGACTAAAAAACAGGTGAGAAGTCTGTTAGGTCTTATTCAATTTTATGGCAGATTCATTCAGAATCTATCCTCTATCATGGCACCTCTTTCTACACTTTTAAAGAAAGGTTCGCCTAATATGGTCCACTGGTCTCAGGAATACCAATGCTCTTTGGATAAGATTAAAACATTGTTTTCAACACCACCTATTTTAGTGTTACCTACTAAAGATAAGACATTTGTTCTTCGTAGTGATGCTTCATCCACTGGGATTGGAGCGGCACTAATGCAAGAGTACTCTGGAACTCTGCATCCTGTAATGTATATTTCCAGAAAACTTAATGCGGCAGAAAGGAATTATTCGGTTTTAGACCGTGAGCTATTAGCCATGGTTTGGTCGATCCTCAAACTACAGAGATTCCTTCTAGGCGCACATTTCATAGTAGAAACCGACCAAAAAGCTCTTACTGCTATACAGAGTAAGAATTTGAAGAGCTCGAGGTCTACTCGATATGCAATTGCTCTTCAACCTTTTCATTTCTCTGTGCGAGCTATTCGTGGATCAGATAATGTGATGGCAGACATTCTGTCAAGATGCCCACATGATTCCACATAACTATTAGGTCTTAGACTTCTTGATATGTCTAGTTTATATAAGTTCCTTTCTATATAAAGATAGATACACATTTGTAATTTAATAATATAATGATTGTATCACTACTTAGCGGTTCATTGATGTTTATTCACCGCTGTGCTTTGATGATTTTTCTTCATAAATCATAAATTTAAGATATCTAATACGAAATTATGGTATGAAATTTTTTAGGCTATGTGTAATTGCCAGAAATGTATTATACTTTGATGACACCTTCCTGGAAAAATTTACTTGTAGAGAAATAATTTCTCTCAGTTTATGAGATACATTCTCACCAGTCGCTCCATAAGTCGACTTAGCCTCATATTAGGCGTTATATTTATTCCTGATATTTTCATCTGCGCATTATTCATGCGTTGTGAGCCTATTGTACGTTGCTCCTAGATGTATTTCAAAAAAAAAAAATGTTCCATTTTTTTTCCCGGGAGGTGTGGTAAGACTGTTACGTGCAGTCTTTGATATCTTACAATATAATACATTTGTATGCTTGTTATGTTCGCAAATACTTTGTAAACAAAATAGATACTTTTTAGTGCTTAAGGAAAAGTCATTATTGAGTTTCTTCCCTTGAAAGGAGTGTCGGCACTTTCGATCGAACTCCGCGGATGAATCCAGTTTTACTGCGATTTATTCTTTGTTTGGGTAGAAATAGGTTGTTCTTGCTTCAGTGTATCTATGGCCTGAATTTATGTGTATTGTTTGTCTGGGTAGGACGAGTCTGTCTTATATCTGAATATCTTTGCATGTCTAAGTCGAACTATATGGTCTTTTGTCTCTAGAAAGGTCAAAGGGCTGTTCGGCGGATGTGTCGCTAGAGAGGTGTGATTTGGCTTCGCCCTGATGATGGGGCTGTGGTTTTTTGAATCGGCTTGTCGCCGGAAAAAGTGATCGATATATGTGTAGGGGAAAGTGATAGACGTTTAGACCTATCCTGTATGCTTTACCCCAGTGTTTATTCTTATTGCCAAGGGATGGCAGAATCATATTTCTGATACCAAGGTAACAAAAGATACTCCTTATGAACTCTCTTACGAAGCCACCGTTTTTCGATAGGCACGATTTGTACGTCTGAGAGAATATATTTAACTAGATGAAAACGACATTCATTCCTAGCAGCACTATATCTTGTATGATGAAGTCAATTGTATCATGATAGAATCTACGGAGCAATGAGAACATTTAATGAATGACTAACTTTAATACAGATTCATTATCTGTATCCAAACGTGAGTGACAGCTCACGAGAGAAGCCATCTTGTATCCAAATATTTTGTGACTTTCAAGAAGAGAAAGGGATGCCCCGTAATATCGCTTGATGAGTCCAGAGATCACTGCTACACATGAGAACCCATTACTGGCGGTTCAATATGATTATATGAAAAATATGTGCTGAACATTATTTAAAGAAATCTTCGCTAGACGAGGTTAGGTCTAGAAGCCATCTTGAATGTTGTTTATAATCTGACGTGCTTTGTCAGTAAACTCAGATGATATATATATATATATATGGGCAATACTGAGTGGTTGTCTACTGACAGTCCATTATGCTATTATTCTACATGAGTGCCCATGTATCATTGCAAGACCATTTATCCACTGTACCATGATGTATTATGCCAACCTGTGATTTGTCACTATCCGTGCTGTCGAGTGTGTACGTCCAATTAAACTGTAGCAAAGGTACATAGTCGTTGGTGTCGATGACTTCCAGCCATACATGAGTGTAAGGAAAAGACCATTTGTCAACACCACGAACTCTTCTTATCATTCGCATATTATACTCTCAATCTATGTCTACACACCACTGCATAGGTCGAGTTGACATTCCATACTCAAACCACAAGCAACACAACAACACAGCATTTAACTCTGGGGATGTGCTAGTGAGCTTGTATTTATCAACTGATGAGCAAAAGAGATTTATCATAGCTACAATGACAAATTGTATTTGGTAGACCACAACCTTGTTGGAAAACTGTAAAGCTAGCTACAATGACAAATTGTATTTGGTAGACCACAGCCTTGTTGGGAAACTGTAAAGCTAGCTACGATGACAAATTGTATTTGGTAGACCAAAGCCTTGTTGGAAAACTGTAAATCCAGCTACAATGACAAATTGTATTTGGTAGACCATTCTGGAACGTTTCTTCAAACATTTTAATCAAAAGGGGTCCTAGAATGGGGAAGCAAAAGACATACAATTCTGCTGTGAGCCCGTCTGGCCCGGTCGTTTTATCTATCTGAAAAGTACTAATTGCCTCCCTTAAGTTGCCTAACGTTAGAGTTTGATCTAGTTTATTGCTCTCTTCTCCGATTAAACACTTTGCACATTGCAGAAATGTGTCTTGTACATGTATGTTAGTTTTTTCTTTAGTGTACACTTGTATAATTGCTTATAGTACTCCAAAAATGCATGACTTATGCTGGCATTGTTTGCTTGCTGTTGTCCATTCATATCTACAATTTTTGTATTTGTCTACTGCCCTGTACGTTCTGTTCTATCCCTAGATATTGTCTGCTGGGTATCTCTTGTATCATCGTGTTTAATTTTGTCCTAAGTAATGCCCCGTGGTAAGTGTACTGTTTGTATTGATTTAACGGCTCTTGCAAAATATGGGTATGTGAGTTAGTGTTATCTAGTTGTTTAGTTAAACTGAGTGCTTATTCTAATATGCTTTTTTGTTTTTTTTTAAATTTCTTGTGTATAACTGTGGCTAAGATTTGTGTCCTATATCTTATCGTGTTTTTTAGGAGATCCCAATATTCTGCGACGTTTTTAGTGGGTAAGATCTGCGTATATTCTTGAATGAGTTGCGATATTTGTTCTGTGTAGAAAGCGTTTTTTTTTAGTAGGTTTTTGTTAAATTCCATGTGTGGGTGTCCCATATTTAAAGCTCTGTAAACTGCCTGGTGGTCCGTAAATTTATCGTTTTTGATATGATAAGCTTTGTGTACAGTATAGCAACTTGATGCATACAATCTATCTAATCTCGAGGCCCGTCTTAGATATAGGTTTGTCCTGTCCTGGTATGTGTATGCTTGTGTTTGCTGTTCTACTCTCCTGTAAACGTCCAAAAGGTCATGTTCGTCTAACACAGATTGTAAAAGTCGTAGTTGCAGTGACTTTTCGTTGGTCATTCTCCGTATTCGCGATTCTAAGGACCTTTCGGATAGATCTAATTTAGATAAAACACAATTAAAATCCCCGCCCAAGAATATTTTAAATCCTTTATAATACCTAGCTAAAATATCGTACAGTCCGTCATAAAACACAGGTTGGTCAGATCTTCTTGCTGGTGCGTATACGTTGATGAGTGTGTGTATGTATTGTATGTTATGTTTGTTCCGTACTTGTATTATACCAGTTCTACCACCACTGTCTATCCTATTGTGTACTGCTTACCACTCCTCAGTGATCTGCAGAATGGCCACTCCCGTACGACTGGGGCCGATGCTAAACCAACAGTTTTTTAATCCTAATTTTGTAACTAACTTTTTGGCGTGAGTGTCTGAAGTAATATTTGTTACTTGTAAAAATAAAAAAGAAATCAGGTTTGTGTTTTTGTGTATTAGTTTTGCTCCTTAGATTCTGCAGTGAGCAGAATCTGATCATTACAAACACATAATTGCCACATAAGCGCATACATGCATACATTAGATGTGATAGATGTGAACCAACAAAAAATTTGAAATGCAATTTCAAAGAAGAAATATGTCCGGGATGCTAGAGTCCGGAGGGTGACAGAGTTTGAAAGTGATCACTACCTGCTTACAATTAAAAAAAACTACTGAAAGAGTTGCTCAGACTAGGAACTACCCAACATTACGCCAGAAACTAAGTAAACGAACGGGAAAAATGAGCATTAAGACCTATAAGCTGAGAGATATCCGGGGCTTATTGCTGCAGCGGTGAGCAACACAGAAGAACAACCTGAATACTTTGAAACCCTCTGGCTTAAATTCAAGGACATCATAAAGACAGCTGCTGCAGAAGCATGTGGTGAAGTCCGACTTGGGAACACGAGAACGAGGATACCTTGGTGGACAGAGGAAGTCAAAGAGAAAATAAGAGAGAAGAAAATGGCATGGAAACAATACTTAGGAGCTAAAAACACAGCAGGACAAATGAAGAAATATAGAGAATATGTGACACTCAGAACAGAAGCATAGAACAAGGTGCTAGCAGCAAAACATAAGTCCTGGGAAGAATTTGGAGAAAAGCTAGAAAAAGGTGCGCAAGAAAACCATAAATTGTTCTATAAGACCCTAAAGAACACGAAGAAGGAAAATCAATGCCCTCTCAAATTTATAAAGGACAAGCAAGGTAAATTGACTACTGCCCCGAAGAAAGTAATGGAAAGATCGAAATAATATTTCTCAGAACTCCTTGATGGTGCGCGTAGTGAAGCATCAGAAGTGATAACAACTAGCACAGAAGAGAAAACCAGTGATGGTGAACATGACATAAAGATGGAAGAACTGAAGGCAGCACTGGAGAAAATCAAGATGGGCAAAGCCGCAGGGCATGATGGTATAACACCAGAAATAGTTAAGTACATGGGAGTATCAGGCGACCTATTACTCTTAAGGGTCCTACAGGCAGCGTGGTGCAACAAGACCATACCAATGGATTGAGAGATTGCCATCATAACACCAATTTTCAAAAAGGGTGACAATCGAAAATGTGGAAACCATATAGGCATATCCATTCTCAGTTTCCCTGGTAAAGATCTACTGTAGAATCCTAGAGCAGAGAATCGGACGCCTAGCTGAGCCACAATTGGATGAGGTCCAGTGCGGATTCCGAGCAAACCGAAGTACACAAGACCTAATCTTCACACTCAGACAGCTGAGTAAAAAGACACTTGAGTGTAAGAGTGAGATCCATCTTTGTTTCACAGATCTAGGAAAGGCGTTTAATGTGACTGTGCAACTATTTGGGCGCAGGTCGCGGCATCAATGAAAAGAATGTGTGTGTGTCCGTCAGCTGACCGGGTCAGTTTTAGTTAATAGTTGACCTCAGGTAAATATTTTGAAGAGCGCTACTCTTGTACGTTTCTTAGTTCAAGTCGTTACAGGTCTGACCGCCTGAGATGGAAATACTTGACCTTATTTTATTCTTCCTTAACCCAGGGTTCTTTCTTACCTTTTTTATGGTTAGTGAAAAGCAACGTTTCTTTATAGTGGTTTAGTCAAATAATCCAACTGTAATGTTTTCAAGGAAAACGCAGCAATGTAGAAAATTAGAATATATTTTATTAACGTGATTGGAACAGCAAAATGTCATTGGCACAATAATGAAGCACGTATTTCTTTCTTACCCGAAGTAGTGAATATCCAAAACAAAATGACAATTATATCCACTGGAATAATATATCTGACAGGGTAAAATACAAACTGTCTACTTTAACATACTAGGCTCACTTGAAAAAACTTGTCAAGTTAAAAACAACTTGTCTTGATAATCTCAAAGACGAAGTTCTGTAAAAATTCTCTCGCCTAACGACTCCTAAAATCTGTACAAGTCCTGGGTTCCTATCAATCGCCCAAGTCTCCTCTTTATATACTGCACACTCTTTTTTCCCGCCAATTTTCACACGATGCTTTATTTTTCACTCGGCACCAAACATCTACTTTTTGCACTCCGCTCCTCAGTTTTTCGACTTTTATGCACACGACTCTCACTCTAGTAACGGAAAAAAAAATTGATTTGCAACTTCTCCCAATATTTTCCCAAAATTTTCCACTCAATAAACAGGCACTTATTACTTTGTTGTTCTGGGACAACTTTTTCTGAAGCCGTGAACTTTGCATGATACTGTATTTTGTGCACAAATGTCTTAACTGCTATTAACGTTGTTATTCTCATTCTATGTGGTTTTTAACACGTATTAATTGTAGTGTATGCCAATCGGTCACACAAGTCCCGGGGCCACAAAAATGTATCCCAAGTGGAGACATTTTCGTCCTATCAACTAAAAAAAAATCAAGTCCCTAACATACATACTGGGGCAAAATATGAAATGAGGGCATATATTTATGAAGCAATGGGCAATGGACAATTGTTGAGAACAATTTATGTTACTGGTATAAGTCATTGACCGGGGGCATATATTTATGAAGCAATTGGCAATGGACAATTGTTGAGAACAATTTATGTTACTGGTAAAAGTCATTGACTGGGGGCATATATTTATGAGCCAAAATGAGAAAAAAACTACAAGATCTCAGTATACATGTGAGCCAAAAAAAAAATTAAAAAATTTTTTTTTCAAGATGTCAGTATACATGTGAGCCAAAAAAAAAAAAAATTTATTTTATTTTTTTTTTTCAAGATCTCAGTATACATGTAAGCTAAACTTAAAAAATGTATTACAAGATCTCAGTATACATGTGAGCCGAAAAAAAAGGAAAAAAAATTATTACTTCTTAAAAGGAGTGATCTAGTAGTTTCATATTGACGAAAACGGGGGAGACATACAGATTGTTTATACACTATGTCATTAAACAGTATGGGATATGGATAGCAATGTGCAATACGCAATGTAAATTGTTAATGTATTAATACAATACTTATATCATCTTTACTTAACACGCTAATAATAATACATAAAAACATGGAGTTATGATAGTAAATATACATAATTAATGTTAAACTTATTAAACTTTTTATTTAAAGTCGACACATAAAAGGTTTGGTCATGCCAAACAAAACTCGAGTGGTAATCAACACTCAGGACAATAAGTGAATCCTATCTTAATATTTACATCTGAATGGTAACTAACCATAGCTGTTTACCTGTGATCATGACTTTCACTAATGTGAACGGGAGCGGTGAAAGGTCACACTGGATGTTTGAACTCTCATTGACGGCACAGTGTGGCATCAACTGAAGGAGAGGGAGGGGTGGTGGGGGTTTATAGTACAATGAAATAGCTGGGGGGAGTAGAGAAAGTAGTTCCTGTGTTGGATGGATGAATGAACGCGAGGCGTGGGAGAAAGTTAAAGAAAAAAATAGAAGAAGAACTCGCATGGGGAAATCGACACGGGGGGAAGATAAAGGTGGTGAAAACGAAGATTGGATTTGACATGCGAAAAACAGCGAGGTGGTGTTAAGGTTACGTGTGGACAGTTTGCGCGTAGGGAAAAGGGAGTAGAGGTGTGGGTCAACATTTTATATACGCATTAGATGTTAAATAATTTGTACTGGACGAGTACAACATGTGTGTGTCTCAACACATTAATTTGTTAAAAAGACCTGATACATGGTACATAGTTATTTATGCGATATAAATGAAATTCAAACAATGCATAATAAGTAATCATAAATCGATCCATAGCATATGTCTGTTAGACAAGTAAAAAATATGTTGATTTAGAAAAACTGCTCTGAGTATCATTCACCATGTGTGATGCTCCGGCTAATTACATGTGTAATAATGTTTTGGTTTTCTGCCAAAGTCTTAATATTATGACAAAAACTGTCATAGTTTGCGGTCGGGTGCAGTGCCAAAAAAAAACTGTAGCGCATTGCCTACAAACGGCAAAATCGCCCGTTTTGGTTGATGTGCATGTCTCATATCATGAGAGTGTAGATTAAGATCAATCAATGTCTTCTTTAACCCTTGAGATTCATCCTTAGTAGCAAATAGTACATGCATGTGTTTTGTTAGGTTTATAATGTACTTCTTCTTCTTCTTCTTCTTCGTTCGTCCTGAAAAGGACGGTGGTTGCGTTGTGTCTGTTTACGCCTAAGCTGTGATATCTGCACCTTTCGGTCGACACATCCGACTTCTGCACGGCATTTTTTAGGACCGGGTTTGCCTTCCCATTTTGATCCACACTCGCTCAGCCAGACTGCACAGCTGCAGACTGTTTCCAGGACCACCACGTGGAGGTGGAGTGCGGTCTTGACCAGCTCTGGTTCGCTGGTCCTGACGCAGGCAGTCAAGCTATGAGTCGCTGACTGCGGTCTCTATTGCTGCGTCTTGAGGTCCCTTATAATGTACAACAATACATATATTTCTAAATGCAAACAAAATGTAGTTTAAATCTTCTAATACAAAATAAAATGGTTTAAAGACTGTAACTGTGCATGTTGAATATAGTTGCGCCTCTGCAGATTTTTTTCTCTTCACTGGCGGTTATGACTGCCGCTGATAGCATCAATTGGAAGACATAGAAGGTGGCTGGCATCATCATCAGAAAAGCTTGTTAGAGCAGCCAGCAGAGCAAGCCGGTCGACTCTAAAATATTTTGTCTCGTCTGGACAATTTTATCGTACTCGGACAAGGAAAATGGAACCATTTAGGGTAATCCAGCCAGAGCAAAACTGGATTAACTCTAAATATAGCATTGTCTCTCCTGGACAAATCTGCTATCGTACACGGACAAGGAAAATGAAACCATTTAGGGTAACCCAGCGAGAGCAAAACTGGATTAACTCTAAATATAACATTGTCTCTCCTGGACAAATCTGCTATCGTACACGGACAAGGAAAATGAAACCATTTAGGGTAACCCAGCGAGAGCAAAACTGGGTTAACTCTAATATATAGCATTGTCTCTCCTGGACAAATCTGCTATCGTACACGGACAAGGAATATGGAACCATTTAGAGTAGACCTAGCTAGAGCAACCTGGCTATCTCTAATGGAGCGATTTCTCTCGTAGACAATCTGCTATCGTACTCTTTCTCTGTGTCTACAGCAGTGACGGTTGATGTAGTTTTACAGGCAGGGTGTTGCGAAATTGATGCACTGTGCTGTGCGATGTTCTGTCGCTTAGTTGAACGTTCCCTGTATAGAGCATCTGTCGTAGACATTCTTCTATCGTGTTTCTTCTCAGTGTCTACAGCAGTGACGGTTGATGTAGTCTAACGGGTAGGGTGTTGCGAAGTTGATGCACTGTGCTGTGCGATGTTCTTTGGTTTTGTTCGCCGTTTCGTGTACAGCTTTGCACGAACATGTTCCTGCGGAAGGCGTATAAACTTTGTCTGTGGTACCGAGTTGTCTGATGAAGTTGAGTAAGGTCGTTTCGAGGCGAACCGAATGGATGTATCCATATTATCGTCGGGATGCTCGTTATCATCATCTTTATCACTTTGGTGTTCTTCAGTATCAAGGTCTGACTCATCTCGTTGTGTGGAAGTAGGAACGGGAGCATTTCGTTCCGTTAATGAGGCAGGTGATAACTCTGTATCGGAAGGTTGTGGGGTATCTATATGGGTGTCGGCATCTTGTAGAGTCTGTTGTTGTTGTTTTTCTTCATTTAAAGATGTGTTGCTATCTCTGGACAACGATTGGTAATTATCTGCTTGAACTCGAAGATTTCGTGCTTGAATTCTCTCGCGTAGCTCCTGCGGAGGGATGTCATGTTCACTCGTAGAAGCGTCGCGACATCTACGTAGTCTGTCGATAGCATCGTGCGGGGGGTGAAGAGAGGGGTTTGAGTGTTCATCGTCGCAATGTGACACATCAGATGTAGAGGATGATGTGGGGGGGGGGGCAGAGAAGGGTGGTTTTGCGAATCGGCCTGGTGTTAGAGAGGATAGGCTGGGAAACAGGACGATGACTATCTTTCTTGATTTGTGAAATGTCTGCTTTCGTCCTGATCTGTCTTTCTTCGTGCCACAGGATAAAATTTGTTGGTGTAGTCTGTTCTAAGATTTTGAAACCATCGATCCAATTGTCGTCAAATTTAGAATGTCGAACGTGTTTTTTGTAGTAAACTAGATCTCCGATGTGAAACTGTTCCAGTTTTGTGTTTTTATCGTGTGTACGCTGTTTCTTCCGGAAAGCTTTTTCTGCATTTTTGTTCGATATTTGATGTGCTGCATGTTATTGTTGTAGGATGACAGCTATCGGGTCCTCTCCCATATATCTGCGTTGTGGTTGGAGAAGGTTGTCCATCGGAAATACCGGCTCCCTACCGTAAAGCAGGTAAAATGGCGAGAAACCAGTGGTGTCGTTAATGTTTACTCGTATTGCTTCTAAGACCTGGTTGATGTATAGATCCCAATATTGATCGTTGCCTTCGATGTGTTTGGATAGAATGTCATGAAGGGTTGAATGCATTCTTTCGTTTCTTCCGTTACTCTGGGGCCGATAGAAACTAGTTGTGGTGTGTTTGATGTTTAACTTTTGTAATGTTGATTTAAAAGGATTGCCAACGAACTGTTTTCCATTGTCCGTGATGACTCTTCTAGGACAACTATGTCTAGGTAGAAATTCTTGTAAAAAGAAATCGGTGACAGTTGTAGACGTGACATCTTTCATGGGGAAACTCTCCGGCCAAACGGAGTACTGGTCTACAATGTGCAACAAGTACCTGTTTCCTGACAGTGTTAGGGGGTACGGTCCAGAGATGTCTAAACTGACAGTTTCCATGGGATAGTTGGAAGGTTGCATTTTTTGTAATGGGGACTTGTTCACCTTCATATTTCTCCTTTTGCAGATCTTACAAGTGGCTACGTAATCAATTATATCTTTATACATGTTTTGCCAGTAATACCGTTTCTTAATGACGTCTATCGTTTTATCTCGTCCTAGGTGTCCATTTTCATCGTGGAACTGGATGAGGATGTTAGGTATTAAATGATGTGGAATATATTTCTGTAATCTTCCATCTTGTTTGGAGTCAATATGATAGAGTGCTTGGTCATGAGGAAAAATAGTAAAATCCTTGACTTTTGCTGGTGTTTCTTTAATTTGTTTCATTAGTTTAACGACTTCCGGGTCTTTCATTTGTTCCTGTAGGATGTCAAAGTTGTCTGTTTGATCCTCTTCTGACAATCGGTCAGTGTCTGTGTGAGTGTCCGATTGATCGGCAATCCGGTTTGAATTTATGACATTTATTTGTCTAGTATATTCATTTATGTCTGTTTCAGCTGCTTCATTTTCTTCACTCTGTGTCGGGTTGTCAGAATATGGAATTCTAGAAAGCAAGTCAGCACATGTATTGAGTTTTCCGGCAATGTGCTCTATGGTAGTGTCATAGTTCTGCAAATTCATCGCCCAAGTTTGAAGCTTCTTTGGTTGTTCGGATGTCTTCGTCAACCAACTAACAAGGGGTTGCTGATCTGTTCTAATGATAACTTTTGTTCCGCGGATGTAAAAATCCAGTTTCTGCATAGCATAATGAATGGCAAATGCTTTCTTTTCTGTTGCAGTCCAACGCTTTTGGGACTTACTTAATGCGTGTGACAGGAAAGCAATTGGCTTTTCGTTGGGTACATTTGGGATAATAGGGGTTTCATCAGAAGGGTTTGGTTGGACAAGGCAAGCTCCTACAGCGTTATTAGAAGCGTCAGTGTATAGGATCATTGGTTTGGTGGTATCAGGGTGTGCCAACATTGGAATGGTTGTGAGTGCATTTTTTAGGTAATCGAATGCTTGTTGACATTGATCCGTCCATCTGAACCTGGCATATTTCTTAGTTAGGGCTATTAATGGCTCCGCCGCCTTGGAGAAATTGACGATGTGGCGTCTGTAATAACTACAACATCCAATAAAACCTCTTATGTGTCTCACAGTTGTAGGGCGTGGCTTCTCTCTGATCGCTCGTACTTTCTCATCGTCAGGGCGAACACCACTGCCATTAATAATTAAACCTAGGTATTTTGTTTCCTGTTTTAGGAATTTACATTTCGAGAGTTTCAACTTTATGTGATGATATTTTAGACGCTCGAAGACTTGTTCAACCTTTTTCAGGTGTTCTTGTATTGTACCTGGCGTATGGACTAAGATATCATCCATGTATGCCAAGGCAAAGGGCTGGAATCCTTTCAAGACCTCATCGATAAGGGACATATAAGTGGCGGGGCTTGATTTAAGTCCGAATGGCATAACATTCCATGAAAAGGATCCGACATGCGTAGTAAATGTAGATTTTTCCTTTGCCGCTGGTGACATTGGGATGCACCAGAAACCGGATCGTGCATCCAATGTTGTAAACCATTTGGAATTTCCAAGCGTCGCCAGTATATCATCCATCCTTGGAAGTGGTTATGATATCGTCTTCGTTATCTTGTTAAGTGCACGATAATCGCAGCAGAAACGGTGGCTGCCGTCTTTCTTTGTGACAATGACAATGGGGGATGACCACTGAGATCTTGATCTTTCTATAATGCCAGCTTCAATGGTACCTATACCTTGTAGCGGTATGGCAGCTTGCGTACCCTGACAATCCCCAGAGCTATGCCAGTGGGAGTTTTACTCCTGGTAGGTTGAACCAAGCTGGACTGGTCTGTGTGGGTAGGGGTCAGACAAAAGCTGGTACCCTGGTCCTCCAGGTTGGGGGTTTTAGCATAGGGCTGACACCCCTGTCTATGTAAAAAAAACAATGAAGTTACGGAAACAACATTCAAGCATCTCAGTTATAGATTTTTCCACCAACTCACGGTTCTTAAGGGGAGTGTGGTAAGGTTTGAGGTGTACTGGAACATCAGTTGTGGTCTTTATATCCATTTGGACTGTAGATGTGCGCTCCAGTTCCATGTCATTGATGGCAAACATGTGTTGGTGTTTGGTGACAAACTGTTGAAGGCTATTGACATGAGGTTCTTCTGCATGCAAGGTTTCAAGTAATTTTGTCAGCCTGTCTTCACTATTCTTTTGCACATCAGTTGTACTGGATGTTCCTTGAGAACTGCTTTCTTGCTGTGGTTCGGTGGTGAAGCGTTGACTGTAAGTTTCGCTCTCTCTACCACTACGGCAAAACTGTGGATTTAGCTGTCGTTGATTTTTTGAAGGTTTGTTTCCCTGCGTGCTTGTCTGGGTATGCACTAGTTGGTTACGTCGCTGGTTTTTCATATTAATTAAGCGATGGTATCTGGGGGTAACGTGTGTCACAAGATTAATCTCATGAAAACTTCTGCATGTCCTGTGATGTAAGCTGTCATTATCAATTTCTGGATAATATCTCTCAGTGCCAAATCCGTTCCTGTTATAAGCCATTCTATTTCCTGCCAGCTGTTTTCTCGTAGAAGCGTAAAATTTACTTGGAGAAGTTCTGTCATTTGTCTTATAAGCCGGTAAGTGTGCTGGTGTTAGAGGATTACGGTAGGCTTCCATAACTATTTCTTGATCTACGATATCCGCATAATTCAAGTCATTATCAATTGTAGGTTTTCGCTTCTGTACCTCTGTAAGGCAGTGAATATTGTGGTATCTACGCACATATTCATCTGGGTAGGCAGGTGAAAAGTTACACCGTTCGTTTGTTCGGCGGGTGTAATATGTATGTTTACCAGTATTAACATACATGTTATTCTTGTAATACCTGTGTTCGGCTTCGCAGTGGGATCTCCTTCCATACGGTTTGTACGGAACGTAGACTGAATGTTTGGTGACAGGACGTGTATGCCGGCGCTGTGATTTCTCAAAGTTCGTATGAGGGCGTGGGAAAAAATGTGGGGGCTGACGAGGAAAATTGAATGGAGAAGAGTGACTCAGATCATCAATCGGTGTTTCTTTCTTAGTGGCGGGGGTCGGAAAAGGTTGAACCTTGTCTATCATATTTGTGTTCACAAATTTAACTTGCGCTATAATTGCACCGCGTGCAACAGATGTCGCCTTCTCTGAGGTATTTAAAATCATTACAGGAAAATCACGGGTGGTGGTAACTTCTGCGATTCCTTCTGTGATACTGATGTTGGGATCTTCGTTAATTGCATTGTCTGTTAAAGGTTGTACTTCAATTGTGTGTCCTGGACTGAAGTATTGGGATCCTTTAATACGACCTTTTACTATAGTAAGAGAGTTTGCTTGTAAAGTCACTGGTGATGTAAGTCTGACTAACGATGCAATATGGAAATCATCTTGCAACGCAATAAAATCGCCATTTATCCTTATTTTGTGTAGATCAAAGTAAATTCTTGCCTGATGTTTATTCAAGAAATCACGTCCTAATATGAAATTTCGAGACATGCTTCTTGTAATTATAAATGGATGAATAAGTTTTTGATGTCCGATCTGAAATGTCACATAAGCAGTTCCAAGGGACTGTAACTTTTGGCCTGTCACAGAAGCCATATAGGTTTTCGAAGGTGCAAATCTGACATGTTTCTTAATCTGTAGGTATATTTGCTCCCTCATCAAGCTAATGGTGGCTCCAGTATCTATCAGAGCTATGTAATTTTTGTTATTGATGGATATCAAGCATGAACTGGGATCAGGCGATAAATTTATGTGATTGATTTCTGTTAGCTGTGGTTTGCAATCGGTATCATGATGTTGAGGTTTGTTTTTGGTGGTGTAGGACCTTTGTTCATAACTGTTGTTAAAGTTATGTCTGTTGAGGTCATACCGAATGGTCCCATTTATCGGCTGACATAAGCGTTTCCCTGACCTTGGTTGTAAGATCTGGGATGGCTTCGGTTGAATGCATGATTTCGTTGTGGGTGAGGTCTCTGTTGATCACCATTTGCATAATAATAACGTGGTGAGTGGTTCTCATACTGATGCGGATGTGCTCTGTATTGATTGTAACTCTGTTGTTGTGTACATTCGTAAGAAGTATGTCCTCGGCGTTTGCAAATAAAGCAAGTAAGGGCAGTAACCTGGTGCACATTCTGTTGATGTCTTCTGGGTTGCTGATGCGAATGAGACTGTCCTGCATGTTGGTTGGGATGATTATAATGTGAATGGACTCTGTGGGAGCTGTTCCTACTCCAATGTGGTCTTGAGTGGCCAATTTCCATCGGCTCATGGAATTCGTCGGAATGGTCTAGTTTTGGTTCCCTGCCAATTCGATGCTGGAACCTTTTACGAACATTTTCTTCAGTCACCGCTAGTTGAATAGTCTCTGTAATGGTCTTTGTATCCTTTTTAAGAAGATGGAGTTTAAGGTTATCTGCGTTTAATCCGTCAATAAAAATACCAACTAAATGTCTTTCAAGCTCTTGGGAAGGGATGTTCCCGTCTAGAAAAGCTTCTTCAGCCAAGTTGAGTAATCGATCTGCGTAGAATTGCACTGGTTCGTGTCTGTCTTGGTGTATTTTGCGAAGTAAAGTCCAAGCATGTTGTCCATCGGTTATATCACTATAGCGTTGTACAAGCTCTTTCCTCAGTGAATCAAAGGTCTCATTGGGATATGTTTTAGATCTACGACGGAGAAAATCAGTTATTAAAGAATCTGAAGACAGGTAAGCTATTCTTTTGCGGTCCTCATCACACGCAGCGTTGATTAGAGAAGCAAATTTGTCCATGTCCACTAGCCACTTCCTGAAAGACTTAGCATCCCCAGCAAATGGAGTTACGACAGTTCGGACCTGTTGGTACTTGGCGAAATGGTCTACATTACCTAAAGTTTCCGTAATCTTCTGTAGAGCAATCATAGCTGGCTCTGCGTCGTCTGGAAGGGGTGTGTGACTTGGTAGAACTGATTGTTGCTGTTGCTGTATATTTATTAAATGTTGTTGTTGTTGCTGTTGTAGCAGTAGTTGTTGCTGATCAAGCTGCTGTTGCAACGCTTGTGGATCCATGATAGTGATTAATAGTGATTAGGCCAGTCTGCTATCACTAAAAAATGTAGCTGTTCGCTCGCCAAAATGAGTATGTTTCCACAAACGAAAAGGGCTGGTCGCGCCGTAAATGTTTGTAGTATGTTTTTACTAACGAAAAAAGGGTTAGTCACGGCGCCAAGTAATAAAGTGTGACTGTGCAACTATTTGGGCGCAGGTCGCGGCATCAATGAAAAGAATGTGTGTGTGTCCATCAGCTGACCGGGTCAGTTTCAGTTAATAGTTGACCGCAGGTAAATATTTTGAAGAGCGCTAACTCTTGTACGTTTCTTAGTTCAAGTCGTTACAGGTCTGACCGCCTGAGATGGAAATACTTGACCTTATTTTATTCTTCCTTAACCCAGGGTTCTTTCGTACCTTTTTTATGGTTAGTGAAAAGCAACGTTTCTTTATAGTGGTTTAGTCAAATAATCCAACTGTAATGTTTTCAAGGAAAACGCAGCAATGTAGAAAATTAGAATATATTTTATTAACGTGATTGGAACAGCAAAATGTCATTGGCACAATAATGAAGCACGTATTTCTTTCTTACCCGAAGTAGTGAATATCCAAAACAAAATGACAATTATATCCACTGGAATAATATATCTGACAGGGTAAAATACAAACTGTCTACTTTAACATACTTGGCTCACTTGAAAAAACTTGTCAAGTTAAAAACAACTTGTCTTGATAATCTCAAAGACGAAGTTCTGTAAAAATTCTCTCGCCTAACGACTCCTAAAATCTGTACAAGTCCTGGGTTCCTATCAATCGCCCAAGTCTCCTCTTTATATACTGCACACTCTTTTTTCCCGCCAATTTTCACACGATGCTTTATTTTTCACTCGGCACCAAACATCTACTTTTTGCACTCCGCTCCTCAGTTTTTCGACTTTTATGCACACGACTCTCACTCTAGCAACGGAAAAAACCATGATTTGCAACTTCTCCCAACATTTTCCCAAAATTTTCCACTCAATAAACAGGCACTTATTACTTTGTTGTTCTGGGACAACTTTTTCTGAAACCGTGAACTTTGCATGATACTGTATTTTGTGCACAAATGTCTTAACTCCTTTTAACGTTGTTATTCTCATTCTATGTGGTTTTTAACACGTATTAATTGTAGTGTATGCCAATCGGTCACATTGACAGAGTCCACTGGAGCAAACTTTAGGACTGTTTGGCAAACAAGAACATTCCAGCACATCTGATTCATGCTATGAAGAGCTTCTACAAGTCTTGCAGAAATTATGCGAAGACGGCAAACCATAAGTCAGAAGAGTTCAGGACCACCACTGGTGTAAAACAAGGTGATATCCTGTCACCCTATCTTTTCATAACCCTCATGGACGATGTCATTAAGGCATGTACGGAGAGAACAAGAAAGTATTCAGTGGGGTACTGGAAAATGAGATATGTCTGTATTTCAGAGCTGATATTTGCTGATGATGTTGCCCTGATTCACATCAGAGGCACATCTCCAATCCAACCTGCAAGTCTGGAAGGAAAAGCTGGAGAAGAGAGGGATGGTCATAAGCAGCTCTAAAACAAAATCCATGGTGATATTCACGAGAAGAAAGAAGACATCAGATTAAGCTGGGCGAACAGGTCCTGGAGCAGGTCGACTACTTTAAATGCATTGGAGCTATTATAGACCGAAAGGGAGGCATCAAAGAGGAGTATGCCACTCTAAAAGCAGCAGCTGAGAGACGTTTTAAGGCCGTAAATCGAGGATTCTTCAGCAAGAGAGAAGTTGGTAAGAAAACGAAGATGGCTGTATACCGCTCCACCTACGTCCCATTTTTGACATATGGATGCAAGTCATGGGCAATGACTACAACCCACAAAATCCAGATCCAAACCTCAGAAATGAGGTATCTAAGGAAGGTGGTTGAAGTAACCATAGCAAGATAAAAGACACCTTAAAAATATTTTAAGAGTTGTCACAATCAGAAAGTTCAGAAAACACACAATGAGACGAAAGCAGTTATGAGAATGAACGCAGAAAAGCATTACATGTTGGCACATAAATCAACACCCTTGTGTGTCGTAGAATTATAAGTACATCTTTGCAGTAAATATAGACAGTCGGAGGGTGAGACAGTGATATCAAAATAAGAATGATGTTACGGGCGTTTTATGTTGTTGTTGGCTGGTTTTAAAGATATCAGACGTTTAGGCTCTATATACTGCTGACACCAATATGTTGAGGATTGATATTGATATGTCACGGCTCTATGTCTCTGATATTACCAGTCCAGGTCCTTGGGTTCGTTTATCCATTTTACCAGATTTCGTATTCGTGCTCCAGTATCGACCTTAGAAAGGTTAGCCCCTGGGATGTGTTAGTCCTCGACCCTGCTTCGTATTAAAATCCATATATCTTACTGACTTTATTATACTCTTGCATTGATTCCTTATTACCCGTGTGAGGCAATGTGACGGGTATTAAAGTCACTGGTCATTATAGTTACGTATAACAGTTATAATTAAACTTGAATATGTCATTGAAGTAACACCAGTATTTGACGACTTTAACGTTTAATTAATACTCTTTCTTCCATGATAAGTCAGTACTTACAGTAAAGACACAGGTCAACACAACTGTTTATGTACCTATCGCAAGAGTTCATTTCATTCACGAACATTGCGTGTTCAATGATGCTATATCTATATGTAACGGTCAGTTCCCTTCGGCCAACATCCCGTGGCATAAATTCATAGGCTAACTAGACTTACTCCTGTTGCTAGTTTAATAATAGCCCTTTTTCGACTAGACTTACTTCTACTGCTAGTTTTGCAATATCCTTCTTACGCTAGGCTTACATCTGCTGCTAGTCGTCTAATATCATTGTTACACTAGGCTTACGTCTGCTGCTAGCTACATAATATTCGTTTACACTAGTCTTACTCCTGCTGCTAGTTCCGAATGTTCATTTGGCATACAATGCCAGGCTAATCCACCATATATACAAACTGCGGTAAGAACGACACGACTTACGTTTGATCCAAGAACACACTGCTAAATTGGCATTCCAGCCACACACATAAGTTCAATGGACAATGCCACACAATCCCAAGTGGTTATACCACACATATCATAGTGGCTAGGCCACACTTGTAAAACACACTGCCGTTAGGGTCAAAACCCACAATTCGAATGACGTTACTAAGTCCTACGCGTCATGCATAGATATGCATACTATGTCGCTAATGTATTTTTAGTTGTGGTGTTCCGTGGTGCACCCATTCGGATCGATATCAAAATCCAAATGCCTGCACACATGCAACAAATCTCGATATCGGTCGATAATATATTCATTTGAGGACTGCACCATGCTGCAGACATGAAACAATCCTCAATATCATCCCCCTCACTCCCAAACGTGACACTTGTGGCACGCGTGAGAATGATGGAGAAGATGTACATGCAATCCATTAAAGTAATAATGTAAATTACAATGACAATCGTAGTACGAAGTACCGAATCACAACATGTCAAACATTCTAATAAATATTAGAACAATTTAAATGAAAAGTCATGTGTAATAATCCATGTGTCCTGTATACCGAATCTACGAGGTTATAGTCACGACTCGAAATCAGAAGACTGCCAAAGGCGAAGTAAGGACCAGCCGTGGATCTTCGTATCCGATCATGGAAGTATCTGTTTGAATTAAAAATGTCATGTGTAGGTTTGGTAATATAAAATAGGTTTGTCAACAATAAGATAGGTGAATTTTAAAATAAATTCTTAAGGTTCATCAAAGCGCCATCGCAAGTCGATGTTCATTAAATCCGATGTTCATTAGTCTACCTCCAACCAGCAGTCCAGACAAAGAAGAAGACAGAAATCACTTACGCCTAAGATGACATATGTGAAGACATCTTCTCGATCGCCAAGAGGGCGGCGCATCATTCGCACCTAAGTAACGAATCATCGTTACACAAAACAATAACGATAAAAGTGTAGAGACTAGAGAAGGTAGCAAAATAATGCAATTATCACTGATGACAGATCTAATCAAACGCCTTTTCCAGATCTATGAAACAAAGATGGATCTCACTCTTGTACTCAAGGGCCTTTTCACTCAGCTGCCTGAGTGTGAAGATTAGGTCTTGAGTACTTCGGTTTGCTCGGAATCCGCACTGGGCTTCATCCAATTGTGGCTCAGCTAGGCATCGGAGTCTCTGCTCTAGGATTCTAGAGTAGATTTTACCAGGGACACTGAGAAGGGATATGCCTCTGTGGTTTCCACATTGTCGATTGTCACCCTTTTTAAAAATCGGTGTTATGATGGCAATCTCCCAATCCTTTGGTATGGCCTTGTTGCACCACGCTGCCTGTAGGACCCTTAGGAGTAATACGTCGCCTGATGCTCTCATGTACTTAACCATTTCTGGTGTTATACCATCATGCCCTGCTGCTTTGCCCATCTTGATTTTCTCCAGTGCTGCCTTCAGTTCTTCCATCTTTATGTCATCTTCACCACCATTGGTTTTCTCTTCTGTGCTAGTGGTTATCATTTCTGATGCTTGACCTTGCTCACCATCAAGGAGTTCTGAGAAATATTCTTTCCATCTTTCCATTACTTCCTTCGGGGCAGTAAGCAATTTGCCTTGCTTGTCCTTTATAAATTTAAGAGGGCATTGTTTTTCCTTCCTCATGTTCTTTAGGGTCTTATAGAACTATTTCTGGCTTTCTTGCGCATCCTTTTCTAGCTTTTCTCCAAATTCTTCCCTGGACTTCTGTTTTGCTGCTAGCACTTTGTTCTTTGCTTCTGTTCTAAGTATCACATATTCTCTATATTTCTCTATTTGTCCTGCTGTGTTTTTAGCTCCTAAGTATTGTTTCCATGCCATTTTCTTCTCTCTTATTTTCTCTTTTACTTCTTCTGTCCACCAAGGTGTCCTCTTTCTCTTGTTCCCAAGTCGGACTTCACCACATGCTTCTGCAGCCGCTGTCTTTATGATGACCTTGAATTTAAGCAACAGGTTTCCAAGTCATCAGGTTGTTCTTCTGTGTTTCTCACCGCTGTAGCAATAAGCCCCTGATATCTGGTATTAATTTCTGGCTCTTTCAGCTTGTAGGTCTTAATGCTCATTTCTTCAGTTCGTTTACTTGGTTTCTTGCGTGGTGCTGGGCAGTTTCTAGGCTGAGCAACTCTTTCAGTTGTTTTTTTAATTGTAAGCAGGTAGTGATCATTTCCAATCTCTGGCCCCCTCCAGACTCTAGCATCCAGGACATATTTGAATGAGCTCCTCCTAACAATGGCATAGTCGATCACTGACTTCTCATTCTTTGTTGGTTTACACCTAGTGTATGCATGTATGCGCTTACGGGGGAACTTTATGTTGGTAATGATCAGATTCTTCTCACTGCAGAATCTAAGGAGTCGCTTTCCATTGTCATTGAGAGTATCTTCTCCATATCTTCCGATAACTCCACCCCATCTAGCATGGTCATTTCCTACTCTGGCATTAAAATCTCCGAGCATGATAATTTCATCTAGGCAGTCATCCACTGCCCTTTGAAGCAGCTCGAAGAATTCTTCCTTGACCTCTGCTCTCTCATCCTCATGTGGCCCATACACTAGGACCAGGTTGACTATGGTTTCTCCTTCTTTTTGTTTTACAACCATAATGCGCTCCGAGACAAAGTTCCATCCCTTGATACTATCTTTCTGGTTTTTGGCCACAATGCAACCCACGCCCCCTTTAGCTCTTTCAGATGTGGGTACACACAACTGATCAGAGCATGTATATTCCCAATAGCAACATACGGCTGCGAGACTTGGACACTCAATAAAACAGTTGCAAAAAAAGATTACATCATTCGAAATGAAATGCTACAGAAGGATGTTGAGAATACCCTTGGACAGAAAAAAAGACCAACAGAGAAGTACTGCACTCACTAAACGTACAGGAACATTGGCTCCTAAATACCATCGCAATAAGGAAGCTGAAATTTTTCGGTCATATAAAAAGACGTAATAGTCTGGAAAAAACACTGATGGAAGGCATGGTCCCTGGAAAAAGGGGAAGGGGTCGACCTAGACGACGGTGGACCCAGGACATCACAGAGAGTCTGAACTTGTCTTTGGCTGATGCAGGTCGATTTGCCCAGAATCGTGATGCGTTCAGAGCAGCTGTAATGGAGACAACGTTCTGGAAAGAATACGTCACGTGATGATGATTCTGACACTTACTGATAGGCGAATCACTACTCAACAATTGGCCTTACAGCTGTCAGTCAGCATTGGTAGTGCAAATGCAGTTATAAAAACTCTCGGATTTTTAAGGTTTGCGCAAGATGAGTTCCTCGAAGTCTCACAAATGACCACCGATTGCAAAGGAAAACAATTTCTTCTGAATTGTTGGAGCGATTCAATGCTGATGGAGAGAACTTTTTGGCTAAGAGCGTTACATGTGACGAAACCTGGGCACATCATTTTGAACCTCAGACAAAAAGACAGTCAATGGAGTGGCATCATCCGCAATCACCCCGAAGAAAGAAATCCAAGACAATTCCTTCAGCTGGAAAGGTCATGATCACTGTCTTTTGGGACATTGAAGGTGTGATTCTTGTGGACGTTATGCCAAGAGGAGAGACAATCAATTCGCAAGCTTACATTAAGACATTGAAAAAAACTCAAGCAACGTTTTCGCTGAGTTCGGCCGCACAAGAATCCAGCAGACCTGCTTCTCTTTCACGACAATGCGCGACGTCACACAAGTCTGGCAACACGGGAAGCAATCACCAAATTGGGTTGGACTGTACTACCCCATCCACCCTATAGTCCCGATTTGGCACCCTCTGATTTTCATCTATTTGGTCCACTTAAAGATGCACTCCGTGGGACAAGGTTTGAAGATGATGAAGGAGTGATTCATGCAGCGAAGAAATGGCTACATGATCAAGACAATATCTGGTACGGTCTAGGAATACATGCACTTTTTTCGCGCTGGAATAAAGCTGTACAAGTTGATGGGGATTATGTTGAATAATACTGATGTTTACATGACATATCCATGCATATTGTGTATACATTTCATGCTTTTTGAATAAACAGCTCCTGAGAAAAACGATGTGGTGCATTACTTTCTGAACGCCCCTCGTACTTATGGTCTGACTGGAGCAGAACTGCAACGCTATCACATATGTTTTATGAAATTTTTAATATGTGTCATAGTGGTCTGAGAATGATTGTTGAAACGTTTAACTGAGACAATAAATAGCTTGACAAAAAAAAAAAACACGCTGTCAAGTAAGCAGAAACTACACATCAGACCCCAACTCTGACGTCTGTCTACAGAGACTACAGTTATATACATACTGGTAGAAAAGTAAAACAGACATTCCACCAACAAAAAAAACCGTAGAACAAGAGAGACAATTTATCACTGACATATCAAATAAAGCAACACAGTCAAACAATAAAGAATCCAAAGAAAGAAATACGTATTGCAATTTTAGACACTGTACGTCAAATCATCATTGACAAAGTCAGAAATCAGTTGTATCGGTAGACACAAGAGGAAATACAAAACACACACACGGATCTTCATTTCAGCTAGTAGTACATTTAACAACACGTTGATACACTAGCAATAATAGATATAGCGGTAAAATCATTTCACTTAGAATAAATAAATAAATAAGTATATGAACTGAGTAAGCAGCAACAATCGAATAAACCTACGACGGGACGGTCCAGACAGCCAGCTAGCGGTCCTTCACAGAAATAGACCTTTTCCTGGATAATAAAAGCTCCCGTTCTCCCCCCCCCCCCCCCCCCCTTAATTTAAAAAAAAGGATAAGGACAGAGATAACAGTCCAGCGGTCAAAAATAGCCCACTTATGACCAAGAGATCACACCTCTTGTCAGGTTTTGACGGGATGTTGAATCTTAGACGAAAGTGAAACAAACAAATAAAACTTAACCACGTGATACTTTAAACAGCAGAGAGAAAATAAAGTTAGGGGAATACATTCTATTTACTTCCAAAGGGGAACAATTCAATTATTTAAAAAAGTATCAACTAAAAAACAGGAATTCATTATTTATTTAATTTTGTCAATTAATTTTAGAAAATTATGTAACGCATAAAATATTCTCTTATTTTGATCAGTATTTGTGTTAAATGGTTGAAACGTGTTTTGTTTCCTATGTTTAGAATAAAAGTACTTGAAATAATAAGAAGTTTGATGCACATGTTAAAGTAGTCAACACTTGCATCCTCTGCCACTTTCAATGATAACACTGACAAACAACATTTTTCTTTCTTATATAAGAATAAGTGTTCTTACGTCAGTTTCTTGCGCTGATTTCAAATCTGAAATCCGTTTATCTCTATCACGTCGGGTTCTTAAGATATTTGTGAATAAATATATTTTTGGGAAACCGTTATTTGCCCCGTTTCATTTTTACTATATAACTTATTAAAAATTAATAAAAAGCAACTTAATTCTACTTTTTATACAGCTAAAAGATGCATGACATATGTTACGCGATTTTTCAAATAGTTACTGTATTTTGAAATAATTCTGAGCAAAATATGGCTTCTAGAAGTTGTAGAAATTCGGCTGATCTGTTCTGTTACGTGTGCGGATATTTTACCGATCTTGTTGACCAGAAAAACTTTACACCATTACTAAAGACAACATAAGAACTTTATTTCGATTTGAAAGTTGATGATGCAAATAAATCTTGGAAGCCAAATGCAGTTTGTTCGATACATTGGCAGGTTGGTTACGAAAATCGCTGAAGCATAAGTCGATGCCTTTTGGAGTGCCAGTAATATGGCGTGAACATACAAATCACACTACTGATTGTTACTTCCGCTTGACAAATATCCATGGTTTCACTTTTAAAACTAGAAAGTCTGTGGTTTATCCAAATATTGAATCGGTTTCGAAACCAGTGCCTCATGATCCAATCACGTGTCCGATCCAAGTACCACCAAAACAATATCCGTTGGACGTAAATGAACCATCAGAAAGTGATAGTTTACCTGCTTTAGAAACTAATTCTGACTCAGATTACATACCGGTGAATGATGGTGTTTACTTAATTAACCATTCAGAACTTTCAGATCAAATACGTGATCTCGCTCTTACCAAAGGACAAGCGGAATTACTCGGTTCGCGACTCAAAGAATGGAATCTTTTAGCGCCCAATACTCCGATATCTAAATTTCGTCATAGACACAGAGAACTTGTTCAATACTTTGAGATGGATGATGACATTTGCTATTGCAAAGATGTAAACGGTCATGAGCACATAGTCAACGAATGGCGATTTTTCATCGATTCTTCCAAGACTAGTCTAAAAGCCGTGTTATTGCATAACAGAAATTTTTTCATCAATTCCAGTCGCCTACTCTGTTCATATGAAAGAAACTTATGACAATATGGCTAAATGTTTGGAAAAAATAAAGTACAATGACTACCAATGGCGGATTTGTGGAGACCTAAAGGTCATTGCAATTCTCACGGGCATGCAGACTGGGTATACTAAATTTTGTTGCTTCCGATGTGAATGGGACAGCCGCAACAGACAGGAACATTATGCAAGAAAGGTGTGGCCTATCCGGGATCGTATGCAGCTCGGGCATTAAAATGTAATACGCGAGCCATTAGTTAACAAAGACACCTTCATTTTACCACTGTTACATATAAAGTTGGGGCTCATGAAGAATTTTGTAAAAGCGTTAGATAAAAAGAGCAAAACTTTCACTTATCTTCGAGAAAAGTTTCCGCAAGTTAGCGATGCAAAGATAAAGGAAGGTATCTTTGTAGGACCTCAGATTAGGAAAGTTATTGCAGACAAACAATTCGAGAACTTGTTACATGGTAGTGAACTTCGCGCATGGATGGCATTCAAATCGATCGTCGATAACTTTCTGGAAAATCACAAATCTGTCGACTATGTTGCATATTGTTAAGCAGTGCATAGATGCATACATAATTATGGGCTGTAACATGTCCCTCAAAATCCATTTGCTCGATTCGCATCTTAACTTTTTCCCTGACAACCTTGGCGAAGTCAGCGATGAACATGGAGAATGATTCCATCAAGATATCGCCGTAATGGAGTCACGTTATCAAGGACGGTGGAGTGTGACCATGCTTGCCGATTATTGTTGGATGCTTCATCGCGATGTACCACATGCCATTCACCGACGAAAGTCGACTGCAAAGAAATTCAAGCCTACATAACTGTTATACTTCTTGTACGAATGATGTTGTAATACTGTATGCGTTGTTAAAAAACTTCAATTGCGTATTTCTAGAGATCCCGACCTGATAGAGAAAAACGGTTTGCAGATTTAAAAACAGCGCATTAAAATTGACCAGAAAAACATAGAAATGTTAGAGAAAGAAAAAAAAAGTTTTTTTTTGTTAGTCAGTGTAATTATTTGTAAGCACCAATTGGTCTAGTCGCAGATGAGCACAACAAAATGTGTTATATGGCGCTAAATAGCGCACTACAACAATCTTTTAAACACTTGTTCTTACTTGGTCGTTCCTCTTCTACTCTGGGGGCTGGAGTAGATATGAGGTGTGGCTTCCGCTTCTAATTCTAAAGGTACCGGGTTCAAACCCAGTACAGGGAATATTTTTGATGGATTTTTTTCAGAACCAGTGGATTCAATAATAATATACTCCTCCCCGATCCCTTAGGTAGTGAGAAATGATGTCAAGCCTTCTCGGATATATTATCCTGTGACCTGTGTTTCGTTTGGCCTGGTTCCAGTCCAGTCTTCGGTCCCTCAGGGATTATCTAGTGTTGTCCCCTCAGTGAACTCTGGGTATTCCTGGAGATCTGGATCCCTTGCTATTGGTTTCTTTTGTGTGACCGTGGTAGTCACGAAAATAATTATTATTTTTGTAGTGGTATTCTCAATTGTTGTTGTGTCCTGTCGTAAATTTATAAAGATAGGTCAGAAGATATGTATGGTCCCGTCTGAGCAGAGGCGATAGTTATAAATATGTGAGAATAAAGGTGTAAGAAATAGATTTTCACGAGGGACTTTTGGTAGTACGCACACAGTGATATGAAAGAACGTGTGTCTCTTTTTGTTTTAGGCCTCTATAATGCACGTATTTGCTCTACTTTTTTGGCAACTGGCCACATACACCCCGGGAAGACAAACATTTCAAAGCCGATTAAACATTTGCTAGGACGGGCGGTAAGGCCAACTTCCTTTTGTCTTCTGAGTAGCATAGCGACTATAGCAATATGTTCTTCGTAGTTATCCGTTGCGATCAGTATATCGTCCATGAAATTGTGGATATGTGGACTTTGCAAAGGTTCTAAAAGCTTTTTCATCATTCTGATAAGACTCCTGGTGCGTTGTGCGAACCGAAAGACAGAACGTTGAAAGTGTAATGTTCTTCACTGATGCTAAAAGCTAGCAGGGGTTTAATTTCCTCCTTGACTCGTATTTGGTAATAACCCTTGTCACAGGAATAGTGACATACGTTTCGGCATGACGTAAAATAGAAAATAATGGGTCGCCTATGAGAAGGAAAGTATACTCTCTATGCTGGTTACGGTGAGAGAAATAAAAATGATAGCGTACACGTCAGAAGACAACGATGACGGGAGACAAGGAGATCGACAATGGACAGGGGTGAACACCGGGAAGCCATGAAAGAACGAAGCATGAAATTGAAAGATCTAGAATGAAGGTGGTATTAAACAGTTATAACCGCGGGGCTTCTGAAAAATGATTGCAACATATTGGTCAACCTCGATAATGGTGAAACAAAAGGGTGAGTTTGTTTTAGTGAAGGACGTGAGAGAATAGAAGGGAGGCTAAAAGCGTTATTTCGAAAGTCAAACAAAGGACTTTAACCAATGCCTAAATCAAAGGGATCCCAGGGGTGAACTCTTCAGAATTAGTTAGCAAAGCTTGTTAAACTGGTTATATAGGGTCTAATTGCCAGAAGGAAGCATGTCAGATTGTTGGACTGGTTGTATAGGTTCTAATTGCCAGAAGGATGCATGTCAGATTGTGATGATGGAACCAAATAAATAAACAAAACTGATAACCTTTTCCAAACAGTGACTTCCATCAAGTTGTATCTGTATGCTGTCGTATTCTGGATTCTTGGGTCAGGCATGCTGAAGTTGGAATATTTTACAGCATTCACAACAATTAATATATCACGCTGCCAGTGGAAGATACCTTGGTCTTCACCCACCACTGTCCACCACTAACATTACTAACACTATACGATCACGCAAAAAACACACGGGCCAACAATAGAAATTGTGACATGTGGTGAAAGGTCTCAGGTGACCGTTCCCATAAATTGTGACATCTGGTGTTGGTGAACTTGTGACCTTGACCAGGATTCTGAACATCAACAATTTTCGTGGCTGTGAACTTGCCTACAGACAACCATACTCAAGGTTTAACTTTCGTGGCTAAGAATTTGCCGACAGCCCACCATACTCAAGGTTCAATTTTCGTGGCTGTGAATTTGCCGACAGCCCGCCATACTAAAGGTTCAAATTTTCGTGGCTTTGAACTTGCTGACAGCCAACCATACTCAAGGTGCAATATTCGTGGATGTGAATTGCCGACAGCTCACCATACTCAAGGTTGAATATTTCGTGGCTGTGAACTTGCCGACAGCCAATTATACTCAAGGTTCAAATTTTCGTGGCTGTGAACTTGCTGACAGCCCACCATACTCAAAGTTCAATTTGTCGTGGCTGTGAACTTGCCGAAAGTCAACCATACTCAAGGTTCAACAATTTTCGTGGCTGTGAATTACCGCCAGCCTACGTCTTTTTGCCTTTCTAGTTTCAAACACGTGTTCAGACCGTCATAATGATTTTTATCTCCGTTTCCCTCCCGTCTAAAAGGGTACCGTTTCGTCTGCATGTCTAACTAGTTAGTTTCAATGGCGGTAGGAACTGCTGGCATAGGCAAGCATGTCTCCTAGTATCTTACGCATTATTTTTATCCCTACATGTTATCCTTATAATTGGTGATATTTTAACGTTGTATCACGGTAAATTCATCACACAATTGAACACTGTAAAGCTAGCTACAACGACAAAATATTTTTCCTCGTTGGAAATGTAGAAGCAGATTTGTCCATGCTAAAGTGTGCCCAACCCTTAAAGACGAGGTGCTATGGGACAAGCCATGTTACTTGTATAATCTGCCATACCAGTCACGTGGTCCATTTATTGTGGAGAATTCATAACATTTTCTCCACGCAACTCATAATTTTTATTTTCGTAGTGGTATTCTCATTTGTTTTTGTGTTTGTTATAACCAGTGTCATTAGTATGGTTTGGCCATGTCTGCAGAGTGAGAGAAGATTATCTAACACGAAAAGCATGGGAAACTAAGAGACAGGATCCAGACCTCCAGGACGACCCAGACCACTAGGAGGACAATATTAGACAATCTTTGAAGGACGGAGGAGTAGAATGGATCAAGGCCAGGAGGAAGACAGACGATAGAATAAGATTGTGCTCTCTTCCAAGCCTCTACACTTTACGATAGAAGAGGAACGACTAAGTAAGCCATTAATCTTGTATTTATGTTGTTTTATTTATTCTTTTCTTCTTGTCTTGAGCAATTTTTTTTAAAGTGTCACGTGTGTTAGTCACCATGGTGTGTTTAGTAATGGTCGACATCTGCGCACTGTAATTCCCGTAAATTATTTATAACTTCATTGTGTCTTACTTCTTGTATCACAAAAAGTGTTCATTGGATGCACATGTCGGCGTCGTGAACACTAATTACCTTGTTACACTCTCACCTCCAATTACAACTAGAAAATTAACTATAACTAATTACTAAGAATGTGACCAGCAATAATAAAACCAACAAATGCAGAGTGGGGTCGGAATTAGACTTGAACATGAAAGTGGGCAGGGAGATAACGTCGACAGTTGGCACATACCAGAAAGTATCGGCACGTGATAACTGGAGAACAATGTTACATAGGATGAGATAGGATGTAGGTTGTGACAATAGACACAATAAAATCAGAAAACAAAAGCTGTCCCACTGACTACCCATATTCATACATCGCTATATAATTATTGTAGTATACTATATGATCTGAGATGTCAAAGACTAAAATCCCACATGGTAAACTACGGTGGTCCGATATGGCTCCCTAGAATAGCAAGATGTCCGATGACCTAAGAGATATTTGATAAGTACAATGTAGGATTGACATAAATACGCGTTTGTTTAATAGACAACATCAAACCAGAAATGACGGCTGGAGTCACTTACTGAAAGGCACAAAAACTTATAAAATGACACCAACCAATGTGAAAAGACACAACCTGGAGGAATAATACAGAACAATGCATACACGTGGCTGGGAACCTCATCTTGTACCATTAATTGTTACAGAAACCACACATGCGTTAGTGTAAGCTGTCTACAAGGTTGACCAGCTGTATTGGTAGATCCATGCTTTAGTGTAGGCTGTCTACAAGGTGGACCAGCTGTATTGGTATATCCATGCTTTAGTGTAGGCTGTCTACAAGGTGGACCAGCTGTATTGGGGGATCTACGCTTTAGTGTAGGCTCTCTACAAGGTGGACCAGCTGTATTGGTGGATCTATGCTTTAGTGTAGGCTGTCTACAAGGTGGACTGTAAAGTTTCTTTCTTTCCCACGCTGTAAAGTGTCAGTCTGTAAAGAAGCGTGGTGTGTTGTTGAGATCAGGCATGCTCCAGTCTACCCAGCTATAAATGGGTAACTCACCCTAGTCCTGAGTTAGGGAAGGCAAAGGTGGCTGTCAACAGTAGTTTCCCTCAAAGGCTCCAGGGGAAGCAGGCCTTAAACTTGGTCACTTCAACCGACGCAGGATGGTGTATGTATGGAGTAGAAGTGTAGACTGTGATTAACGCGAATGGTGTACTGTTCGTGTGCTGACCAATATAATCACTCATACACATGTGTCTACAAGGCACCAATGCAGACTGTTAGGATCTTTGTTTACACAATTTATTCAGACGTACACACTGGGACATACGAGTACATCATGGGTATGTTGACACATCGATTTGTAGGCATACATAGCAGATCTGAAGTCATGACACATTCATAAATAATGGGTAGTACATCAAAAGTTCAATGTCATGATACATTATGGCCGCATCCCCTATCTGACTAAACGCGTCAGTGAAGGCGGATCGGTAAACAACTAAAGTTGCTTGACGTCCATAGTTTGTAGTATATTATGAAACCACGAAAAGGGGGTTTCTATCAAGATTGAGATCTCCTTGTCACTGTCCGAGTAATAAGATACATGCCCCGTTCTTTGGACAGTGATACTAAAGTATGATGACAGGAATTTAACATGGCCGCCTTCCTGAGTTGTCGCTCACTCGCTCACAGGAGGATATATTTATAAGCCAAAGTTAATTTGCAATACATATGCATAATTTCATAAAGTTCCTCCATACAGATCTACAGTAATCCATTTACCTCACGTAGACATAATTATAGTATGGAGCCCGTCATCTCCGTCGATACAAACTTGACCCTAGCGTTGCGAAGCACAAAATTCCAGCTAGGTCTAACCGACCTGAGATCATCAATACAGGGACTGGCATTACATGGAGTCCGAATCATACATGGTACCGTACCTTAGGAGAGTCTCTAACACAAACTCTAGTAGAGGAACAATCTCCTATAGAAGGAAAACCACTTCATAAATCATTTTTCCTTAAGAATCTGCCAGCCCTAGAAAAGGCGTACCCGCCATTGTCACGGTACATCGGAACTCATCACGACTTGTCAAGACAACTCATACTTCCGCTACAGCGGCGTAACAAGAATCTAGTCCCGCCTACCCATCCAAAATATACAATATAGGACTGATTCTACTTGTACTAATAATATGTAATACATATGAATTCAGGCCATAAACATAATAAGCAAATTAATCTATTTTCTGGCCCTAAAAATAGGTACAGGCATGAGAGCAAAATCCATGCGCCGGATCAATATCCAGAACGATTACTCCTATAATCAAAAGTGTGAATCAAACATGGATTCTCTCGCTTTTACCATAGACAGCATTTTCATACACAAATGAATGAATGTCTATATTTTTCCCATATTAAATAGCCATATCGATTTTTGTAATATGTGCGTCAAAATATGCACGCAACAGATTACCACACCCCTCGGGAAAAAAAAATGGTACATTTTTTTTTGAAATACATCTAGGAGCAACATACAATAGGCTCACAACGCACCAATAACAATGCGCAGATGATAAGCATAAGTTTTATGACCTTAGAGAAAGTACTTCTCTAAGTATTAATATTTCCAGAGAGGTGTCACCAACGCATACTACAATATTAGCAATGACACAATTCCACATTAGTTTATACATAAATTTCATCTAAGATATCTTAACATCATGATCATCAAAGACGAAAAACATTGAAAGATCAGCGGTGAATAAATATCAATGAACCGCTAAGTAGTGTTACAATCAATATATGATATATTACATATGTGTACACATTTCAACATAGAAACAACTGTATCAAAGTTGTATAACAGTTATGAATCATGTGGGCATCTAGACAAAATATCTGCCATCACATTTTCTGACCCACGGATAGCTCGCACCGAAAAATGAAATGGCTGTAGAGCAATCGCGTATCGCGTTGATCTCGCGCTCTTCAGATTTTTACTCTGAATAGCCGTAAGAGCTTTCTGGTCAGTTTCCACAATGAAATGCGCGCCCAGAAGAAATCTTTGCAGTTTAAGGATTGACCAAACCATAGCCAATAATTCACGGTCTAGGACCGAGTAATTCTTCTCTGCGGCATTTAATTTCCGAGAAATATACATCACAGGATGCAGAGTTCCAGAGTACTCTTGCATTAGTGCTGCTCCAATCCCGGTGGATGAAGCGTCACTACGAAGAATAAATGTCTTATCCTTAGAAGGCAATACTAGGATAGGTGAAGTAGAAAACATAGTTTTAACCTTATCCAAAGAGGATTGACATTCTTGAGTCCAATGGACTACATTAGGAGACCCTTTCTTTAGCAAGGAAGAAAGAGGTGACATAATGGAGGACAGATTCGGAATGAATCGTCCATAAAATTGTATTAGACCTAAGAGACTTCGCACTTGCTTTTTAGTCTTAGGAATAGAAATGTTAAGTATCTTACTTGTATTATGGTCTTCTGTTTTTAGGAACCCATGACCAACACGGTGTCCTAAGAAAGATATTTCGCTAAAACCAATACATGCTTTCGATGGTTTCGCTGTCAGGTTATGCTCGCGTAAGATAGACAATAGTTCATTTATCCCATTATAGTGATCGTTCCAAGTATCACTGAAAAGACAGATGTCATCAAGATACGCAATGACATCTGAGCGATGAGATAGGATTCGACGCATCATGCGTACAAATGTTGCAGGGGCGTTCATAAGACCGAAAGGCATGAAATTCCATTGGAATAGACCCCTAGGCGTCGAAAAAGCAGTAAACGGTTTGGCGTGTTCGGATAGTGGAACTTGCCAATATCCCTTAGACAAATCGAGTTTAGTAAAGAAATGAGAATTCGATAGTCTCGTAAGTAGCTCTTCTAGTAAAGGCATAGGTTCAGCATCAAATTTAGTCACTTGATTCAATTTGCGATAATCCACGCAAAGACGTATGTTATTGTCTTTTTTTCGTACAATAACCATCGGCGAAGAATATGCTGATGTGGATGGTTCAATAATTTTTAACTCTATCATCTCATCTAACTCTTTCTCTACCTGTGCTTGAAAATGTATCGGGATAGGATACGGTCTGACTCTTATAGGACTATGGTCAGTAAGAATAATGTCATGTTGAATGACATCAGTTTGACCAGGAATGTCAGTAAGGACATCCTGAAATTGTTCTAACATAGTAGAAACTTGTTTCTGCTCTCCTGGAGATAATTCTGGAGAAATTGCAACATCTTTCCATGATTCATTAGAGTGAAGAGGAATCATTGGAAAAGGTAAATTTACATCCGAGAAACTCGTTTCCTCATCCTGTATTACTGACAGAGATGAGTACTGTCCATGTTGGACTGGAAAATCGTCCGTTGCCTGGAAAACAGGTTGTAAATAATCAGGACGTTCATGGAATTCCGTGAGCATGTTGATGTGGAAGGTTTTACGCTTCCCGTCAATATCGACGATATAGTCAACATCGGAAACTTTTGATATTATATCGTACGGACCTTTCCAAGAAATAAGAAGTCTATTTTCCCTACAAGGTAGCAAGACAAATGCTTTGTCACCTGGACAAAGTTGTCGCAAACATCTCTTTTTATTGGCAAATTCCCTTGCCTTCTGTTTCGCAAATTCAGAAGAAGCAGTTGCCAATTTGCATGCTTCAATAATCTTGTGTCTAAGTGCGATGACATATTCATAAGAGGATTTTGTGTCATCGACAATATTATCAGCAGTTATAAGATCATGAAGTAAGGACATAGGACCTCGCGGTTTCGCGCCAAAGACAAGTTCAAAGGGAGAAAATCCTGTATGTTCGTTGGCGACCTCTCTATATGCAAAGAGAGCCGCGGGTAAAACCCTATCCCAATCCTGAGGATGATCTTCTGTTATCTTACCTAGTAGGTTTTTCAGAGTTCTATTCAAACGTTCCACCATCCCATTGGACATAGGATGATAAATACTACTCAGCGATCTCTCTATCTTCAGAGTCGACATTACTTGAGACATGGTATCCGATATGAGTTGGGTACCATGGTCGGATAATATTTCTGCTGGAAACCCCAGACGAGAAAATATTAACCAAAGAGCATCTGCGACATCAGCAGTAGTTATGCTCTTTAGAGGAACAGCCTCCGGCCAACGTGTGCACATATCAACACACGTCAAAATAAATTGGTGTCCTCTAGCAGACTTTATCTTAAATGGACCAATGATGTCTATCGCCATTTTTTGAAATGGCCGAATGGGAATGTCTGCAGCCTGAATAGGTGCATCATGGCGTGGACCTCTGGATTTAATCTCTTGACATACTTTACAAGATCGACAATAGATTCGTATGTCCTTATTCACAGCAGGCCAAAAGAAAGATTGAAGAACTCTAGCTTTAGTACGGGAAAAACCCATATGTCCAGCACACTGCGAATCATGAGCGTGCTGTAAGATTTTAACTCTCATATTTTTAGGCACAAGGATTTGAGAATGAATGGACTTAGCGGAGTCTTGTACCATACGTACAAGTACGCCATTCTTCATCGTAATCCAAGATTTACGATTTGTATCCTTATTCGGATCACCTTTTGTTGCCAGAGTAAAGAATTTCTTTAGAGTAGGATCATCTTCCTGCTGTTTGATAAAGGAATCGTGGGAAATCTCCAAGGGATCATCTTGGATCTGCGCATCATTATCTTCAGAATGTGAAGATTGTGGCATATTAAGAGCTTGAGCCCTAGTGATTACTGCATTAGCAGATTGCATATTAACATTTTCCCAATTAGAAATTTGCTGTGGAGTGCATTCTTTCACTCCATGAATGCGACCGATGATAAGATCAGCGATCGGATTCGGCAAGAGACATGCTTGCACCTCTCCTGTAAAGAAAGGCGTAGCAATATTGATAATGGCAGTGGAGTACTTCTCCAATGTGCCACCAAATGTTACACATTTGACTATATTGCCTGTAGCTCGAGAGGATTTACGAGTGATTGCCTCACTCCAATGGTAGTGCACCCCGAATCGAAAAGAATTGATACCGGAGTACCATCTATTAGGCCCCTATTAAAGACAAGAGCACCCCTTCCATTATGCGCGATTGACGCATGGAGAGCGGGAAGCGGGTGACCGCAGCTTAAAGTAGAAACTGTGGTTGGATCGAATAATGTTTTGCATTGCGAACACTCAGATGCTCTAGCAAAATCGAAAGCGGAATTTGCTACACTATTGGAGTCTTTTTTATCATTATTCTGATTATCGGTGTCGTGGAACTCCTGTTGTGCAGAGTTAGCCTGGTAATAAGATTTACCATGTCTTTTGTGTTGTGATCTACCTCGGTTATAATTGTCTCTATAATTATTATTTCCTCTTTTATAACCCCTATTTGGGTTTGAATCATAATATTCATGATCATAATCATCACGCTCATTATATTGAGTATCCCTGTAATAATGTTTCCTTTGTCTCCCGGAAGCACCACTGTAGCTCCTATAGCTCCTCTCCCTTTGAGAATTTCTAAAATTATGGGTACCCCTCGCGTGTCGAGGACTATCAGCCCGATTCCAGTTCTTCAAAGAAGAACTCTGATTTGAGTGGTTATCTTGGTTTTGATACTTATTCCAATTAACCTTTTTATCAAATTTATTTTTAGCTCCTTGGAATTTGTGTGAGTAATTCTGATTATATTCTGTTGCCGAAGCAACTGGCATACTCTCTTTAATGTTAGAGTTACTAAGAATCATGTCAGGGTGTGCCGTGGCATACTGGTCACAATATTCTTCCATTTGCTTTAATGTACTAGGTTTACGCTCATGTAAGAACTCTAGGAATGATTTATTTACAGAAGACATGACCTTGTCTCTTAGCAATAAATCCGTAAGACCATCAAATGTTTTCTCTGTTTTGGATAATTCAATCCATCGTGAAAGTGTAATTCGTGCTTTTGAGATGAATTCTGAGAATTCTACACCTACCTCAGGTCTCATTGTTTTAAACAAAAGACGATAACCTTCCTCAGACAGCTGATATCTCTTTATCAAAGCTGCCCTAACAGCATCATAATTATCCTTGTCGGCCTCTTCAACAAAATATAACTTACTCAGAGAGTCCCCTTTTAGATTTTCAGACAACTGATTCACATACTGTGATTTGTCAACATTATGAGCTCGACAAGCCCGTTCAAATCTAGAAAGCCAAAATGTTATGTCATCACTGGCAGAGTTGAACGCTGGTACCTTGACCTTGTACACAAAGGGTTTACCATTACCACCAGATGCCTGATTAACATTACTCATACATGTCAATTTTAATTTCTCTAATTCAAACTCATGTTCTCTTATTGCTTTTCTCTCTTCTGCCTCTCTATCTAATCTTTTCTGTTCTGCAGCAGCTTCTAATTTTTTCTGTTCAGCTGCAACTTCTAATTTTTTCTGTTCAGCTGCAACTTCTAATTTTTTCTGTTCAGCTGCAACTTCTAATTCTTTCTGTTCTGCATCAAATCTCCTTTCCTCCACTTGCATCTGCAATTTCTTTAGTTCAGCAGCAATATCAGCTTCTTTTTCTAATCTTTTTTCTTCAGCCAGAGCTTTTCTCTCTTCAGCAGCAGCTTCTCTTTCTAATCTTTTCTCTTTAGCCAGAGTTTTTTTTCTCCTCAGCAGCAGCTTTTCTCTCCTCTGCAGCTAATGCTTTGTCATATTGAGCAACAGCCCATTGTTCTAAGTCTTTCCCAGTCTTCTCAAGGGATTTTCCTTGTGCAATAAAATAATCTAATGTAGACATCTTGTCTTCTTAAATCAGAAACCTGAAAAAGTAAATAAATTACCTTATTTCACTTTAATGGGAGACAAGTCTATACCATAGACTTAGTCTTAGTGAAAAACTTGTATGGTTTATAATAACCAATGATAACTTGAGTACCTGTGGACAACAATAACTGTATCTCAAATACTGTGGGAGACAAGCCTTACAAAGGTCTTGTATACCTCAATGTAATCAAAGATCACTTGGGTACCTGTGGAAATTAATCATAAAGTACTGATCTGTACTATACTATCAGTGTATACCACTATAACTTCTATGTCATATGTCAACTAAAGACATTACAAAGGACAAACAAGAAAAGACAATATGAACACATTTGCAGAGATCAAATTAAATTAAATAGGAGAAATGAAAAAAAAATGATCACAGAAACTGTGATGATAACTGCAATAAGATAACAAGACAAATAACGCCACAGTGTATAAACATAAGGGTGTAAAAAACTGAAATGAAAGGAAAGATGAGACCTACAATTATACAAACAAATTAAACAAAAATAAAGAACAGAAAAAATGTTACAAATACAAATATGAAACAGTCGTCACAACTAACCAAATATTTGCAAACTATGTTGCATGCAAATTTCAATTAAGAAATTGCTCCCTATAGAACGCCAGAACAAGACCAATATCACTCGGTATTTCCTGTTCTAGTCACCTCCCATCCAGGCCCGCAAAGACATAACAATCACACATATAAACAGATAATATATAAACATAAATATATATAAATCATCAATGTGTGTATCATATCATGCAATGTGTTGACGTTGCAATGTATAGTACTGTATGCTCAGTTTTAATCAATTAGACTACCACTTTATTGAGTAATAGATTTGCATTCTAACTATTACACTGTCCAATTTTTTTGAGCACATTAGAAGATCCACCGATGAAATTTGCACTTTATGTTCAACAATGCTCTTGTATTACAGCAGGATAAACAATCACTGGTTTAGAACACTGACTGTATTGTGCCAAATGTCAACAAGTGCTGACCCAGATATTGCTACTCTTGTCAGAACAGGTCAAGCTGACATTGATTGTATAGCTGTCCTACTGGTGTTGATGTGGTCAAACAAATGTTCTTGTAACTGTAAAATGTGATTCTCAACACAAGACTGCGTAGGCTGGACCCAGGGATCTGGCTCACCACTGTAAAGTTTCTTTCTTTCCCACGCTGTAAAGTGTCAGTCTGTAAAGAAGCGTGGTGTGTTGTTGAGATCAGGCATGCTCCAGTCTACCCAGCTATAAATGGGTAACTCACCCTAGTCCTGAGTTAGGGAAGGCAAAGGTGGCTGTCAACAGTAGTTTCCCTCTAAGGCTCCAGGGGAAGCAGGCCTTAAACTTGGTCACTTCAACCGACGCAGGATGGTGTATGTATGGAGTAGAAGTGTAGACTGTGATTAACGCGAATGGTGTACTGTTCGTGTGCTGACCAATATAATCACTCATACACATGTGTCTACAAGGCACCAATGCAGACTGTTAGGATCTTTGTTTACACAATTTATTCAGACGTACACACTGGGACATACGAGTACATCATGGGTATGTTGACACATCGATTTGTAGGCATACATAGCAGATCTGAAGTCATGACACATTCATAAATAATGGGTAGTACATCAAAAGTTCAATGTCATGATACATTATGGCCGCATCCCCTATCTGACTAAACGCGTCAGTGAAGGCGGATCGGTAAACAACTAAAGTTGCTTGACGTCCATAGTTTGTAGTATATTATGAAACCACGAAAAGGGGGTTTCTATCAAGATTGAGATCTCCTTGTCACTGTCCGAGTAATAAGATACATGCCCGTTCTTTGGACAGTGATACTAAAGTATGATGACAGGAATTTAACATGGCCGCCTTCCTGAGTTGTCGCTCACTCGCTCACAGGAGGATATATTTATAAGCCAAAGTTAATTTGCAATACATATGCATAATTTCATAAAGTTCCTCCATACAGATCTACAGTAATCCAGTTACCTCACGTAGACATAATTATAGTATGGAGCCCGTCATCTCCGTCGATACAAACTTGACCCTAGCGTTGCGAAGCACAAAATTCCAGCTAGGTCTAACCGACCTGAGATCATCAATAACAGGGACTGGCATTACATGGAGTCCGAATCATACATGGTACCGTACCTTAGGAGAGTCTCTAACACAAACTCTAGTAGAGGAACAATCTCCTATAGAAGGAAAACCACTTCATAAATCATTTTTCCTTAAGAATCTGCCAGCCCTAGAAAAGGCGTACCCGCCATTGTCACGGTACATCGGAACTCATCACAACTCGTTAAGACAACTCCTACTTCCGCTACAGCGGCGTAACAAGAATCTAGTCCCGCCTACCCATCCAAAATATACAATATAGGACTGATTCTACTTGTACTAATAATATGTAATACATATGAATTCAGGCCATAAACATAATAAGCAAATTAATCTATTTTCTGGCCCTAAAAAATAGGTACAGGCATGAGAGCAAAATCCATGCGCCGGATCAATATCCAGAACGATTACTCCTATAATCAAAAGTGTGAATCGAACATGGATTCTCTCGCTTTTACCATAGACAGCATTTTCATACACAAATGAATGAATGTCTATATTTTTCCCATATTAAATAGCCATATCGATTTTTGTAATATGTGCGTCAAAATATGCACGTAACATGGACCAGCTGTATTGGTGGATCTATGCTTTAGTGTAGGCTGTCTATAAGGTGGACCAGCTGTATTGGTGGATCTATGCTTTAGTGTAGGCTGTGTACAAGGTGGACCAGCTGTATTGGTAGATCCATGTTTTAGTGTAGGCTGTCTACAAGGTGACCAGCTGTATTGGTGGATCCCTGCTTTAGTGTAGGCTGTCTACAAGGTGGACCAGCTGTATTGGTAGATTTATGCTTTAGTGTAGGCTGCCTACAAGGTGGACCAGCTGCATTGGTGGTTCCATGCTTTAGTGCAGGCTGCCTACAAGGTGGACCAGCTGTATTGTTGGATCCATGCTTTAGTGTAGACTGTCTACAAGGGGACCAGCTGTATTGGTGGATCTATGCTTTAGTGTAGGCTGCCTACAAGGTGGACCAGCTGTATTGGTGGATCCATGCTTTAGTGTAGGCTGCCTACAAGGTGGACCAGCTGTATTGGTGGATCCATGCTTTAGTGCAGGCTGTCTACAAGGTGGACTAGCTGTATCGGTGGATCCATGCTTTAGTGTAGGCTGTCTACAAGGTGGACCAGCTGTATTAGTGGATATATGCTTTAGTGCAGGCTGTCTACAAGGTGGACCAGCTGTATTGGTAGATCCATGCTTTAGTGCAGGATGCCTACAAGGTGGACCAGCTGTATTAGTGGATCCATGCTTTAGTCCAGGCTGCCTACACGGTGGACCAGCTGTATTGATGGATCCATGCTTTAGTGTAGGCTGCCTACAAAGTGGACCAGTTGTATTGGTGGATCTATGTTTTAGTGTAGGCTGTCTACAAGGTGGACCAGCTGTATTGGTGGATCCATGCTTTAGTGTAGGCTGCCTACAAGGTGGACCAGTTGTATTGGTGGATCTATGCTTTAGTGTAGGCTGTCTACAAGGTGGACCAGATGTATTGGTGGATCCATGCTCCATAAGGAGATTTAGAGAAATGAATGAGTCATACATAATCAGGAATTATCACACTTTACAAAAACACGTACTGATATAACCGACAGATTCAGGAATATGAATGAATGAATGATACATGTTGTCAAGAGATGTAATAACATTGCTCTTCTGTGATGGTCCAACAGTGGCCAAAGTTTAGAGTAACTACTGAGGGTCTTCAAAGGTCTCTAGCTCTCGCTCAGTGTTACTCTTAGCAGCGATGTGAACTGAAGAATAGTGCATCAGTTCTAGGGCGCCTCATTGAAATTTAAATAAATCAAGTACTACGGCTGATAGGATCCAGGTACGTGTAAACTTTGTATATTTCCTGACCTTCTATGAGTTAGGAATTTCCTCGTTCTGATAATCCCCCAGCAGATCTAACTCAGTAAAATATTACTCGAATAGCTCTGTTATAAGTATTTAAAATGACTTACATATACGGGTGTATTTCACTCAAAATGACTAAATCAAAAATACATTCGTATATTTACAGATAACAAAATTTAATAGTCAATTATTGATAACAATTGTAAAATAAATAAAGGTGCGTTTAATTTAGATTGAGTTTTTAAAATGTCCTCATAGGTAATGGTCTGATTTGAGAAAAAATAGTCTTTCTGATTTAACAGAATAGCGTGTTCACTTGGCAGCTTTGATTGGGTACTTAGCTACCAGTAATATTGTCGGTTGGTTTCTGCTCCAACCGATGCTTGTTCTTTACAGGTTATAGACTAGTTCACTCTCGTCACTTGTCATGTCTGGTGGCTGAAACACGTTCCGCGAGTATCGTGAAGTAATTGTGAAGAAGGTCCAGCGTCTGTAAAGACATTCTAAGTATAATAATTACAGTTTCAAACCAGTGTAAATGTCTATGTAAACATGTTCTTTTTAAAATTAATGAAAGTATCTAAGCTTTTCAATCGGTGTAAATGTAAATGAAAACATATTCAATTTATATTGCTAACACTTTTCAATCAGTGGAATTGTAAATGTAAGAGACTCCCCTTTTAGATTTTCAGACAACTGATTCACATACTGTGATTAGTCAACATTATGAGATCGACAAGCCCGTTCAAATCTAGAAAGCCAAAATGTTATGTCATCACTGGTAGGGTTAAACGCTGGTACCTTGACCTTGTACACAAAGGGTTTACCATTACCACCAGATGCCTGATTAACATTACTCATATATGTCAATTTTAATTTCTCTAATTCAAACTCATGTTCTCTTATTGCTTTTCTCTATTCTGCCTCTCTATCTAATCTTTTCTGTTCTGCAGCAGCTTCTACCTTTTTCTGTTCAGCTGCAACTTCTAATTTTTTCTGTTCAGCTGCAACTTCTAATTTTTTCTGTTCAGCTGCAACTTCTAATTCTTTCTGTTCTGCATCAAATCTCCTTTCCTCCACTTGCATCTGCAATTTCTTTAGTTCAGCAGCAATATCAGCTTCTTTTTCTAATCTTTTTTCTTCAGCCAGAGCTTTTCTCTCTTCAGCAGCAGCTTCTCTTTCTAATCTTTTCTCTTTAGCCAGAGTTTTTTTTCTCCTCAGCAGCAGCTTTTCTCTCCTCTGCAGCTAATGCTTTGTCATATTGAGCAACATCCCATTGTTCTAAGTCTTTCCCAGTCTTCTCAAGGGATTTTCCTTGTGCAATAAAATAATCTAATGTAGACATCTTGTCTTCTTAATCAGAAACCTGAAAAAGTAAATAAATTACCTTATTTCACTTTAATGGGAGACAAGTCTATACCATAGACTTAGTCTTAGTGAAAAACTTGTATGGTTTATAATAACCAATGATAACTTGAGTACCTGTGGACAACAATAACTGTATCTCAAATACTGTGGGAGACAAGCCTTACAAAGGTCTTGTATACCTCAATGTAATCAAAGATCACTTGGGTACCTGTGGAAATTAATCATAAAGTACTGATCTGTACTATACTATCAGTGTATACCACTATAACTTCTATGTCATATGTCAACTAAAGACATTACAAAGGACAAACAAGAAAAGACAATATGAACACATTTGCAGAGATCAAATTAAATTAAATAGGAGAAATGAAAAAAAAATGATCACAGAAACTGTGATGATAACTGCAATAAGATAACAAGACAAATAACGCCACAGTGTATAAACATAAGGGTGTAAAAAACTGAAATGAAAGGAAAGATGAGACCTACAATTATACAAACAAATTAAACAAAAATAAAGAACAGAAAAAATGTTACAAATACAAATATGAAACAGTCGTCACAACTAACCAAATATTTGCAAACTATGTTGCATGCAAATTTCAATTAAGAAATTGCTCCCTATAGAACGCCAGAACAAGACCAATATCACTTGGTATTTCCTGTTCTAGTCACCTCCCATCCAGGCCCGCAAAGACATAACAATCACACATATAAACAGATAATATATAAACATAAATATATATAAATCATCAATGTGTGTATCATATCATGCAATGTGTTGACGTTGCAATGTATAGTACTGTATGCTCAGTTTTAATCAATTAGACTACCACTTTATTGAGTAATAGATTTGCATTCTAACTATTACACTGTCCAATTTTTTTGAGCACATTAGAAGATCCACCGATGAAATTTGCACTTTATGTTCAACAATGCTCTTGTATTACAGCAGGATAAACAATCACTGGTTTAGAACACTGACTGTATTGTGCCAAATGTCAACAAGTGCTGACCCAGATATTGCTACTCTTGTCAGAACAGGTCAAGCTGACATTGATTGTATAGCTGTCCTACTGGTGTTGATGTGGTCAAACAAATGCTCTTGTAACTGTAAAATGTGATTCTCAACACAAGACTGCGTAGGCTGGACCCAGGGATCTGGCTCACCACTGTAAAGTTTCTTTCTTTCCCACGCTGTAAAGTGTCAGTCTGTAAAGAAGCGTGGTGTGTTGTTGAGATCAGGCATGCTCCAGTCTACCCAGCTATAAATGGGTAACTCACCCTAGTCCTGAGTTAGGGAAGGCAAAGGTGGCTGTCAACAGTAGTTTCCCTACAAGGCTCCAGGGGAAGCAGGCCTTAAACTTGGTCACTTCAACCGACGCAGGATGGTGTATGTATGGAGTAGAAGTGTAGACTGTGATTAACGCGAATGGTGTACTGTTCGTGTGCTGACCAATATAATCACTCATACACATGTGTCTACAAGGCACCAATGCAGACTGTTAGGATCTTTGTTTACACAATTTATTCAGACGTACACACTGGGACATACGAGTACATCATGGGTATGTTGACACATCGATTTGTAGGCATACATAGCAGATCTGAAGTCATGACACATTCATAAATAATGGGTAGTACATCAAAAGTTCAATGTCATGATACATTATGGCCGCATCCCCTATCTGACTAAACGCGTCAGTGAAGGCGGATCGGTAAACAACTAAAGTTGCTTGACGTCCATAGTTTGTAGTATATTATGAAACCACGAAAAGGGGGTTTCTATCAAGATTGAGATCTCCTTGTCACTGTCCGAGTAATAAGATACATGCCCCGTTCTTTGGACAGTGATACTAAAGTATGATGACAGGAATTTAACATGGCCGCCTTCCTGAGTTGTCGCTCACTCGCTCACAGGAGGATATATTTATAAGCCAAAGTTAATTTGCAATACATATGCATAATTTCATAAAGTTCCTCCATACAGATCTACAGTAATCCAGTTACCTCACGTAGACATAATTATAGTATGGAGCCCGGCATCTCCGTCGATACAAACTTGACCCTAGCGTTGCAAAGCACAAAATTCCAGCTAGGTGTAACCGACCTGAGATCATCAATAACAGGGACTGGCATTACATGGAGTCCGAATCATACATGGTACCGTACCTTAGGAGAGTCTCTAACACAAACTCTAGTAGAGGAACAATCTCCTATAGAAGGAAAACCACTTCATAAATCATTTTTCCTTAAGAATCTGCCAGCCCTAGAAAAGGCGTACCCGCCATTGTCACGGTACATCGGAACTCATCACAACTCGTTAAGACAACTCCTACTTCCGCTACAGCGGCGTAACAAGAATCTAGTCCCGCCTACCCATCCAAAATATACAATATAGGACTGATTCTACTTGTACTAATAATATGTAATACATATGAATTCAGGCCATAAACATAATAAGCAAATTAATCTATTTTCTGGCCCTAAAAAATAGGTACGGGCATGAGAGCAAAATCCATGCGCCGGATCAATATCCAGAACGATTACTCCTATAATCAAAAGTGTGAATCGAACATGGATTCTCTCGCTTTTACCATAGACAGCATTTTCATACACAAATGAATGAATGTCTATATTTTTCCCATATTAAATAGCCATATCGATTTTTGTAATATGTGCGTCAAAATATGCACGTAACATGGACCAGCTGTATTGGTGGATCTATGCTTTAGTGTAGGCTGTCTATAAGGTGGACCAGCTGTATTGGTGGATCTATGCTTTAGTGTAGGCTGTGTACAAGGTGGACCAGCTGTATTGGTAGATCCATGTTTTAGTGTAGGCTGTCTACAAGGTGACCAGCTGTATTGGTGGGTCCCTGCTTTAGTGTAGGCTGTCTACAAGGTGGACCAGCTGTATTGGTAGATTTATGCTTTAGTGTAGGCTGCCTACAAGGTGGACCAGCTGCATTGGTGGTTCCATGCTTTAGTGCAGGCTGCCTACAAGGTGGACCAGCTGTATTGTTGGATCCATGCTTTAGTGTAGACTGTCTACAAGGGGACCAGCTGTATTGGTGGATCTATGCTTTAGTGTAGGCTGCCTACAAGGTGGACCAGCTGTATTGGTGGATCCATGCTTTAGTGTAGGCTGCCTACAAGGTGGACCAGCTGTATTGGTGAATCCATGCTTTAGTGCAGGCTGTCTACAAGGTGGACTAGCTGTATCGGTCGATCCATGCTTTAGTGTAGTCTGTCTACAAGTTGGACCAGCTGTATTAGTGGATATATGCTTTAGTGCAGGCTGTCTACAAGGTGGACCAGCTGTATTGGTAGATCCATGCTTTAGTGCAGGATGCCTACAAGGTGGACCAGCTGTATTAGTGGATCCATGCTTTAGTCCAGGCTGCCTACACGGTGGACCAGCTGTATTGATGGATCCATGCTTTAGTGTAGGCTGCCTACAAAGTGGACCAGTTGTATTGGTGGATCTATGTTTTAGTGTAGGCTGTCTACAAGGTGGACCAGCTGTATTGGTGGATCCATGCTTTAGTGTAGGCTGCCTACAAGGTGGACCAGTTGTATTGGTGGATCTATGCTTTAGTGTAGGCTGTCTACAAGGTGGACCAGATGTATTGGTGGATCCATGCTCCATAAGGAGATTTAGAGAAATGAATGAGTCATACATAATCAGGAATTATCACACTTTACAAAAACACGTACTGATATAACCGACAGATTCAGGAATATGAATGAATGAATGATACATGTTGTCAAGAGATGTAATAACATTGCTCTTCTGTGATGGTCCAACAATGGCCAAAGTTTAGAGTAACTACTGAGGGTCTTCAAAGGTCTCTAGCTCTCGCTCAGTGTTACTCTTAGCAGCGATGTGAACTGAAGAATAGTGCATCAGTTCTAGGGCGCCTCATTGAAATTTAAATAAATCAAGTACTACGGCTGATAGGATCCAGGTACGTGTAAACTTTGTATATTTCCTGACCTTCTATGAGTTAGGAATTTCCTCGTTCTGATAATCCCCCAGCAGATCTAACTCAGTAAAATATTACTCGAATAGCTCTGTTATAAGTATTTAAAATGACTTACATATACGGGTGTATTTCACTCAAAATGACTCAATCAAAAATACATTCGTATATTTACAGATAACAAAATTTAATAGTCAATTATTTATAACAATTGTAAAATAAATAAAGGTGCGTTTAATTTAGATTGAGTTTTTAAAATGTCCTCATAGGTAATGGTCTGATTTGAGAAAAAATAGTCTTTCTGATTTAAAAGAATAGCGTGTTCACTTGGCAGCTTTGATTGGATACTTAGCTACCAGTAATATTGTCGGTTGGTTTCTGCTCCAACCGATGCTTGTTCTTTACAGGTTATAGACTAGTTCACTCTCGTCACTTGTCATGTCTGGTGGCTGAAACACGTTCCGCGAGTATCGTGAAGTAATTGTGAAGAAGGTCCAGCGTCTGTAAAGACATTCTAAGTATAATAATTACAGTTTCAAACCAGTGTAAATGTCTATGTAAACATGTTCTTTTTAAAATTAATGAAAGTATCTAAGCTTTTCAATCGGTGTAAATGTAAATGAAAACATATTCAATTTATATTGCTAACACTTTTCAATCAGTGGAATTGTAAATGTAAACATTTTCTATCTGTACCATTAACCTTTCATTTAACTTACTTACTTACTTACTTAGTGTTAAGTGATAGAGGTTTAAAGACCAGACTATTCAATTTCATTAAAATGTAAAGTAAATAGTTCAAATTGTAAGAAAGTTTTCTCTCGAGGGATTAAGTTTAATTCTCATCGAGGGTAAATTCTGAGTTAAATGGGATGGTGGAATAAGAAGATTTGGGGGGGGGGGGGAGAAGCGCACATAGGTATGTGTCGGAAAATGCAATACTCAAGAAAGCGTTTCGTTTCTATTCTTTGACCAGTTGTTGGTGGTACCAGGATGGTACTAATCTCTTGAACAAAGTGAGGGTAGAGTAGAAACGAGGGACCAGCTTGGCAGTTACTCCTTGACATTTCTGGGAACGTGTGCGCCTTTAATCTTGACCAGAGACGCGAGAACTCCGATGACCTATCTGCGCAGAGCGTTCTCATCAGCGGAGCAGAACAAACCATAGTAATACAGACTTTTGTTTCATTCAACCTATCAATGCGAATGAATCTCAACAATTTTTGTTTGCCAGAATTGTTCTGTCAGCGCTAACAAGCGCTCATCATCAATCTCTTGATAATATTGTATGACAAAACACCACAGACAAACAGGTCTACGACCAGAGCTCGTGTAGATACGGGTGAAGTCTGACTTGGGAACAAGAGAAAGAGGACACCATCCGCCATCTTGTGTTACTATACATCCTAGGTATTTGAAGGTTTCTGTCTGTTCTAGTTGTTGATTTCTTACTGTTATGGGCTCGGGTTTGCTCACATTGCGTGTCATGACCTCTGTCTTCTTTAGATTGATGTTCAAATCCCACCTGCTGGCTATACGTATTAAATCTATCCGTTTTATCCTGGATGTGTTGATGTGAATGTGCTAGTAGTGCTATGTCATCTGCATATTCCAGATCTTCCAATGTAGAAAACGTAGTCCATCTTTTTCCTCTTGGACTGCCCTCTGTTGTTTGTCGCATCACCCAGTCCATACTTATGCAAATGGTGGTTCTAATAGTTCTGCAGCTAGTTTATGGTCTGTCTTAAATAACTCAGCATTTAAATATCGTGACCGCCCACTGCGACCGTTGCCTCAATTGGCTGTGTGTGGTGTACCCGGAAACGGGGCCTCCCAGTACTGAGGCACAGTTAAGTCCCCGATGTCACTTATCGGTGCAGAGTTGAGAGAGATGGCTGAGCATCACAATCCCCCCTGTGTTGCAGCATGATGAGAACCCAGCATTGCACACTAAGCTTGGGGGGATCACTTGGGCACCAGACTTAATACTGGCTCTTGACTGGATGGCCGCATGCAGGAGATTTCTACAATGGAGGGTTGGCAGGTGGTGGGTATCTGGAAGTGGCTCTGTGCAGGACGTGAGGATTCCTTGGGAGAGCCCAGAACCAGAGCACAGCATTGTGCAAGCTCTGCATAGTTGGAGAGCCCCCTGGATGACGGGGAATGCACAGTGTGCTACCCCACCTATCCCCAACTGCTAACTTAGAAAAAGAAGTGGGGTCCTCTGTATGCGTGCCAGGCCAGGATAAAATGCCTGGGAAAGAGACTGGAGCTCAGAACTCCCTAACTCAAAGTTGCAGGATGGCAGAAAAGCCACGGGAAAGACAGGGCTATTTTGAAGATAACGCAACCATATTTTTACCATACGAGCTCGGACGCCGCCTCGGTAAACAAGGTCCGCGCAGAGCAGTGACACCCCCAGGCTGCTTGCGAATAGTCTACTACTGGGAACTTAAACAGATTAGGGATGAGCCCACTCTCCCGTTGAACAGGTGCTAAAGTCGTAGATACTGGGCCAGAAGGCGCACCGGAAACCACAGTATCACGCAACTCGCTTTTTTTTTCTATGGAAAGTACACCGTCAAATATCGTGACCAGGAGCTTTCCCATTTTTTAACCCTTTGATAGCTGTGATTATTTCTTCCCTTCGTGGACTGTCTGTATTTACGTCTAGATCATTTTCAGCCTCAGGAACATTCAGCTGCATCTCTGGTGGTTCATTATTCAGTGTTTCTCTGAAGTGCTCTGCCCATCTTGTTTCCTGCCCCTATGCTGTGGTGATGGCATTTCCTTGCTTATTTATTACTAATGTAATATTGTTTGCACCCCGTTTTCCGTTGATGTTTTTAGTTATTGTATATACTTTTTTATAAGGCTGCAATTACGTACCTGAAATTGTATACGCATTTGCTGTATAACTGAATAATGGTGGGAAAAGATACTTAAAAAATATGTTTACCATAGAGATGCTACAAAAAACATTACTAGGAAGGTGAGATACCAGTGGCATTAATTTTGTTATAATAAATCTGTTTTCTTTGACATATAATCATATATAACCATGTTTTTGTTGTTGTAAAAATGTATATCTGTTGTCGAGATGTCCTCTAGTATTACGGTCCTAGAGATCGCCTAGATGGCCAACCATGGTTTAGATTAAGTTGAATTATTAGGTGTGTTAATACCTGTTGTGTTGTTGTAGTTTATGACTGTCGTAGATTTTGGAAAGGTGGTTAAGATAGATTCTGGTCCCGCCTGAATAGAACTGTAAAGGTGGTAACTCAGTGAGAGATAAGGTAAAGAAATAGATTTCACGAGTGAAATGGTGAAAAGGTAGAGTCTGTCCCTGGATTGAGAAGATACTCTAGTCCAGCCTATCGCTATGACTGAAATTTGTTTATCAGACAGTTTACCTTTCTGTATATATTAACATATACACTATAACCACTCACCTATACACACAGATAAGTGACGACAACTTGACGCACAAACGTGAAACTATAGTAATGAAGTAGGGATATAGGGCCGAGCTGACCAACACAGGTAATTAAGTTTTATGTTAAGTTTATTTATTATAAAGAAAACTTCACAACAACCAGTATCCAATATCAAATATAAAAATCATAGGTTACAGACATAATAAAGAAATAGACACATAAGTGCAATTCCCTCTGTTGAGACAAGATCCCGTTAGAAGAAGTTATTAACCCCCAAAAGGTCAAACGATTAGCACTATGGTATAGAATTTTACTATACTGTAAAGAACAGAGTTTTTAATTAATCTATCCTGAAATGAACAGTATTAGCAAACATAAAGAAGAAAAAAACAAAAAACAAAGTGAGTACAATGATTATACAATAGAAGAATTATTCACTCCTTCTTTCTCTCGCTTCTGACAAAACCTGTGGCCACATTCAGTCACGCTTACCTAATAAGTGCTTTCATAACATCTGGAACATATCTCCATGATAAAACTACAAATCCAGGGTTCGGTTTTGACAAAATAAGCCCCAGTTCCTCCAAGACTGATTTAATCCTCTTATTGGGGAAAGCTTATTTTATTACTGTTAATGTCACACCAATTAGTAAAGGTAGGAAAAAAACACATACTAAATCTAGTGTTCACAGTGTACAGTAGCTTGAAATTTCGAGACTTAAGGAGAATATCAGGTAGATAATTCTCTCTGGATAAAATCCTCGCCACAACACAGTGGTCGGTAGTCGGGTAGTGTTAAATTTGATAACTTCGCCACAGCGGGCAAAATGTAAATGAAAAAAATGTAAAAGAAAGCTGGGTAGCTATATGTCCAGTTAAATTAATTCTTATAGTCTTTTATTGGTACTCTCTCTCTCTTTCTGGGTGAAACAAGAGGGCCAAACAGGTCAACCTCGAAGACCCGATATTTATATAAGAATGTTTTTTTTGTACTGAATGACTTAGACCCGTTTTCTCAGATTCACGCCGCTGGTAGGTTTTGATTTGTGACCCGTACTGAATTTTTAGGAAGAAAATACAACACATTTAGTCACACTATAGTATTCTATCTAAACCCGCGTAAAGGTATAATTTATTATCCACTCTGTTATTAGATTTGATTAGAAAACACAAGTGTATAGCTTATCTTATATTTCTTATTTACCCGTGAAATAAATTCCAGTCATTTACAAAATTTTACACATTATGGATTAGAGATAAATATATATTTCGTCAGTACTACATTGCTTTGTGCATTTCCTAGTCAATTAAAATATCTGTTTTCTAGGTGATAGCAAGTAATTAAATTAACGTTACAGCCGGTAAAATTGCTATAAATTATTTTAATTCGCTAGTCAATTAACACCACAAAATCCTAGTGAAATATAATGACGAACGTTAACAATTAAATCACTCAAAAATGCTAGTATAATATTTACCGTAACACAGAAATTTAAACTACCTCCAATCGAAATACTAAGTAATTCCACTATACAGTGGTCTAGGATTCGAAGCTAGATGTTCCGAAAATTCTGAGGCGACTTAATAATTGAGTTTAAAGGATGAGGTATATATATGAAATAGGTCTTAATTCGCTAGTTCTTGCGAGAAGTCACGCCTGCCAGTATTTTTGGGAAAATTTGCGGTAGATTTCTGAATGAAAGCTTTATTTCTCACTTCCTCCGACCGCATTGACTTTGGCAACGAGCGAACAGTCTTTTGATCTCCGCTCGTTCTGTCGCTAATTACAGTCTCTGGGACTCACGAACAGACGGCTGAGGTCGGTAACTGTGGTTATCGCCACTTTGATTTTCTTTCTACGAGCATCATAGTCTGATCTGTCACTATTTCAACGATTGCCCAATCGCTCTCGTGATAATCTAGTTAACGGCTCTTATACGCATGTTGTTTACCTGTCCCATCGTGGACTAGTTAATAAGTATGTTTGTAAACCTTCCTATTGCATGTAAGACAATAGAGAAAAGAAAAAAATAGGCGTGGCAACAATTATGAGTTTGACAGATATAGAAGTTCCTGGGTTCAGCGTTAACCAACGTGCATACTAATAAGGAAGCAAAGGTGGGAGCCAGGTGGGAGCAAAGACGTGCTGATATATGTAATCTATTTACATAATCTATCACAATGACATATGTGAGCTAGCAGAAGGGATAATGTACTTGTGTACGCAGGGCGTTCTCAACTTTTTTTTCTCATGGCCCACTTCTGACCCTCTTTTGCCTCTGTGCTCCCTACCCATTGTGGCTGTGGCCACCTAGAAATATGGGGATTTGTAGGGTAGCAACAAACTGCTTCTACTTTGCTCTGTCAGTGGCCATCATTCTTGCAATGCCCCAGCTCTGGTTCATTCTTTGCATCTTGGCCCCATAGTTCTCCGCCAAGTTCTTTTTGGTTGGCCTCTCTTTCGCTTTCCTTCAGGGGTCCTGTCGTGATTTAGTCTGTCTCACAACACGGTTTTCTATATAATTAGGAGTAAATCTGACCATACCGCACGCTATACCAATTTTGTGTAACCGATGGTACAATGGCATTTAATTTTTAGAAACAGTAAAGAAGTATAACCGGAAAGGATTATATAATTGAACCACGGGAATTTGACGCTAGAGGTAGGTGTAAAAACTTTCTCGTATAGTATTTTAGTAACATAGAAATATCGAGGGAAAGGGCTTCGTTGCATCATGGTTAGTCCCGATTTAGCTAGTTAAAGCATGCAAATATTAAAATGTTGCTAAATGAACAGAGAGCAAAACTATACCTCATTTTGAGATTTTTAATACTCTTTTTCACCCATGCCATCCGATACGTCGGATGTGCTAGTATATAAGACCTTGCCCTTGGCTAAATTGAGGTCACAAAATTTGAAAATACAACTGAACAGAAGAGAGCGGAAAAAATGTAAAAGTCATATAACTTTGCCACCACATCTGCCTGGCAGATCTAGATGCCCATTAACAGCATGTTACAGCTTGGGTGTATTGCCTGAGGGTAAGAAAGAATGTACATATATATATATATACATGTATATATATATATATATATATATATATATATATATATATATATATATATATATATATATATATATATATATATATAATTATGTAATTTTCCTGTGATTAATCCACTTGTGCGTTCGGAAGTGTGTAGTATGTGTTAAGAAAAATTACAGGACGAGTGTGTTGCAGGCGGTAGCTGCCAGCATCTGTGTACAGTTAGAGGAAAAGCCAGCCTTGTAAATGTGTAGAATAATTGAGAATGATGGCCTAAGTACGCCTGTAAGTTTGATAAAGTATTTAAAGGAGTATTTCTTAGAAGAACGACACACTTATCAGGAACATAAGAAAGGATGACAGGATTTGTTAAAATGTATGGATCAAGGTATTACTTAGGGTTTTATACTAGACCAAATCATTGTATGAAGGCGGATCATGGACAACTGGATCTAACTTAGGATTTATAAGGAAAGTGTAGTCACAGTGAACTGCCTGTGAGTGGTACTGAGGTAAATTGTCCTGTGCATATGTTAGCACAATGTCTGACACTGTTTGTTATGTCCATTGTATGTGAGGACAGAGTAGTGCTGGACCATATAGGGGTTGTGATTATTTGTATTCCAGGTTTTATCCTGCAAACTACCAGAAGTATAGGAATCAACTATCTCTGTTGGACTCTGAGGTGCAAGTGCTCTTAAAGTCATTGGAGCCAGATACCCAGCATCCACTGCCTGGCAATTCACAGACGTGTTAGTCCATGGCGAGATTGTGATTCATTTCCACATAGAAGATAAGTGGCAAATGTAAAGCCACTTGTTAGCCTATTCAGACTCTATCACCAATAAATATAATAAAAAGATAAAAACACAGTGTATGATGAATCCTTGTGGACAGAATGTATCTATTACTACCTTCACAGTTCAACTTAGTGACAACTATAGTGAATTATAATATTAATCGGTGTAGAAAAATTGAAACTTAAGTACAGGATTCTGTTTGATAATTAAAGTTTCTATGTTTATTTATTTTATGCTGTAAATACATTTGAGTTTCTTGCAAGTTACCTAACCGATAAGAGAACCGGTATAGGGTAAATAAATTGTAAATATGTATCATCAGATTTGCTAAAATTATTTAAATTGAGTTCCAAGTTATGTTGATACATATCATATCATATATATATATATATATATATATAAATATATATATATATAGATATATTATCTATATATATTTATATAGTGTGTATATATATATATATACACAAAATATATATATATATATATATATATATATATATATATATATATATATATATATATATATAGACCATAATTAGTACCCCTAGCATAATTAGCCATAATAAACCATTATAATAACACATAATATCAAGGGAGGATCTTGAAAGGGAGAATATAGACTTTCAGGACAGCTACTCTCATCACACCTGGAGGTTTATACAGCTCGATTCTATCCTTTGATGTCAATACACCCTTATTCTTTTCAGAAAAGGGGGTATTTCTTGTAAGACCAGTCTCCTATCTGGCACTATCCTGGTATCATCTGATACATCTTTTTGTCCAGGATACCTTATAGATTACTTAACAACAACCCTCTCGTGACAGGTCCATAGCATAGCTGTTCTTGTGATGGTATAAGGGTCTCTTCTGAGGACGTGGCCAGCTCAACTCCACCGTCTAGCAGTTATAATGGTGTGCATGTCCTCTTGGTTGCTCCGAGAAATCAGTTCTTCGTTGGTGATGGTATTCGGCCAAAAGATTCGGAAAATTAAGGCAAGAAATAGATTGACGACAAAGACACAGTCAAGTAAAAAGGAACTACACTTCAAAACTCAACTCCGACAACTGACTACACACCTGACAATTATATAAATATAGGCAGGAAAAGAAAGCACTCAGCCCTTCACCAACGAAACAAAAGCGTAAAGCAAGAGAGACAGATCATCACTGACACATCAAATAAAACAGGTCAATGGAAGAATGTAATGAGCGAATAACTCATTACAGATTTAGAGGTCCTACGACCAATCATCATCAACAAAGTCATAAATCAGCTGGAGCTAAGAAAGATGACACTATCGGCTTACACACGTGGTAAACACACAATCTGAACCAACAAAAAACACACATGCACCTAAATTTGTGCTAGTTGACTTTTTAAAGACGTGTCCTTTTCAGAGCTGCCGTCGAATCAGTAATAATAGCTGTAGAAATAAAAGTAACACACTTGCAAAAATAAATAAATACACTCATTTAATACGCAACTATGCTACAATAAACGCACGACGTGACGACTATAGGCAACCAGCTCACGGTCCTTTACACGATTAGCCCTTTTCAGGGCTTACAATAATGCTAACAAATACATTTTAAAAAATAAAAAAAAAACACTGAGATAACAGTCTAGCGGTCAAAACTTAAGAGCAATTAGAAAAAATACGCCCATTATAAGCGAAAGATCACACATCTGGTAAGATTGGAATGGACATCAGAAATAAAGTAAAAAGATATTTAACCACGTGATGCTGTAAGCAGCGGCTGAGTCCGTCACTATAGCTACAAAGAAATATTACAAACACATCTGGACTGTATAACTACAACGCCTTGAGGATGAAGTAATAAATGATAAACACACCGGAGCAAGGGAAGAAACAATTGACACTTGTCACGAATGACATTAAAATTGTACATAATTCTCTCTCCATTATCAACGACTAGTTAGGGGAGGTAGCTTGTTTGCTTTCCAAGGGAAACAATTAGGTTATGAACGAAATATCAGACTGAATAGAAGATGTTCCTACTTTGTAACTTGTATAAATTTATTATAAACATCTGCATTAGTCATAACATTTTGTTTCAGGTACAATATTTGTTATTTTTTTCTTTTTTTAAATATCCTTTATTTTTCTCTATGCCCATTGTTAAAAAATTTAAAAGATTTTCAACTTAATGCACATTTTAAAGTATTGAGCACTTAGCTGATCTACCACTTTCAATGATAATGATTTAAGACGTTGGATTATTCAGTCGTAAATGTGCACAACAAAATGTTTCATCAGCACTAACTAGTGCTGTTCATTAATCTGAAAATTGCCTTTTTTGTATTTCTATCAATAGTTTTCTGCTTCCGCGTTATTAATAAAAGAAAAACACATTTTTTTTTATATTGCTTCGTATTTATGGTCAATGGTTATCTCTTAACGAGGAGTTTGGATTTGCTTAAACCAAATAAATAAATAAGTAAATAAATAAAGACAAAACAGAATACTGGGAAGTGACTGTGTCCAATGGCTAGAATTCTTGCTACCCGTGGCAAGGTGATCGGTTTTAAAATCTTAAACAAAAAATACGTCATTACTTTTACGTCACATTATTTGGTTCGGTGTTTGCAACGTTTCAAACCAGGGCATCTATTTCAAATATTAGTAGGCTATTATGTAATGTGTTATATATTTCCTGATTATGAAAGAGTTATGTATTCACGTTACTAAAGCGCCCTATGGAGCATACAACCACAACTACAGCTGGTCACCATGGAGACAGCCTACATTAAAACATGCATGTGATCTTCCAGTGGTGGTTTCTGTACCAGTTAAATAAACATGATATGATTGCCAGCCACATGTATGTGTGGCCGTGCATTGCTGATGATGTTGTATAGTGGTTCGTATCACTACCTCAACAGTAGGCATTCCTTGGTTGATGGTATCAAAGTCATTTCTTACTGATGCAAAGCAACAACAGTTCACGCAGACAGCTGACCATTAATATCAACACTAGATGAGTAACTTGACTCCGACAGCTGACTATTAATATCAACACTAGATGAGTAACTTAAGTCAGACAGCTGACGATTGGTATCAACACTAGATGAGTAGCTTGACCAAGACAAATGACGATTAATATCACCACTAGATGAGTAGAGTAACTTGACTCAGGCAGCTGTCGATTAATATCAACACTACATGAGGAACTTGACTCAGACAGATGACGATTGATTTAAAAACTAGATGAGTAACTTGACTCAGACCGCTGACGATTGATATCAACACTAGATGAGTAGAGTAACTTGACTCAGACAGCTGACGATTGATATCAACGCTAGATGAGTAACTTGACGCAGACAGCTGAAGATTTATATCAACACTAGATGAGTGTTATGAGTAAAATAGTAGATGTTATGAGTAAAATTCATAACATATCTGTCGATATTAAAAACGGTTCGACTGGCTGTCATATTTGTTTACGACCGGTGACCCTGGGTTGCAGGAAGTACGTCATTGCCTTTTGGGCCTTGTAGCAAAAGTCTACGGTTGCTGTTAGCAGAAGTCAGCGATCTTTCTAGGTCTCTTTATTGTGTGTCTTCTGTGGCAGATGGACGTGTGTTTTATGAGCTCATGAGTATTATTGTGTTTCATGACATAGTCCTACGAGGTACCATCACTAGCTCGCCCATATAACTCCGTGAGGCGAGGCTAGTATATTTGTGAAAGGAAGTATGCTTTATCTGCAGAACGTGAGTGTAAAATGTATGAAAATGTCCTCGACATTTTTCTACCAGCAGTCGTTACAGATCGATACTAAAGACTGTCTAGTGAAGCCATAATCTATTCTGCATATCAAAAAATATATCGATGGAGCCACGTTGTGTGAAATAAATATTATTGAAATTGTCCAGGCTGCCTTACTATTAATATGGAGATGTGGAGTTGTGTTACTGTGTGCATGGTCTGCTAGACATCCCCTGTGTGACTTTGGCCAGAGTAACTTCTAAGTTTACTCCAAGTATATTATCATATAAAAAGACCCGCAACAATGAGTAACTTGACTCAGGTAAAAAAAAATGGTAAAGGATCCCGTTACACGCCCATTAAGGCATATTGGGAATATGAAGTTAGGCACATATTTTCTTGACCATCGGCACATTAAGGGTGATGGGGTCAGCATCACGCCGGCCGCCTTAACCTTCCCAGAAGATGCTCTGGTACCCAATTGGGGCTGGGTCGACCCAGGAGCCGTTTGCGTTCTAACAAATTCCTACATCATCTGGGGATCGAACCATAGACCACTGAGCTAGGAAGCCAGTGTTGAGGTCATCTCTGTCTTGACTCAGACAGCTGACGATTGATGTCAACACTAGATGAGTAGTTTAACTTGACTCAAACAGCTGAAAATTGATATCAACACTAGATGAGTAACTTGAGTCAGACAGCTGACGATTTATGTCAACACTAGATGAGTAACTTGACTCAGACAGCTGACGATTGATATCAACACTAGATGAGTAACTTGACTCAGACAGCTGACGATTGATATCAACACTAGATGAGTAACTTGAGTCAGACAGCTGACGATTTATGTCAACACTAGATGAGTAACTTGACTCAGACAGCTGACGATTGATATCAACACTAGATGAGTAACTTGACGCAGACAGCTGACGATTGATATCAACACTAGATGAGTAACTTGACTTTGACAACAGTGCAAAATACGAGTTTATTTATATGTAATGTGGCTAGTGTGAAATAATGAGTCCAAACTTCCCTTGAGGTCGGTCAACCTTGTACAGCATACATTTAAACTCATTTATTTTCTCAATATCTTGCTCTCTCAATCTTTCTTACTGCCTCAGTGTTTACTAGCTGTCTCTAGATGTTAGGGCGTTCACAATTGGATAACGACTACTGCTGTCGAGATTTATCTGCCTTCTAAATTCTTCATGTATGTGAAATTCAACTGTCACTTACCAGTTACTTTGTATCGTTTATAAATTTTTAATTTTGGTATTGCTATTCCTGCTCCTAATTGTCCTTCTTCATCTTTTGACCCATCTGTACATATAGTTAGGCTATTATTTATATACCGTTCTATGTACTCTAGTGCTTTACTTTTTGCTGAGATTATGTCGTTAGATTTGTTTATGATCTTTGATAAGTGGGAGTCAGTTTCTGGCACTTTTAATTCCCATGGTGGGATCTTTGCTTTATACTGAGCACTACTGTTTATCATATTAAATAAGTTAGGGTGTTGATCCACTTCATCCATTGTTTTCCACTATTACGGGTATCTATTATGGTTTAATGGAATGTGGCCTATGTACTGGTTACCCCTATCAAAAGTTTTGTGTGCTGGGTGAGTTGGATCTTGTGCGACTCTTGCACGGTAGCTGAATCTCAGTTCTTTTCTCCTTAGCTCCAGGGGTATAATGCCCAACGCAACTTCTAATGCCTCTGCTGATGTTCCCTTTGAGGCACCTGCTATTATTGACAGTGCCTGGCTTTGGACTGTGTCTAGTTTGTTTTCTTATTGCTCGGGGCGGCTGATGCATAGACAACACTGGCATAGTCAAGTTTGCCCGTAATAAATGATTTATAGAAGGTTAACATTGTCTTATTGCAGGCTCCCCAACCACTTCATTTTATAAATCTTAGCATGTTAATAAGTCCCCTACTGCTTTGCACTAACAGGTCATTGTGTTTGTTCCAGTTTAGTTGCTCGTCTAGTACCATAACAAGAAATCAAGTTGATTTTGCTGTGCATACGTTTTGCTCATTAAGGGGGCATATACACCCAGAAAAAGACAAAAAAGGTTATTTTTGATTTTCATATAATAATTGTGTTTTAAATATTTATAAGCCTTTTTACTTTGATATTTTTTTTGAATTATGTGTTTATCTGTAATAGTTTATGAGTTATCAATGTTCAAAGAGAATCAGATAAGTGTTTTAACATTTTAAAAACTAAACTTTAACGAAAACAGGGCTTGCGATTCACAGTTCCGGTGATATTTTCTACAATTTTAAAGCTATAGCCTTCAAATTTTGCACACTTATAGCCCATGTTATCCTTTATGGCATGAACCTCCACTTTTTTCTTACATGGTATAGAAACAGAGATATTGCTATACAAAGTTCTAAATTTGTGCTATTTAAAAGGGTCATATTGCAAGAGCCATATCTACAAAACTCATTGGGGTAGACATTTTTGGGTGGTTCACGCCATAGGTAGGGATGTTATGCACATCATCTGCTGGTTTGGCATTCTTTGCACCTTTTATGTGAGTGAAATTCATTCCCAGGTGCACTGGGGGTTTTCCTTTCTTTTTTTTTTTCATCACTTCATGTTAATTAATTATTTTCACATAAAACATTAAAATTTATAAAGTAAACTTTGTTCATCATAAAATATAATATCTCTTGTAACATGTGGCCAAATTTTATGTCAACAAGTTTGTTAGTTATTTTTCTGTTAATGTTTTAAAAAGATAACCCATTTCTGGGTGGGTGTTCCCCCTTAATGTTTATGTCAATTATATTATTTTCAATTACACGCCCTCTACTGAAGATCATTCCTATTGTTTTTTTAACGTTTAGATTAAATGCCCACTTGTTCATCCAGTTAGATACATTATCTATTTGTTTTTGTACTGTTTTATAGAGGAATGGGCGATTTCTTCCCGTTCTCCAAATCGCAGCGTCATCTGCAAACTGAGATAGGTTGTTTTTTAAGTCTTTAAACTCGTCGCCTAAGTCGTTGACCATAATCGTATAAATAAATGGTGATATTACTGATCCCTGTGGGATTACATTCTGTTGTTCATACACCTCAAATCTCTCATTGTTTATTTGTACCGTGAAGTATCTATCCTGCAGTAACGTTTCTAAATAATTGTAAGTTCTGCCTACTATACCTAATTTCCTGAAAACTATGTTGTTTAGATATTCCCACAGTAATAATTTTCTTAATGAAAGTGTGTAAATAGTTAAGATAGAGGGCTGAACTTTTCAAACATACAAAACAAAATCATCACAGGCAGTAATTAAATTGTACGAGTTTTCATTCCACGCATCAGTTTAAAGCCAATAAAAAAATGAAAAAAAAAAATATGTTAAACAGGCTTTTAGTGCACTAAAAAGCCACAAATAATTTTTCAAAGAGTGTATAGCTCGCAGTCAAAAAATGTAACATCAAATTGACAAAATGCCTAGCGCGCTGATTCTACATGAAATTAACTTGTGCGTTAAACTTCATTAGACACTTATGGATAAAATATTTGATAAACAGCCTTAAGAATAGAGAACGTGTGACACTTGGTCTTTCTAGTTTTATATACAAGCTATCATGTTCATTCATATTTCGTTTTACTCAGACGACTTGCAGATTTCTTTCCATATATGTTCTTCTACATTCCGTTCATCTTACGATTTGCTAGGCTTAGCAGAAGTGACAAACAGTCTTATCAATTCACTTGTTGACACACTAACATTCAATTATCTTAGCAAATACTGCATGCCTTGCACTGTCATCTACACCTAAACATACCTTGTTTCCTCCTGGAAGCAAAGGTGAAAGAATTATCACTTTTCATCCATTATGTTCGTTATAGTTCTATTCGAACGTGGCCACCTTTAACACACAACAAATGTTTCTCTACGCGTTCACATGTCCTTTGTATATTACGTCTCCGCTGGTACCGTAGCTCGCAACATTTGATTGATCAATACAATTTTACTGCGAGCATCCATCCCAAAGGTAATGGTACCAAATTTGCCTACAATTACAAATTGCTTTTTTCCATTTCAATTTGCGTGAGGAGTTATTTTGTTTTTGGCTGTTGAACACTTTAAAGCTAGCTACAACGACAAAATGTTTTTCCTCGTTGGAAATGTAGAAGCAGATTTGTCCATGCTAAAGTGTGCCCAGCCCTTAAAGACGAGGTGCTATGGGACAAGACATGTTACTTGTATAATATGTCATACCAGTCACGTGGTCCATTTATTGTGGAGAATTCATAACATTTTCTCCACGCAACTCATAATTTTTATTTTCGTAGTGGTATTCTCATTTGTTTTTGTGTTTGTTATAACCAGTGTCATTAGTATGGTTTGGCCATGTCTGCAGAGTGAGAGAAGATTGGCTAACACGAAAAGCATCTGAAACCAGGATCCAGACCTCCAGGACGACCCAGATCCCTAGGAGGACAACATTAGACAATCTTTGAAGGACGGAGGAGTAGAATGGATCAAGGCCAGGAGGAAGACAGACGATAGAATAAGATTGTGCTCTCTTCCAAGCCTCTACACCTTATGATAGAAGAGGAACGACTAAGTAAGACATTAGTCTTGTATTTGTGTTGTTTCATTTATTCTTTTCTTCTTGTCTAGAGCAATTTTTTTTAAAGTGTCACGTGTGTTAGTCACTATGGTGTGTTTAGTAATGGTCGACATCTGCGCATTGTAATTCCCGTAAATTATTTAAAACTTCATTGTGTCTTACTTCTTGTATCACAAAAAGTGTTCATTGGATGCACATGTCGGCGTCGTGAACACTTATTACCTTGTAACACTCTCACCTCCAATTACAACAAGAAAACTAACTATAACTAATTACTAAGAATGTGACCAGCAATAATAAAACCAACAAATGGAGAGTGGGGTCGGAATTAGACTTGAACATGAAAGTGGGCAGGGAGATAACCTCGACAGTTGGCACATACCAGAAAGTATCGGCACGTGATAACTGGAGAACAATGTTACATAGGATAAGATAGGATGAAGGTTGTGACAATAGACACAATAAAAGCGGAAAATTAAAGTTGTCCCACTGACTACCCAGATTCATACATCGCTATATAATTATTGTAGTATACTATATGATCTGAGATGTCAAAGACTAAAATCCCACATGGTAAACTACGGTGGTCCGATATGGCTCCCTAGATTAGCAAGATGTCCGATGACCTAAGAGATATTTGATAAGTACACATGTAGGATTGACATGAATACGCGTTTGTTTAATAGACAACATCATACCAGAAAAGCCAGCTGGGGTCACTTACTGAAAGGCACAATAACTTATAAAATGACACCAACCAATGTGAAAAGACACAACCTAGAGGAATAATACAGAACAATGCATACACGTGGCTGGGAACCTCATCTTGTACCATTAATTGTTACAGAAACCACACATGCGTTAGTGTAGGCTGTCTACAAGGTGGACCAGCTGTATTGGTAGATTTATGCTTTAGTGTAGGCTGCCTACAAGGTGGACCAGCTGCATTGGTGGTTCCATGCTTTAGTGCAGGCTGCCTACAAGGTGGACCAGCTGTATTGTTGGATCCATGCTTTAGTGTAGACTGTCTACAAGGGGACCAGCTGTATTGGTGGATCTATGCTTTAGTGTAGGCTGCCTACAAGGTGGACCAGCTGTATTGGTGGATCCATGCTTTAGTGTAGGCTGCCTACAAGGTGGACCAGCTGTATTGGTGAATCCATGCTTTAGTGCAGGCTGTCTACAAGGTGGACTAGCTGTATCGGTCGATCCATGCTTTAGTGTAGTCTGTCTACAAGTTGGACCAGCTGTATTAGTGGATATATGCTTTAGTGCAGGCTGTCTACAAGGTGGACCAGCTGTATTGGTAGATCCATGCTTTAGTGCAGGATGCCTACAAGGTGGACCAGCTGTATTAGTGGATCCATGCTTTAGTCCAGGCTGCCTACACGGTGGACCAGCTGTATTGATGGATCCATGCTTTAGTGTAGGCTGCCTACAAAGTGGACCAGTTGTATTGGTGGATCTATGTTTTAGTGTAGGCTGTCTACAAGGTGGACCAGCTGTATTGGTGGATCCATGCTTTAGTGTAGGCTGCCTACAAGGTGGACCAGTTGTATTGGTGGATCTATGCTTTAGTGTAGGCTGTCTACAAGGTGGACCAGATGTATTGGTGGATCCATGCTCCATAAGGAGATTTAGAGAAATGAATGAGTCATACATAATCAGGAATTATCACACTTTACAAAAACACGTACTGATATAACCGACAGATTCAGGAATATGAATGAATGAATGATACATGTTGTCAAGAGATGTAATAGCATTGCTCTTCTGTGATGGTCCAACAGTGGCCAAAGTTTAGAGTAACTACTGAGGGTCTTCAAAGGTCTCTAGCTCTCGCTCAGTGTTACTCTTGGCAGAGATGTGAACTGAAGAAGTGTGCATCAATTCTAGGGCGCCTCATTGAAATTTAAATAAATCAAGTACTACGGCTGATAGGATCCAGGTACGTGTAAACTTTGTATATTTCCTGACCTTCTATGAGTTAGGAATTTCCTCGTTCTGATAATCCCCCAACAGATCTAACTCAGTAAATATTACTCGAATAGCTCTGTTATAAGTATTTTAAATGACTTACATATACGAGTGTATTTCACTCAAAATGACTAAATCAACAAAACATTTGTATATTTACAGATAACAAAATGTAATAGTCAATTATTGATAACAATTGTAAAATAAATAAAGGTGCGTTTAATTTAGACTGAGTTTTTAAAATGTCCTCATAGGTAATGGTCTGATTTGAAAAAAAAGTCTTTCTGATTTAAAAAAATAGATTGTTCACTTGGCAGCTTTGATTGGGTACTTAGCTATCAGTAATATTGTCGGTTGGTTTCTGCTCCATCCGATGCTTGTTCTTTACCCCCCCCCCCCCCCCCACAACCCCACATAATTAAATAAAAAAGGACAGAAATAACAGTACAACAAAATGTAATAAAAATGCGTACAATATGCCCTGCTTATAACCGAGATATTACACCTCTTGTCAGGTTTTGACCGGATGTCGAATCTCAAAAATAAGTGAAACAAAAAGAAAAAAACAAAACTTAACCATGTGATAGTTTAAGCAACAGAGACAGAGAAGTTAGGGGAAAGCATCCTATTTACTTTTAAAGGGAAACAATTTAATTATTAATAAAAATCATAATAAATAATATATTTTTATTATCTTTTTAACTTTGTGAAATTTAAAGACAAAATTCTAAAATGCATAAACAACTCCCTTATTTTTATCAGTACAGGTTTTATATTGTTACAATTTTATTGTGTGTCTTATGTTTAGACTTAAAAGACTTTATAAAATTTGGAGTTAGATGCACATGTTAAAGTAGTGAACACTTTTATGCTTTGCAACTTTCTATAGAAATTTATGATGATTTTGACCATTGTGCTCGCAGATGTGCGCGACGAAAAGTTTCATCGGCGCCAAATAGCGCACTTCGACAATCTTTTAAACACATTTTCTTACTTAGTATTTTTACTTCTACCCTGGGGGCCGAAGTGACTAAGAAGTATGGCGTCCGCCTCTAATTATAAAGGTGTAGTGTTCGGTTCCCAGTCTAAGGAATATTTATGACGGAATTTTTTCAGAACCACTGGGTCCTAATCATGTCATACTCCCGATGATCCCCTGGGTAGTGTGATTGGATGCCTAGCTTTCTCCGATATGGACGAACAAATAGTAGGTTCCGAGTGCAAGTTGCACACGTTAAAAATTCTCTGGCAATTGGAAATCGTAAAGAGTAGGCCTTACGGCCCTTGTCCTAGCAGAATTTACAAAATTAGGAAAACCTATCCGATAAAAAAATATTTATAGAATGTATGATTCATAAATACACACATTTGGAATTGTCGCCTGTGCTTTGGAGTTCGTGCACTGTGCTGATATCCTCCTTGAGATCTAAGGGAGGAGATCGGAGCACTGATAGAGTTGTCCGTGTGCAGTGAATGTGGTCCTTAAAACCAAACGACACAAACCTTTTCCACCTTAGGGTGTAGAGGTTAGCCAGAGAGAGCGCCAAGTTATCATGTAAACTTCTTCCAGTCCAGTCCTCGGTCCTTCAGGGATTGTCTAATGTTGTCCTCCCAGCAAACTATGTGTCGTCATGGAGATCTGGATCCCTGGCTATTGTCTTCCCATATGTGTCGTGGCAGCCGTTCTTCTCCAATACTATACACGTGACCAAACCACAGTAACTGGGACTGTTCCACTCGGCTTTGAACGACCAGTGCTATTGTAAATAAGCACAGACAAAAAATGTGACATGAAGAGAAACAGCGGTTACAGAAAAACACATTCGTAATGAAGTTTTTGTTTTTGGATTACGACAACATTGTTTTGTGACTTTCGTAATTTACTGGTGGTCCTCCAAACACCAAGAGATGTTTAACCCGTCAGCTACTAAATTCATTTCATCTAAGATACAGTGTTGTTCTGACTTGGATAAGTTGATTCTCGACTTACATGATTTAGAAAGTAGCCTATATTCATTACGGTGACAGGGCTGCATACAAGCAGATTAATTGTTTCTCTGGAACTGGAGGAATGGTCTACCTAGCTCTACAAACTCCACGATAAGTCACAGTTAATTTAATAAATAGACGTAAAAATTAATAGCATAGACTAACGTACAAGAATGATGAGATGTTAAGTCCTGTAGAGCAGGGGCTCCCAGCCTATGGTGTGTCTACCACATGGGGATACGAGAAGCATCTCACATGGTTACACATAATATTTAGTCAATAACTACAGGATGGGCCAAACGTCTGGAAATATAGGATGGGCCAAACGTCTGGAAATATAGGATGGGCCAAACGTCTGGAAATATAGGCAATTTGCCTTATCTAAATTTATTGGCCTTTCTAACTTATGTAATAATTGTTGTCTGTGCGAATATGGATTCGACATTTGCAGCAGATTAACGCACAAAGATTGTTCTCATCTCCGCAAGACAGGGATCCTCACAAAGACAAGCAGAAGCCGAATTATCTATAAATCCAGACTTTTGGGACACACTGTAAATAATTCAACTGAAATATTCCAAAAGTAGCAGTGTTAGTGAAAAACAAAGTTGTGGAATGGAAGAGTAAATAATTCAACTGAAATATTCCAAAAGTAGCAGTGTTAGTGAAAAAAAAAGTTGTGGAATGGAAGAGTAAATAATTCAACTGAAATATTCCAAAAGTAGCAGTGTTAGTGAAAAACAAAGTTGTGGAATGGAAGAGTAAATAATTCAACTGAAATGTTCCAAAAGTAGTAGTGTTAGTGAAAAACAAAGTTGTTGAATGGAAGAGTAAATAATTGAACTAAAATATTCCAAAAGTAGTAGTGTTAGTGAGAAACAAAGTGGTGGAATGGAAGAGAGAACGACGAGTTCTTATTCTAATCCGAAGCAACGAAAACAAAATGGAATTTAAAAATGATAAGTGAAGACTCTTTCAGAAATTGTACCAAGAATAAAACTGTTGGTTGACAAGACAAAGTATCAAGGGATATAACTAGATCGTTTTAATGTATTCTGATAAATTTTTTGTTAAAATTATTATACAAAAAAAAAACTGAGTTATGTACAAAAAAATGTTTTCTTTATGACACATTAATTAACCTGTTTGTGACGTTAGTCCTATTTATTCGTTCCATTTGTTTCTGCCCACCATCGCATAGCTAAATGAATTATTCACTAAATGACCTAGAATATAGTCAACAATATTGTATCCTGGACACTCAACAGATAGATATTCCCACACTACTAATTTTCTTAATGAAAGTGTGTAACCAGTAAAGATAGAGGACTGAACTTTTCAAACATACAAAACAAAATCATCACAGGCAGTAATTAAATTGTACGAGTTTTCATTCCACGCATCAGTTTAGAGCTAATTTAAAAAAAAAATGTTAAACACAGGCTTTTAGTGCACTAAAAAGCAACAAATAATTTTTCAAAGAGTGTATAGCTCGCAGTCAAAAAATGTAACATCAAATTGACAAAAAGCCTGGCGCGCTGATTCTACATGAAATTAACTTGTGCGTTAAACTTCATTAGACACTTATGGATAAAATATTTGATAAACAGTCTTAAGAATAGAGAACCTGTGACACTTTGTCGTTCTAGTTTTATATACAAGCTATCATGTTCATTCATATTTCATTTTACTCAGACGACCTGCAGCTTTCTTTCCATATATGTTCTTATACATTCCGTTCATCCTACGATTTGCTAGGCTTAGCAGAAGTGGCAAACAGTCTTATCAATTCACTTGTTGACACACTAGCATTCAATTATCTTAGCAAATACTGCATGCCTTGCACTGTCATCTACACCTAAACATACCTTGTTTCCTCCTGGAAGCAACGGTGAAAGAATTATCACGTTTCATCCATCCTGTTCGTTATAGTTATATTCGAACGAGGCCACCTTTAACATACATAAAATGTTTTTTTGCGAGTTATCATTTCCTTTGTATATTAAGTCTCTGCTGGTGCCGTAGCTTGCAGCATTTGATTGATCAATACAATTTTACTGCGAGCATCGATCCCAAAGGTAAGGTACCAAATTTTCCTACAACTACTAATTGCTTTTTTCCATTTCAATTTGCGTGAGGAGTTATTTTGTTTTTGGCTGTTGAACACTGTAAAGCTAGGTACAACGACAAATTGTTTTTCCTCGTTGGAAATGTAGAAGCAGATTTGTCCATGCTAAAGTGTGCCCAGCCCTTAATGACCAGGTGCTATGGGACAAGTCATGTTACTTGTATAATCTGTCATACCAGTCACGTGGTCCATTTATTGTGGAGAATTCATAACATTTTCTCCATGCAACTCATAATTTTTATTTTCGTAGTGGTATTCTCATTTGTTTTTGTGTTTGTTATAACCAGTGTCATTAGTATGGTTTGGCCATGTCTGCAGAGTGAGAGAAGATTGGCTTACACGACAAGCATGGGAAACTAAGAGCCAGGGATCCAGACCTCCAGGGCGACCCAGACCCCTAGGAGGACAACATTAGACAATCTTTGAAGAACGGAGGAGTAGAATGGAACCAGACCAGGAGGAAGACAGACGATAGGATAAGATTGTGCTCTCTTCCAAGCCTCTACACCTTACGATAGAAGAGGAACGACTAAGTAAGTCATTAGTCTTGTATTTATGTTGTTTCATTTATTCTTTTCTTCTTGTCTAGACCAATTTTTTTTTAAAGTGTCACGTGTGTTAGTCACTAAGGTGTGTTTAGTAATGGTCGACATCTGCGCACTGTAATTCCCGTAAATTATGTATAGCTTCATTGTGTCTTACTTCTTGTATCACAAAAAGTGTTCGTTGGATGCACATGTCGGCGTCGTGAACACTTATCACCTTGTTACACTCTCACCTCCAATTACAACTAGAAAACTAACTATAACTAATTACTAAGAATGTAACCAGCAATAATAAAACCAACAAATGGAGAGTGGGATCGGAATCAGACTTGAACATGAAAGTGGGCAGGGAGATAACCTCGACAGTTGGCACAGACCAGAAAGGATCGGCACGTGATAACTGGAGAACAATGTTACATAGGATAAGATAGGATGAAGATTGTGACAATAGACACAATAAAAGCAGAAAACAAAAGCTGTCCCACTGACCGAAAGAATTCATGCTGCCGCACCAGATAAAAGTAGTGATGGAGACCGGCAAGACAACAAAGAAGTTGGTACTAAGAGGGGTGGATACCAGATGGTCCGCAAACGAAGTCCAAAGTTGCATACACACTGAAAACACAAATGCTCAAATTATACAAGTTGAAAGGTTAAAGACATGGAACAAAAAAGATACCAATCTGGTGGTAGTAACTATTTAAGGAGCGACAAGACCTGAAAGACTGACACTCACAGATACATCAAATAAAACAGAAGCCTATATCCCTCCGGTGATGCAGTGCTCCAACTGCCAGCAATTTTCCAACACCAAGAAAACATGCAGGAGAGATGCAGTCTGTCGATATTGCGCTGGAAGCCACCAATATGGTGACTGCCCCAGGGCGAAGAAGGACCACAATTACAAAGCGATTAAAACAAATCGTCCCTGTGCAAAATGCCTCGGAAACCATGGGGCAAGGTACCGAGGCTGCCCTATATTCCAGGAAACAAAGAGCATTCTGAAGGAAGCGGTTTCCAAAAACATCCCCTTCAGAGAGGCAAAACATAGAGTGACAGTAGAGGTCGCGAACCGACTGCACACAAAAAAAAAGAAGACAGCTACATCAGCTGACCGCTGAAGTCAAAGAATTAAACTAAAACTCCAGGGCGAGAGCAGAAGCGGACTCCCGAAGATAAAACCGACAGTGGTGAAGACGTGATAGACCTACAGAGCGTTAGAAATATGATGGAAAACATGAAAAAAATTCAGCAGCAGGTAGAAGCAGAGGTCAAGAAGCTGACAGAGCTGAAAGAAGAAAATACATCAACACTCAAAAAAATAGAAGCAGAATGAAAAACCGTAGAGGAAATTACATCTAACACACGGGAAACTAAAACGAACGACCAATCAGACAAAGAAGTCATCGAAGAAACACTAGAAAGACTACTCCAAGCAATCATAGAAAAAATGCTATTTCAGATACAGGAGAAAAGGAAGACACAAGAATCAGAAACGAGGAGGGCAAAAACTAACAGAACCACACAAGCCAGACAGTGAAACACGCCACAGCACCACGAACAGACAAGCAACGAAGAGGAATCCAGACAGCCATCTAATGGTCCTTTTTAGGACCAGCCTTTTTCAGGATTAACAATCGACAAGCATAGAAGAACCTAACGCACAATATACCCCAATTATAACCAATTTTCATGTTGAACAGGGTATAACAGAAATATAGTCGACGGACATAAGAAGAAAGAAAGATGTCCCACTGACCAGCCATATTCATACATCGCTATATAATTATTGTAGCATACAAGTACTTTACGATCTGAGATGTCAAAGACTTAAATCCCACATGGTAAACTACAGTGCTCCGATATGGATCGCTAGAATAGCCAAGATGTCTTATGACCTAAGAGATATTTGATAAGTACACATGTAGGATTGACATAAATACTCGTTTGTTTAATAGACAACACCATACCAGAAATGCCGGCTGGATTCACTTACTGAAAGGAAAAATAACTTATAAAATGACACCAACCAATGTGAAAAGACACAACCTGGAGGAATAATACAGAACAATGAATACATGTGGCTGCGAACCTCATCTTGTACCATTAATTGTTACAGAAACCACACATGCTTTAGTGTAGGCTGCCTACAAGTTGGACCAGCTGTATTGGTGGATCCATGCTTTAGTGTAGGCTGTCTACAAGGTGGACCAGCTGTATTGGTGGATCCATGCTCCATAAGGAGATTTAGAGAAATGAATGAATCATACATAATCAGGAGTTATCACACTTTACAAAAACACGTACTGATATAACCGACAGATTCAGGAATATGAATGAATGAATGATACATATTGTCAAGAGATGTAATAACATTACTCTGCAGTGATGGTCTAACAGTGGCCAAAGTTTAGAGTATCTACTGAGGGTCTTCAAAGGTCTTTAGCTTTCGCTCAGTGTTACTCTTGGCAGAGATGTGAACTGAAGAATTGTGCATCAATTATATGGCGCCTCATAGGAATTTAAATAAATCAAGTACTACGACTGATAGGATCCAGGTACGTGTAAACTTTGTATATTTCCTGACCTTCTATGAGTTAGGAATTTCCTCGTTCTGATGATCCCCCAACAGATCTAACTCAGTAAAATATTACTTGAATAGCTCTGTTATAAGTATTTAAAATGACTTACATATACGGGTGTATTTCACTCAAAATGACTAAATCAACAATACATTTGTATATTTACAGATAACAAAATTTAATAGTCAATTATTGATAAGAATTGTAAAATAAATAAAGGTGCATTTAATTTAGATTGAGTTTTTAAAATGTCCTCATAGGTAATGGTCTGATTTGAAAAAAAGTCTTTCTGATTTAAAAAAAAATAGAGTGTTCACTTGGTTGCTTTGATTGGGTACTTATCTACCAGTAATATTGTCGGTTGGTTTCTGCTCCATCCGATGCTTGTTCTTTAGCAGGTTATAGACTGGTTCACTCTCGTCACTTGTCATGTCTGTAAATGAAACCATATTCAATTTATGTTGTGAACACTTTTCAATCAGTTGAAATGTAAATGTAAACATATTCTATCTGTACTATTAACCTTTCATTTAAATATAATGAAAATATAAAGCTATTCAAATTAAATGTAAAGAAGGTTTACTCTCGAGGGATTACGTTTAATTCTCATCGATGGTAAGTTCTGAGTTAAATGGAATGGTGAAATAATAAGATTGGGGGTGGGGGGAGGGGGGCCGCACATAGGTATGTGTCGGAAAATGCAATACTCAAGAAAGCGTTTCGTTTCTATTCTGTTACCATAGTTGTTGGTGGTACCAGAATGGTACTAACCTCTTGAACAAAGTGAGGGTAGAGTAGAAACGAGGGACCAGCTTGGCAGTTACTCCTTGGCATTTCTGGGAACGTGTGCGCCTTTAATCTTGACCAGAGACGCGAGAACTCCGGTGACCTATCTGCGCAGAGCCTTCCCATCAGCGGGAGCAGAACATACCATAGGAAGTTAAGAAGCCCTATAAGCTACGACGTAACCTCCGTTAAAACTAACTTCTCATCACAACCGTTATTAAAACTTTTTTTTACTTATAATTCATTATTGAAATTTTCGAAAAGCTTGTTAAACTTGAATGATTATTAAATCTTTTTTTTGTAATTATACAAATTTAACTTCGATTCAATCATTTTAAATGTACTGCATGTTTGTCTCAGTCAGTTTACTAAACACACTCTAAACAGAGCTATACCAAAATAATAAGAATTCCACTAACTAAATCAGAGGTGGGAGCTTGACGAGCTGAAAAACTAAAAATTACTTAATCCTTCACAAAAGCTGTCTTCAGATCATAGAATTAACGTACTCAGCCAATGCAGTATTGTTTTCGCTTTTCTGAATATCTTGCGAACACATCCTTGGGATAGAAGCGTCATTACCCTTCTATCTACATCTCAGACAAGAGTAATCTTGTTCGAAGGTAGACACCTTTTGACGATCTACTTTATATACTCTTGAGTTTTGGCCACAGTTGGACCACTATTGCAAAACAGGGAAGACAACCCGTGACACCTACCCATTACTAACTTCAAAGTGGCAAGATCCAGGAAAACCACAAGATAATGATGGTAAAGAGAAAGAAGTAAATCAAAGTCCCAGAGAAAAATTTCGCATATCGACATTCAATGCAATAATTGATACTCTCAAAGTACAGATGAGAAACAAGGAGATGTCTACAAAAAAAATATGAAATAAATATTCCTGTTGGACAAATTTAAATATGTCTGAAGAAGAACATTTGTAACACTGCTGTCACGTGATTGACTGCTCCTGCTCTGCAGTGATTGTCCAACAGTGACCAAGATTCAGATTATCTAATAAGGGTCTTGGCAGAGATGTCAATTTGATAATGGTGCTTCAATTCTACTGTGCCTCGTAGTCATTTAATAAATCAAGTACTACGACTGATAGGATCCAGGCCGTGTAAACTATTTATCTTCCTTGACCTTCTACGAGGAATACGAATTTTGCTCGTTTTGATTTAAATCAGTATATTTACATATAACAAATTTCATAAGTAATTATAGTTAACAAGATGAAATAAATAATGGTGTTATGTATGTAATATGAATGTTCTATAAAATTTCATCACGGGTGTTAGAAAAAATGTTCTTAAGGAAAAGAGTTCACGGCAGCTTTAAGTGGGTACTAAGCTGCCATTAAGATGTTGGATGGTTTCTGCTCCAGCCGATGTTTGTTCTTTGCAGGTTATTGATGGTTCACTAGTCACTGATCAAGTCTGGTTGCCACAATACGTCCCTCGTATTATCGTGGGGTAATTGCAAAGATGTTCCAGCGTCTGTTAAGACCCGTCTACTCTTGGTGCCAAACGTTGATTGAATTTCACTTATAACACACACTGGTTCCACATACTAGTACCACCAACTGGTGCCACCGATTAGTATCATGAAAAAAGAGAGAAACAAATACCCTCTGGGGTATTCGGTTTCCTGACACAAAATCAGGCGTCCACTCCCCTTCTTTCATTCCACCATCCCAGCTGCCTCAGAACTTTACCCTCTCTAAGCATGAAAGTTAATCCCAGTAATACTAAAATCATTTCCTGACGACATAAGTAACAATCTTTATGACGAACTACGTCAATTTCATTGGTTTATAGCATACGACACACAAAATGAACTGACAAAAATAAAATCTCTCATGGTGATCTCTGTCGTGAGAAATTCTAATCCACATATATAAATTAAAACGTAAATGTAAAGCCTAACAAATAACTTCAATAAAAGGAAAGAAGAATGGTAAAGAACAGTGCTGTCACAATGACTGTACTCGAAATCCCCGTTGTTTTCTACTTCGTCTGCAAATTGTAACGTTTCACGTTGATAGTAAAAGCCTACTGCTTCAATACCCGCTTACTACGATAAAACGTGTACTGCCTTTCTAAGAAAAAACCTTGAGATACGCAGCTGACCTAGATTTAAAATTCCATTCATGTCATTTTATACACTACGTTACCATAAACGAAAGACAGATGGACTAAAGATAGAAAGAAAAAGAGGGGCTGAAAGCCGGAACGCAGGCAATACTACCACAGTCGCGCGATACACAATTACTACCATCACGCGTGTAAGGCCACATGCACTAGCTTTTTTCAAATCGACAGTGATAAAAAACACTACCCATACGAGAGTTAGTTTTTAAAAACCTGAAAATTCTTATTAGGAAATATGACATTATACTGGTTTACGTTTGAAAACATGACAGTACCCAGACACCCTAAAGTTTGGAAGTGAGGAGGTGGTAACAGCACGACTATCCTAGAAGAAAATGCATATTGGCTCCATTAAATATATATATTTGGGTTCCTTAGGACTTGCTGACAAATAATATGTTAAACGTTACGCAAATAGTCTAGGAATTACCAAATTATAGCCAAAAGAAATAGTGAGGGATGTCAGACAACACCAAAATCAGAATCGCTCAGTGGCAGATTTTCACCCCACCATTGTACGGGAAATGGGTCTCCATGTTAAATCCGATTTGATTGGAGCGCAAGAAATGTAAGGCAAAACACGATTAGTCGGGCTATAAATACTACTTCTTTGTTGTTAGGGGAAACGTGAGTAGGAGTACTTTTTTTGAAAAGCTGTGTAAACATGGCACGATTGGTTAGACCTGCCCATATAGTCAATTAGAGGCGTCAGGTCAGCACCACATTTGCAAATAAACTTACTACAGAACCAGTGCGTTGAGCGCCAGTGCATATTTTTCTAAATAAAAGCCTGGGACATCGGCAGATCGAAATTGTGCTATATTCAGTGCCAGTCAACGTAATTCTGTGTTATTTCCATGAATTGTGGTAAGCTTGAAATATTTGACATCTTTTTAATGAAAATTGAATGTAAATTGATAATTTATGTCTGTATATATGTGTGGTTCAGTAGCGAACTTGAGGTAAAGCCTATATAGTGCTCCAACCTGAACAGAAGGTGTCGGAGGAAAGTAAAACTGCATGGAATTGCCAAACAGTACACTGACACCTAGCTTATTGACTAGAAAGAAATAATGCTGGAATTGCAGAGGCGTAGTGATCATTAGGGAGGAATATACTGGTGTAAATTATTTCAGATTAAGCTGACAGTTGTGCTACCGCTCTGAACTCAGTGTTTGTTATGTAATGTGTTCAGTCTGTAAATAGATTATAAATTAGCTATGAAGTAGGAGGTACAACCTTCTTGTTTCAGGGACTGTGGTCCTAAAGTTATTAAGCAGCACCTGGTCAGAGCTTTGCTGAATCCAGAGGCGGATAGCATACTCCTTGGTCCATATAGCAAACAGTGAGGTGTCTCCAGAACACAGGGGAGCAATCGAGCAGAGGAGTCTTTTCCTGCCGCCATCACGAAAGATAAGCCTATGTGGCCAGCGGAGCTCAACATTATGTAACCCCATCTTAAACTGACATTGTATAAAAATAAGAGGGGAAATTAATTGTTTTAATGAACGGAACTGAGAACATCTCCAATACTAGTTCCAACAGAAACAAACACTTGAAGTCATGATGACAAATAACAACATAGCTTGAAAATCAAAACCAGTATTACCTCATATTACTACTACACAACTGACACACATAGGATAAGATTAATAAAATATGTCACTACAAGATTCATATTGATAAATTCTGTACATATAACTTGTAATTAAAATTGATTGTGATTCCTGGTTCACTTTGTATTTGAATCAGGACACATATATATTAATGAAAAGTACTTAATACATATTGATATTTGAAAATTTACCAGTGACTCATTTAAGATAGTCTTATAGAATGGTACATGTGTGTGAGTGTCACAGTGTTGTCAAGTGTGGTGGAATAAATTAAATTGTTTATCTGTCTGTTGTTGTTGTGACTTACACTTCATCATATACATACCCTAGACATTTAACGTAGTCATCACAATATTCCAGAATAATTCTGACTGAGGCATAATGTGGTAGCAAGTAAGGTTATCTGTAAAACACTACACCTATTAGATACAGATACCTTCACAGCTGATCTCAGTCAGTACACTAAGTCCCCTATAAAAATTTATAACATCCCACTTTACCACAATCTCCACCACATTATATTGCAAGCTGATGTGCAATCTATATTTCCAAATGTCGAGAATGCGTTATGCATACTCCTGCCATTGATGATAACGAACTGTTTTGCAGAACGTTCTGTTTTACAATTAAAACAACTCAAAAAGCCTCATAGGTCAAACACGACTACATCGTATCGATTTTGATAATATAATCAAAGATATTTCTTTATGATTTTCTGTGTTTGTTTGAATTTATTCATCATTTCTGTACATATTATTATATATTAATATAAAAACATTTATATGAAATCCATTACGTTTCTTCTAGCTTTATCGTTTAGCGTTTAGAAGATTGAAGAGTGGTCTCAAAATATCTTAATATCCTAGGGCAGCCGGAGTTATTAATCTGGCCCTGCAAAAAAATATGGATCACATATATTTATAATGATTAGAAAAACACTGACATTCACGCAGAGAAACGGTAATAAGAGAGTCAAGCATACTGAACTCTAGGTCTATGACTGACACCTTGAAACTTTTTAAAAATTAGTCATTGCAAAGAAAACACGTATTTTAACAATTCAGATTAAAGTCGAATAAGCCAGAAATGACCAATTAAAAAAAAAAATAAAAAAAAATAAAAATAAATTCGAATGTGGCAATGACAGCAAGGGCATGATAGCAAGGGGGATAACTCTGTGGTGCCCATCTTCAGTTCGTGCCCTAAGCACGTGCTTATTTGGCTTAATGGTTAATCCAGCACAGGGAATCAATGATCATTTTTGTTTAGTTTTTGTGAATCAATATTCACACATAAAGTATATCTTCTTCTTCTTCTTCCGTCCTTAGCCAAAGACCGACCAAGCAGTCAGAGGCCATCACGCTTTGTGGCGTCTTAAGGGCAACAGCAGATTGATTTTCTCTGTTGTAGTTTCCCATCACGCCTAGCGGCGTCTTTAGGGCAACAACAAATAGATCCATCTGCCGTTGTTTCCGTAATCGGTGTGACAAGCCAACGGGTGATCAGCCCATTGGGCACATAAAGTATATATAACAAACTAATTTCCTTTGGCTTCATTTTTTTACTGGTAAGGGAGGTAAATAGCTCCAAGGAAAACAATTCTGTTAAAAAAATAATACATAATTTAGTAAAAGATTTCCGTTTGTTAGTTAATTTTATCCCAAAAGATTTCAAAATTACGTAGTATCAATTAAACTATATAAGGTTGAATAACACAAAATGAATTTGCTGTACAATTTGGACTCCTTGTTAAATTTAGTTCTTACATTTAAAAAAATATTTTCCACTTGACCCATCAGTTGTAGAAATACAGACTTGTTTCATTCAACCTTTCAATGCCAATGGTTTTCCATAACTTTTGTTTGCCAGAATCGTTCTGTCAGCGCTAAAAAGCGCTCGTTATCACTCGCTTGATTATATTATATGACAAAACACCACAGACAAACAGGTCTACGACCAGCGCACGTCATCAATCTCTTGATAACATTTTATGACAAAACACCACAGACAAACAGGTCTACGACCAGCGCTCGTCATCAATCTCTTGATAACACTGTATGACAAAACACCACAGACAAACAGGTCTACGACCAGCGCTCGTGTAGATACGGGTGAAGTCTGACTTGGGAATAAGAGAAAGAGAACACCATCCGCCATCTTGTGTTAATATACATCCTAGGTATGTGAAGGTGTCTGTCTGTTCCAGTTGTTGATTTCATACTGTTACGGGCTCGGGGTTGTTCACATTGCGTGTCATGACCTCTGTCTTCTTTAGATTGATGTTCAGGCCCACCTCTTGGCTATACTTATTAAGTCTATCCGTTTTTCCTGGATGTGTTGATGTGAATGTGCTAGTAGTGCTATGTCATCTGCATAATCCAGATCTTCCAACGTAGAAAACGTAGTCCATCTTATTCCTCTTGGAATGCACTCTGTTGTTTGTCGCATCACCCAGTTCATACTTGTGCAAATGGTGATTCTAATAGTTCTGCTGCTAGTTTATGGTCTGTCTTAAATAACTCAGCATTTAAATGACGTGACCAGGAGCATTTCCATTTTTAACCCTATGATAGATGTGATTATCTCTTCCCTTCGTGGACTTTCTGTATTTACGTCTAGATCATTTTCAGCCTCAGGAATATTCAGCTGCATCTCTGGTGGTTCCTTATTCAGTGTTTCTCTGAAGTGACCTGCCCATCTTGTTTCCTGCCCCTATGCTGTGGTGATGACATTTCCCTGCTTATTTATTACTAACGTAATATTGTTTGCACACCGTTTTCCGATGATGGTTTTAGTTATTGTATATACTTTTTTATAAGGCGCAATTACGTACCTGAAATTCTATACGCATTTTGCTGAATTACTGAATATTCGTGGGAAAAGATACTTAAAAAATATGTTTACCATAGAGATGCTACAAAAACATTACTAGGAAGGTGAGATACCAGTGGCATTAATTTTGTTATAATAAATCTGTTTTCGTTGACATATAATCATATATAACCATGTTTTTGTTGGTGTAAAAATGTATATCTGTTGTCGAGATGTCCTCTAGTATTACGGTCCTAAAGATCGCCTAGATGGCCACCGATGGTTTAGATTAAGTTGAATTATTAGTTGTGTTACAAACTACCTGTTGTGTTGTTGTAGTTTATTACATATGTGAGCTAGAGGGAAGGGATAATGTATTTGTGTTAGTACCTGTTGTGTTGTTGTAGTTTATGGCATATGTGAGCTAGCTTACTTACTTACTTAGTCGTTCCCCTTCTACCGTGAGGTGTAGAGGTATGTGAGCTAGAGGGAAGGGATAATGTATTTGTCTTAGTACCTGTTGTGTTGTTGTAGTTTATGACATATGTGAGCTAGCAGAAGGGATCGTGTATTTTTGTTGTTGTGTTGTTATAGTTTATGACATATGTGAGCTAGCAGAAGGGATAATGTATGTGTGTTGTTGTGTTGTTGTAGTTTATGACATATGTGAGCTAGCAGAAGGGATAATGTATTTGTGTTGTTGTATTGTTGTAGTTTATGACATATGTGAGCTAGCAGAAGGGATAATGTATTTGTGTTGTTGTGTTATTGTAGTTTATGACATATGTGAGCTAGCAGAAGGGATAATGTTGTCGCAAAATGGTTTCAAGTCATTGCAAACGGGTTCAGTTAGATTTATAAACCCATCAACGATCGATTGACCGCTTTCAAAATGGCGGCGTATCAGCGAAATGTGTATCGGACAGAGGAAATCGCCAAGGATAAATAAAAGCAGAAGGGAATCAGTATGAAAAGGATTTTACATTTCAGTACAGGGAAGGAGTGTGTATAACTGCATATAAGAAGGAACGGTAGGAAGTTCTCATTTACGGAGATATATGCGTATTTCGGCTGCCCACAGTTACACGGAAAAGCATGTAAACCCACTTCTGTTCTAAATATTAAAATCAACAAATAACAGTTTGGGAAATTACATGGATAGGAAGGTAGAGAATTATCAACTGTATAAAACTAGATAAGATGGAACAATATGGATATTATATATGCCGAGAATGAGAAAGGCAAAATTTCAGTCGACGCACAGATCGGCCGAAATCACTGTTCGGGAAGGATTTTTCAGGCTTAGGTTTAAGCTGTGACGTCGGTACCCTCCGATACGTCCGCGCTATGCGTATATATAGCGTATCGGTAAACTGAGACACAGACAACGAAAGAGGTTCGAGACAGACTGGAGGCAGAGTTTCGCCACTACCCATGAATTGTGAGCGGATCGCCAGAAACATTTTTAAGTCCAGTATCTGAAGTCTGAGGGTAAGCGAAATTATGATAACTGCCGTGTATAAAATTTGTTATTTCAGGTTCATATAGAATTCACAAAATATGCCTGTATAATAGTCATTGATATAATGTATTGTAATTTTATATGATCTAAACATGTGCATTGTGGATGAGTGTTGCTTGTACAAAAATTAATCACAAATAGCCCCACAGCCTAATGAAGATATATTTATCATATTGCTTTATCGCTTACGAAGATAAAGGCAGTCCCATGGCAGAGATTGTCATAGGAAAATGAAGTGTTAGAAACTTCTTCGTGGAAGATCCCAGTTTACGAGGTTAAGGTGACTAGTCCCCTTCCTCGCTGCCTTTGCCTTCCCTAGTTCGAGCGCACAACTTTGTACCCATTTACAGCTGGTAAACTGGAGTGTTCTACAGCCAGTTTCAGTAGAAAGCAACCTGATCACGTGGTCACTCACTTTATTTATTTTATGTATTAATTTTGGGTAGTTGCTAAGATAGGATCAGTATTTGAATTTGTACTTGATATGATTTAGAAGGATCACGTTATAGATCAGAAAAGGATGTATAGGAGCAGAGTAAACCAGATGATGTTTATTACGGATATGTTAATATTAATTCTGTATCATTGAAATGATGTTACTTGCTATGACTGTATAACTTTGACACCTGATGACTGACTTGTCTGACTTATGTGCTAGTCAGTTACACTTAATTGAAGTGTTAATATTAATGCTATATCACTGAAATGATGTCCTTACTTACTATGATTGTATAACGGTGACATCTGATGACTGACTGGTCTGACATCTGTGCTAGTCAGCTACAAGTCTAGCCAGATACTAGCCAAGGCTGATATGTTACAGGTTCCATGAAATAACTCAAACCAGACTGTCCAGTATCAGAAGCCGGTGTCGTTCATCAGAGGCAATCCCACAAAAGTGCAGGACCCCAAAGAGTGAACTACAACTGGTCATTGGCATCCCTACTGTTGGGATTACCAAGTCTGATATCAGCAAAGGACAGTTCAGTTTCAGCATTGTCAAGTTGAAAGATAAGTGTCCTGTTTGACACTGACCACCTATACATGTGAAACAGCCAATAGTTGAAAATAATAATTAACCATACAGAAACTCAGTCAACTGATGACAGTTATCCTTAAATTCAAAGGACTAATAACAGTGATTTCAGTAACTTTATTATTTAAGATCTTGAAGTCTAAACAGACAATAATAGTAATTGTGTGACTTTATTTTCTATATATTTATATATTTCAATGCTCTGTTCCAACTAGCAGTAATAGAATATTAGTGTAATTATTAAACTGTTTTAACTGTACCTGAGGATTTATTCACTTCTTCCATTTTGTGGGTTCAGTGAATGTACATTTTACTTATCCCCTAGAATATAAGTAATCATAAGATAGTCACAGGGAGGAGACACCTTAAATCCTGGTACTACTTCTTACCAACTGGGCCAGGGTTTTCACAGTCTGACTATTGTTATGATAACAATACACCAGTGCTTATTTCTAAGACTGGTTTATTACTTGTAAGGTCAGAACTCTTTACGGGCATAATAAGTAATTTTAAATAACCTCCCGCTACACTTATGATGCCCTGTCTTAGACATGTCTTAGAGTTGACATGTCTTAATTCTATTTATAGGATCATACGGTGTATCTTTGTCACCCGTTTGGTCGGAAACGCCTGGTCTGGGTTTGCCTCGATCTGGTCCATGCTCTTTGGGCATGCGCGGGGTCTTAGCAAAAAAAAGCCGGGAGACCGATATTCAGAGAGTGCGTACCTGTGGCTTAGAACGGATGTCCCGATCCGTAGATTCCTCTCTGCCAAGTTTTCGATAGGGAGTGTAAATTCTGGGAATGGCCGTTTGGCATTCTTCCGTCCTTGAGTGTTTTTTATGCCAGTATTGGCTGTATTGTGTTACTTAAGAAAGTCAGGATTCTTTAAAAACGTAACTGAAAACGCTATTCGATCTTTTCGTCTCGTTAAGATCTTACAGGTACATTTATCGCTGATGGCGACATAGTGAGCGAAGCTCACAAGAAGTTATTATACTGCACTCCAGTATGACTTCATACCTACAAGACTAGGTCTAGTTGACCTGTTACACACATAAGCCTAGGAATCATCTTTATGGATCCGCAATGCAGGCGGAATATGATTTGGCAGAAAATATACAGGGTGTCCATAAAGTCTCTTTACAATTTAACAAATTTATTACAAAGGCAATTGATGAGATATCTTAATCAGATTTGTTCTATGTACTCAGTGGTTATCAAAGTTTTTAATCACATACCTTTATCGTATTTCAGATACCCTGTTGATGAAAGAGGTACTGTTTAATAAACCCCTACAAAAATGGCTACTCCTCAAGAGAAGGCACAATGTGTATCATGGTTTATTGAAACTAAATCGGATAGGCAGACTCAGCGAATCTACAGAACTAAGTATGGAAGAGATCCACCGTCACGTCCGTCATTTCGTGCATGGCACAAGAAATTTATGAAGACAGGGACAGTGTTGGATAAAGGGAGGAGTGGACGACCAAGAACATCTGAGGAAAACATCGAGGCATGTAAGACAAGCCTTTTATCATTCTCCCACAAAGTCCATCCGTACTGCTGCCAGACAGTTAGAGCTACCACGTTCAACAGTGCACAAAGTCCTACACAAGAACCTGCGATTGTACGCTTACAAAGTGCAACTCTTACAGGCACTCGAGCCAAATGATAAACCAAGACGAAAAGAGTTTGCAGTTAACAATCTGGAACGAATTTCTGAGGATGAAACGTTCCTCACCCGAGTTTGTTTTAGTGATGAGGCAACCTTTCATTTTTCAGGGAAGCTGAACACACATAATGTGAGAATCTGGGGATTAGAACACCCCCATGTGACTAGGGAACTTCACCAAGATAGACCAAAGCTGAATGTGTGGTGTGGGATCATGATACACATTGTGCCTTCTCTTGAGGAGTAGCCATTTTTTTAGGGTTTCATTAAACAGTACCTCTTTCATCAACAGGATACCTGAAATACGATAAAGGTATGTGATTAAAAACTTTGATAACCACTGAGTACATAGAACAAATCTGATTAAGATATCTCATCAATTGCCTTTGTAATAAATTTGTTAAATTGTAAAGAGACTTTATGGACACCCTGTATATTCAATCTCAGGAGCCTGTGTGAACTGAGAGTGACCTGATTATCGAGGCCCGCGACCTGCGGCCTGATTTCGTTGTCACCATATCTATTCTTCACCAGAATGAAGTATATGGCATGTGAGGCCAGTCTGAAGTCTTTTTGCTAATTGTAGGACAATGGCATTGACTTTGTTTATATAGATGATATCGCCCGTACTACGCAATATATTTGCTAGGGCTTACCTGACGGGGCTCAGTCAGGGGTTAGAGCTATTGCATAAACTGTAAACACTGATAAAGACATTGTTACATGTCTAGGATCTGTGATGGTTGAAGCTGACCTTTTGTAACTACACATATTATGTACCCGATTGTATACTATTGACTGTTTCGTTCATCATCATCGTATTATCGTACGTCACAAATAAATAGTGTAAACGTCAGCAGCATTCCCTACTTCACTGACTTCTACTTGTGGTTGTGTGAGTTAATGTGAAGACGTCCAAGAGCCTATACGGCCTTCGTGTTATCAGCACTCTTATCTACACACGTACACCATCAACCATATTGTCATACAAGTTTTACACGTCTGAATCTGCAGGAATACTGACATTATGCATGTGTCTACTAAACCCTGGCGACACCTCACGCTAGTGACCTAGATTCCTTGCTACTACTTGGTACTGCCCAGGACAACATGACACGCTCAACGTACTACCATCCATAACACAGAAAAACAGTACGTTACATCAGTACATTTACACTGAGCAACCTTATACATCTCCAGTCTCCGTGCAATCCTAATTTTACTACATCAAACATACTTTTACAGGGGTCCTTCAATTTGCTGATGTCAAACCTTTTCTGTGTAGTAACAGTTGGTGCAGCCGTTCTGAGTTTCACTTTTAGTTTTGCTATTGCTAAATGGTGATCACTTCTCACATATGCACCTTTTCTTACCTTCACATCTTGAAATGCATGTCTCCATCTACCATTAATCATGATGTGGTCTATCTGGTTTCTGTCCCGACTATGTGGTGATTCCCATGTTAATTTGTAAATTTATTTGTGTGGGAAAAGTGTTCCTTCAATGACCAGGTTGTTAATGCTGCAGAAACTTATTAATTTATCGCCATTTTCGTTTACTGTTCCGCTGCCGTATTTCCCCATTACTCTTTCATTATATGTATTGTGGGTTCCTACTTTCGCATTAACGTCGTTGTTGTTGGGTTTCCATTCCAGTAGTGTCCTTTCTATTCCTTTCTTTAGAATAATAGCTACACCTTGATTGTGCTGTCCTTCTTGTGCTTCCAGAGTAAAGTACTATTTTTCTTGTTGCTGTTTTAACTTTCCCTGCCCCTGTCCATCTGCTCTCGCTTATTCCTAGATTGTGTAATCTATAGTTTCTCATTTCTGCCATGACCTGTTTAGTTTACCCGTCTCGCTCATTGTCCTGACATTCCAAAATCCTATTCTTGTTTCACGTTTTGCTGTCAGGATGTCTCTTTTCGTGTCAGTGGCTTATTTCGGCTTTCACAACTGACAGTCATACGAGTTCAGACTCCGGATGTCCGTCCCGCAGCAAAGTTTGTTCATTTGTTGTCGTTTCCGTAACTTCATTTCTTTTTACATAGACAGGGGTGCCAGCCTGTCAGATAACTATTTATTATAGTTGCACCACTGTAATGTGGGCTTATAATAATAATGTTAATAACAATAATGTGGGCTTATAATAATAATGATAATAACAATAATGTGGGCTTATAATAATAATGATAATAACAATAATGTGGGCTTATAATAATAATGATAATAATAATAATGTGGGCTTATAATAATAATGTTAATAACAATAATGTGGGCTTATAATAATAATGATAATAACAATAATGTGGGCTTATAATAATAATAATGATAATAACAATAATGTGGGCTTATAATAATAATGTTAATAACAATAATGTGGGCTTATAATAATAATGATAATAACAATAATGTGGGCTTATAATAATAATGATAATAACAATAATGTGGGCTTATAATAATAATGTTAATAACAATAATGTGGGCTTATAATAATAATGATAATAACAATAATGTTGGCTTATAATAATAATGATAATAACAATAATGTTGGCTGATAATAATAATGATAATAATAATAATGTGGGCTTATAATAATAATGTTAATAACAATAATGTGGGCTTATAATACTAATGTGAATAACAATAATGTGGGCTTATAATAATAATGATAATAACAATAATGTGGGCTTATAATAATAATGATCATAACAATAATGTGGGTTTATAATAATAATCTTAATAACAATAATGTTGGCTTATAATATTAATGTTATTAACAATAATGTGGGCTTATAATAATAATGATAATAACAATAATGTGGGCTTATAATAATAATGATAATAACAATAATGTGGGCTTATAATAATAATGTTAATAACAATAATGTTGGTTGATAATAATAATGATAATAATAATAATGTGGGCTTATAATAATAATGTTAATAACAATAATGTGGGCTTATAATATTAATGTGAATAACAATAATGTGGGCTTATAATAATAATGATAATAACAATAATGTGGGCTTATAATAATAATGTTAATAACAATAATGTGGGTTTATAATAATAATCTTAATAACAATAATGTGGGCTTATAATATTAATGTTATTAACAATAATGTGGGCTAATAATAATAATGATAATAACAATAATGTGGGCTTATAATAATAATGATAATAACAATAATGTGGGCTTATAATAATAATGTTAATAACAATAATGTTGGCTTATAATAATAATGATAATAACAATAATGTGGGCTTATAATAATAATGTTAATAACAATAATGTGGGCTTATAATAATAATGTTAATAACAATAATGTGGGCTTATAATAATAATGATAATAACAATAATGTGGGCTTATAATAATAATGATAATAACAATAATGTGGGCTTATAATAATAATGTTAATATTAATAATGTGGGCTTATAATAATAATGTTAATAACCATAATGTGGGCTTATAATAATAATGATAATAGCAATAATGTGGGCTTATAATAATAATTGATAATAACAATAATGTAGGCTTATAATAATAATGTTAATAACAATAATGTGGGCTTATAATAATAATGATATTAACAATATTGTGGGCTTATAATAATAATGTTAATAACAATAATGTGGGCTTATAATAATAATGATAATAACAATAATGTGAGCTTATAATAGTAATGATAATAACAATAATGTGGGCTTATAATAATAATGATAATAACAATAATAGGCTCGCTACCCTAGGAGTTCGGCCACACCGCAATGGCTGACATAAGAAAATCAACACCTTCTACAGGTACTTCCCTTTAATATTATGCACACATAATAAGGACTCACACGGCCAACAAACAAGTGAAATACAATATAACAATGCAATGCATTAACCACTTAGACTGTCCGTATCATACACGACAGAATTACTACACTGATACACTGATAAACTGTCATGAATATAACTCATCATGAGTGGCCCAAAATCTACGACAAAGAAATACACAAACCTTCGGCAACTTATACCGGCCTGTAACAAAATCAACCCAGACACTACACTGTCCTCGAATAATAACTTAATAATCCAATAGGACTTGAACATGGCAGGCGTCTATAACAAATAGTCCGTAGCATGGACTCCACAGCACAATTGCTGGCACAGGGAAGAATACATCCGTCCACTCGGGACACTGGCTAGGAACTGACTGACTGCCTTTGCACCAAATTTGTACCGCTTCCGTCTTGTCACATGACTTCGCCGGTCAAATTATACCAGTGTTGCCAAAACTCAGTGTAGACCGACTAACTTTTCGTCACTGCGAAATAGCAACCTGACAATAGTACTCGTAGTAATATATAATTCGTTTTGTAATAGAGAATTGTTGAACTTCCAGTGGGGAGATCTTTTCGTAAAGTTTAAATATTCTTTTCCATTGACAGATTGAAGGACTGCTTTATGGTCAGAGAAATTAGTAGTATGATTTATGTTTCTTACTTTAATAATGGTGTAACTACTATGTATATAAAATCTGTCCAATTTCGTAGAACTTCCAAAGGGGCGTGTTCTGTCGGCGTATGTTGTCTCTGTACCTTTTGGGTATTTTTTCTTGTATGCGTCTGATAAGTCGAGTTCCTCTAAGGTGTCTTGCAGTATGTCTATTTGCCCATGTTCTGTCCTTATTCGGTTTCTTTCTGAGTGTAGTTTCCCTCGTATTCTTTCTAATTCATGTAATACTAAGTTAAAGTCTCCTCCTATTATGACTGGGTTTCCTTTATATCGTTGAGTTACCGTGTCAGACAGTGTTTGGTAGAAGTGTAATTGTTGTGCTCTCACTGCTGGAGCATAAATGTTTATTAAGGTTTTTGTATCTGTGTGATCGTTTAAATTTTTTATTTGTATTATTGCAAACCTGCCTTCTCTATCTTTATTGTCATGTGTTATTTCACATTGATCTAAAGTCTGCAGGATAGTTACTCCCATGTGATATATTCCTATGCTAAAATGTGCGTTTCGTAAAGCTAGTAGTGTTGTGATGTGTGTCGCACGTGATTCATTAACCAGTGTTTCTTGTAGAAACATAAAATCTGGTTTATATGTTTGTATTAAGGCTACAATTATATCTGCAATATTTGTGAGACCTCTCACATTGAGCTTCATAACGTTTAAAATGTTTGTCATTGTAGTGGGCGGTAGGAAGAAGTAATTGTGTTGTGTTTATTTAAACCTAATTTTCTTCCAACAATGTACAATACAAACGTTCGAAAGGATGAGGGCAGGAAAACAAAAATTACCCTCGTGAATTCTATTCAGACACCTAGGTATACACCGATGTAAACATATGTATCTACGCGGCTACTCATAAATATATCTACACAAAGTGAGTGCGACCCAACAGGAATTGTGGATGTATAAAGATAAATCCGTAGTACTGTGACCGCTTGGCCTTTCACGCTAGCTTTGTCCCTCCTACTTCCACGCTAAGCATTTATGCGTGCTATAATATGCTACATGTAAGAATGCCAGACCTTAAAAGCAAATAAGACGTTTTTACACAAAACGCAGTATTCATTCATAGTTCAGTTGGCAGTTACTGTTCTGAGAGGGCAAACGTAGGTCAGTCCCAGATAATAATGAATGGGTTTTATAAGCGCGAAAGAGGGAAATGAATGTTTGTGTGATTTGAATTTTTTTCTTATCCTATTGTTAAGTTGGAAAGGACCACACATGTGGAAAAAAAGTCGAAATAACAGAATGTCTTGTGCCAAAAGGTCGAAAAGCTGAGGAGAGGAGTGCAAATGTTAATTATTGTACCGTGTGAAAAAAGGACGGATCGTCTGAAAAAAGGCGGGAAAAAAAGAAATAGTATAAACAGAAGAGTTGTGGGCGATAGGCAGAGATTTCAGGATTTATGATTCTAATGGAACCATCACTTTAGACTAGAGGATTTTTACAGATAGCGTTAGGTGAACTTCGTCTTTGAGGATACTAAGACAAGTTTTTTTTTGAGTAGACAAATCAGTATATTATTCTATTTGGATATACATATATTGTTCTATTTGGATATACATAATCATTCAGTTGGATTACATATTTTTTCATCTTGGATAACCAATCATCATTGTGAAATTTACAGTGTTTGTCTAATGACATCAATAAACTCTTATTGAATTTTTCTACTGAATTGGTTTGTGGAAATTTACAGTATTTTCTTTTGGATAATCGGTGTTGTGCTGAAACTGTTTTGCTTATCATCAAACTCAAAGGGAAGAACATTCCTGGGTTGAAAAAAATAACAAAAGGTCAAGTATTACGATCTCTGGTAGAAGGCCATTTAGCACTTGAACCACAACAACATATGACGGATTAACTCTGACTAAATAAAATCAATATAACTACTAGTGCCGCATTCAACTGACGCAGGCACAGTACTTACGTAGTCGTTCCCCTTCTACCGTGAGGTGTATAGGTTTGGAAGAGAAAGCGCCAGACTATCCTATCGGCTGTCTTCCTCCTGGCCTGGTTCCATTCTAGTCCTCGGTACTTCAAAGATTGTCTAATGTTGCCCTCTCAGCGGACTCTGGGTCGTCCTGGGGGTCTGGATCCCTGGCTCTTTGTTTACCATGCTTGTCGTGGTAGCCGATCTTCTCCCATTCTGCACTAAATCAGTAGTAATGTTTTGAAATATTCGCAAGTCCCCTTTCCGTCTGTTTGCATCGTCCATGTAACAAACAGTGTTCTTAAAAGAGAGTTCATTATGTATTTTTCAGAAGGTCAGGGTATGTGTAAGTGGGTTTCCGTCATCATCCACCCTTAAGGCGGTTACATCAAAACTTGGCTCGTAGTAACCTTCTTCTGTTGTAAGAGTCGCTCAGGAAGGGGAGGTATCCTCTTTGTAAGGCGTGCCTGGAGCCGGAATCGCTTGAATTATTATTTGTCTGTTTTCTGCTGGGTTGACTGATGCTTGTCTCCGGAATGGATTGGGGAGATGGCTGTGTTGTTCTCCTGATTTTCGCCTGTGTAGTTTTCATTTTATTTTGTTTTCTCTTGTGGATAAATACCGTAAAATTGTCCTTGTTAGCGTTTTCAGAATCCGATTCCGACGACATAATTCTATTTATATTTTCTGAAGAGTTGCTGACAACTGGCGGGATGGTTGTTTGGTTTGTTTGTGTCGGTGGTAAAGATTGTAACGGCTCTGTAGTTTGTCCCTTGACAGAGGTCGTGTTAAGAGTTGCTGGTTGGGGGTTTTTTTTTTGGATGTGGGGGGGGGGGATGATTAACCCAATGATTGTCCAGTCCACATGTTGCGCATGGTGTATGTCGACCGGGTATAGTGACGAAGATTTTCTGATTTTTCTTTTCCTGTCAGTGTGACTGTAATTTCATGTTGAAATAGTTGCAAATATCTCTAGTTGGATTACACAGAAAAGCCCACTTATCTGAGGCGTGTTGGAGCTCAAAGGCATCAGCCTCTTTATCGCCCGTGATAGAGGCGACGATTTAAGGAACTGTTTCTTTTTTAATTGTTGGGGGTAGCCAGTGTTAACACACCCTGTCCACATCTGCGACTGGAACAAGATAGTATATATTACTATTATCATTGAAAGTGGCAGAGGATATAAGTGTTCACTTCTTTAACTTGCGCAGCAAACTCCATATTCTTTAAAGTATTTTTATTCTAAACATGGTAAACACAAGGTATTTAACAACTTAATAAATGTACTGATAAAGATAAGAGATGTTTTTTATGCCTTACATACATTTGTATAGTGAATTGATAAACAATAAATAAAAAATGGAAATCTGTAATTTAGTTGGATATGTTATTAATATATGAATTGTTCCCCTTTGGCAGTAAATTGGATGCCTTCCCCTAACTTCTGTATCTGTGCTGCTTAAAGTATCACATGGTTAAGTTCTTTTTTTTTTGTTTCACTTATTTCTGAGATTGGACATCACGTCAAAACCTGACAAGAGGTGTGTTCTCTCAGTTATAAGTCGGGGTATATTGTGTACATTTTTATAGCATTTTGACCGCTGGCCAGTTATCGTCACGTCGTAAGTTTATTCAAGTGTTGCAGCTTGTTCAATCCATATACTTATTTTTTTTTTCTAAGTGTAATGACTTTACCTCTATATCTAGTATTGCTAGTGTGCCGACGTGTCGTTAAAAGTACTACTACAGCACGTTTCACTAGCTTTGCCCAACTTCAAAATGCTTTATCTCAGCGAATATATAACTCATATAAGTGAAATGTTGTGTGTGAATTTGAAATGGTATAGACCATATGATCTGTGGTGCGGAGTGCTGGGGAGTCGCGAAGAGGGAGATGTCAAAATTGTCCTCTTTTCACACAGCATGCCTGGGAAAAATTCATCGAATCTTTTGGCCGAATGCTATCACCAACCAGGGTCTGCTTACTCGTGGCAAGCAAGAGGACATGCATACCATCATGGCTAGCGGGCGCTGGAGCTGGGTTGGTCGTGTCCTCAGAGGAGACCCCGATGCCATCACAGGAACAGCTGTGCTTTGGACCCCTGGGGGAAAGCAAGGGGGAGGCCGACCGAAGGCGGCTTGGTGGGGGGCTGTGGAGGCTGGGATGCGGGGAGTGAACCAGAGTTGGGACGCTGTGCGAGGGATGGCCGCCGACCGTGCAAGGTGGAATCAATTTGTTGTTGCCCTACAAGACGCCACTAGGTGTGATGGCCACTGACTGCTTTGACGGTCGGTGGTTAAGGATCGAAGAAGAAGAAGACCATATGAATTACATTTTTCATTAAAATGCAGCTATTGGTTTCGATTTTCGTTTCTTTGCGATATAATATCAAAAGTCTACTTGCCAACACACATCACACACACACATTTTGAAATGTCTACAGTAAATTATACGACCTCATTTGCACATGATTGGTTTATCAAACAATTAGCATGATTTTAGCGTGAAATTGCGTGAAATTGCACTTATTGAACATCAAACAGTTTATATCTGGTGTTACGCACACATTGTCAATCAGTGGCGTGTCTACAAAAAGTATTGTGTGGTTAAGTAGGAAAAATTAGTCTGCGAGTACATTTTATGACATTACAGCAAATCACAAATAAGATTTTTAAGTATTTCTACAATGAAGCTACTCGAGGAAAACTATATCATTCTATTTCAAACCCACAAAAGAGGACTATTCATGCCTTGGGGATAAGCAAAAGATCATTGCACCGCTGGATAGCGACATCTGAAATGTCTAATTTCAGTGTTTTACACACGAAAATTCTGCCAAGAGTGGTGGATAATTTTGACAGAGAATTGATTCGCAGAGAAATTTGCAATATTTTTCACAATAATGAGGCTGTGACTTTAAGGAAATTGAAAATTTGGTTAAGAAAAAATAATGACATTGATATTTCCAAATCTACGCTATGGAAAACTATTAGGAGTTTGGGATTCACTTTTAGAAAATATGTTGGTGGTAAAAACCTTATTTGTGAGAAGCCCCATATAGTTGCAATTAGAAGCAAATATTTACGCGAGGTCAGAGAAATGAGAAGAGATTGTTATGATTGTGTGTATTTAGATGAAACTTGGATCAATGCGCACTACAGTAATAAACGAGAATGGCAATCATCTGATGGGACAACTTAAGGTAGTAGACTACCTTGCAGGGTAAAAAACTCAAATTTTCCTTTCACAATCAAACAACCATGGGTATAGTGTTAGTATGGACTTAACATTTTTGTCCACATAATGACCTCATTAATTATGCAAATTAGCTATCCAATATGGCCGCCGTAGTGAATAAATTATACACCTTTTTTAAAACATCATAACTATGTTATTTTTACAAGGATCTGACTGAAACTTGGCAAATTGAATTAGTATATATAACAGATATTGACCGAAAGGTTGATTTGTAATGAATTTTCAAAATTTATATTTCTTGAATGTTTGATATTTGTGCCTCATTATATATGCATGATGGTCATAAAACTAAAATTTTGAATTCAATTGTATCCATTTTAGGTCATAATCTGTAAGATTATATGATAACCAACTGTGTTAATTTTCATGTCAATTGAATGTACAGATCCAGAGATATCTTGTTTCAAAGATCACCAATTATGCTAAAAAGACAATTCCGAGAAAACAAAGAAAAACAGAAAAAGAACTCACAAAATGAAGTTTAATGAGCTCCAGTTGAATAAAGGTCTCCTTCTACTGCAGCTGCAGTGTCTATGAATCCCATTTTCAGTGCTCTCAGGGTCTTTCCATTGCAATGTCCTTACTTGCTGAATAGATCCTGTGCAGCGTTCTCCTGTATGCCTTCTTTGCCATGCGTTGACTTGTGTTCATGTATATCGACAAATTCTGCAATGCACTGTGGCCTTTCCCAATAGAACACACAAATGCCACCATTCGCACATTTACTTCTTTATTTGTGAGTAGCTGAAGATGAAACATCAGAAGTATTGAAATTGGCAGTCCATTCGCCACTGTTTGTGCGCTTGATACTGATTTCATGACAAAAGCCATTCCGAGTCTCTTCGACGATCTCACAGGTCAGTGAGTACTGATAACATTTGTCACATCTAAAGTTAGCGCATAAAAACCCAAACAGTAGTTTTACATCCATAAGGATAAACCCATTTCCTTTGTTGTCATTTTTAGCTTGTCCTTCACTTTCTTGGACCTTTATGACCTTTATTTTCTTTGCTGAGGAGCACAGAGGTTTTATAGCGTCACTATCGACAATAGGTGTCTCATTTTCAGGCAACGGTTTGTTGGTGTACACGCCTCCCAGTCTTTGTCTTATTTCTCATTGTGAACAAAAGAAGCTCTGCTAACTACTATTATACAGAATCAGTATAAAACTAGCAATAAATAGAGTTGATGTTGGTGAAAATGCACTATGCATGTAACAAATGTTGAAATTTACGATCAAAGCTTTCTAGACACACACTTTTGAAAAATTCACAAGAAATCATTGAGTGATTCCCCGTGGAAAAGTTATAAATATCTTTTTCCTGTTGCCTATGTATAATTATAATTTCGCAGTTTTACAATTACGCACCTTCTTGTTGGGTCATTATTCACATGGTAACCAACTATAAACATTGGTTGCTATGCAAATCACTCAAGGGGGCGTGTGTAGAAAAACACTGATTCCTATCAAACCAGAGTATCTCTAAGCTTCTATGAATTATTTTTAGTTCAAGAACATGTTGACGATGATTTAAAGCATGAAAATGAAAATTGTTGGATTTTTATTTTTTTTAAGCTTTTCTGGGTATACTTCTACCTTAAAGACTAGTACCAAGTAGCAAAGGACAGCGCCTAATAATTGCACATGCAGGAAGCAGCCTGTTACGGACTTTTTGACAACCTTTGACACCAGTTTAAAGTAAGGCTCTAAAGGCTTAGGATGACCAAGATGTTGTGTACGTATTCTGATTTTATGATGTCAAAGTCCGCCGGGTTCATTTATATATTTTACAGGATTCCATTAGTCGCTACGTTAGTATCGATTATTGTCTCTAGTAACCCGTGTGATGAGTTGATACTGGAACATGCTTCACATTAAACTTCTGATTATTGACTGACCTGTCTATTCTTGCCTTATTAATATCAGCAGTGTGAGATGCAGCGTGTTTAGGCAATTAAGTGTCACTGGTCATTATGAATGGATCAAACAGTATGGAATTCAACTCAGAAAACGGCATTTAATAAGACCAGTCTTTGACGACTTAAACATGTTTAATTAACACACTCATTTCATGAGTAGACACAACTATTCAAAGACATAGTTTCTAAACACAGTTCCATGTACGTGTCGAAAGAGTTCTTATTATTCATTAAAGCATATGTTCACTAATATATATATATATATATATATATATATATATAGTTCTGTATCATGGTCAGTTCCTTTTGGCCAACATCCCGTGGCATAATATTCATAGGCTAACTAGGCTTACTCCTGTTGCTAGTTAATAATAGCCCTTTTTCCACTAGACTTACTTCCACTGCTAGTTTTGAAATATCCTCCTTACGCTAGGCTTACGTCTACTGCTAGTCGTCTAATATCCTTGTTACACTAGGCTTACGTCTGCCGCTAGCTATATAATATTCGTTTTACACTAGTCTTACTCCTACTGCTAGTTACGACTCTTCATTTGGCATACTAGTATGGTCAAGTCTCTAACACTTCATTCACCTACGGCAGTATCTGCTATGGGACGACCTTGACCTGGAGATGCTGGACCTAGTATGGACAAGTCTCTAACACTTCATTCACCTACGGCAGTATCTGCTAATGGACGACCTTGACCTGGAGATGCTGGACCTAGTATGGTCAAGTCTCTAACACTTCATTCACCTACGGCATTATCTGCTATGGGACGACCTTGACCTGGAGATGCTGGACCTAGTATGGTCAAGTCTCTAACACTTCATTCACCTACGGCAGTATCTGCTATGGGACGACTTTGACCTGGAGATGCTAGACCTAGTATGGACAAGTCTCTAACACTTCATTCATCTACGGCAGTATCTGCTATGGGACGACCTTGACCTGGAGATGCTGGACCTAGTATGCTCAAGTCTCTAACACTTCATTCACCTACGGCAGTATCTGCTATGGGGCGACCTTGACCTGGAGATGCTGGACCTAGTATGGTCAAGTCTCTAACACTTCATTCACCTACGGCAGTATCTGCTATAGAAGGACCTTGACATGCTGGACCTAGTATGGTCAAGTCTCTAACACTTCATTCACCTACGGCAGTATCTGCTATGGGACAACCTTGACCTGGAGATGCTGGACCTAGTATGGTCAAGTCTCTAACACTTCATTCATCTACGGCAGTATCTGCTATGGGACGACCTTGACCTGGAGATGCTGGACCTAGTATGGTGAAGTCTCTAACACTTCATTCATCTACGGCAGTATCTGCTATGGGATGACCTTCACCTGTTTCTCTGTTCCTGGAGACGCCAGACCAAGAGCCACCAGACTATATAATTGTCTAAGAATATTTGACCCGTCACACACGTCATGTTTTGTTGTCATCTGGAAATTATTCAAAGTCGAGCGCTTCTGGCGTTTGCACTAAACTGCAAGACGCTTAAATATACTGCATATCTTATTTTTACACCGACTTTGCAAGTATATTTTAAATAATAAATATAAAATATATAGTAAAGTGACAAAAAATATACAATATATATTTTAAAGGTGGCTACCTTCGCACAAGATTACTCTTGGCAGATATGTAGATAGAAGGTTAATGACGCTTCTACTACAAAGGTGTGTTCACAAGATTTTCAGATAAGCCAAAACAATGCTGCATTTGGCTTAGCACGTTAATTCTAGAATCTGCCTACAACTTTTGTGAAAGATTAAGCACTGGTTTATGTTAGCTCGTTTAAGCTGAGTAACTCGGAGGATTTATTATTATTCTGGTATATCTCAGTTTAGAGTGTGTTTAGTACATTGACTGAGACAAACATGCAGTATTTAGAAATTATTAAATGAAGTTAGATTTGTATAATTACAAATAACAAAAGTTAATAATCACTTTAGGTTTAACAGTTTAAAAATGTGAAAAGTTATAGATCAAGAAAAAGTTATCATCACGGTTATGATGGGGTGTAAATTGTAAAAAAAAGAGAAGTTCAAGTGGCAGCATATAGATTGAATTTAGCGGCCAATGACAGTTCTGCTTCTTCTGATGGGTTGGTTCTTGTTACACTGCTCACGCTCGTGGCTGGTCAAGGTTAAAGAAGCCGCACGTTCCCAGTCAGATAAGATATATCCCACTGAATCTAAATCTGTAAACAACATGTGTTATAATACATTCTAAGGAGGTGCATTTTGATTTTGTAAACAGTATTTTCTTCAGAAAATGTGCTTTTCCTATGAAGAAAATCAAGATTTTCTCACAAACTTATTTTACGTTACTGTATGTAGTGCAAGTTATAAGACCATTAGTAAAGTAAAATAAGGTTGTGAGAAAATCGGATCTAACGAAAGTTTTACTATCGTATAGAAAGTATTTTTACTAAATGTCATATTGATTGACGTATATATAGGATAGTAAAACTTTTGTTAGATCCGATTTTTGATATCTTATAAACGTTTTGATTTATTGCAAATAATATTGTACAATTTTGAAACAAATGGTTACTAACTTTAGATACAAGATTTAATGTTCAATATCTAACAACACTTTTAAAATATACTGATAAATATTCTGTTTAAATTCAGTATTGATAAACTAATTAATTTAAAAAAAAATTATAATAGAAAAATATAATTCAATATGGCTGCCGTTTTCATGGCAACCTATGATGCAATACCATCAAACTCTTAACTATGCGTGTCTATGATCGATGTGGGTTAAGTTTGCATATTTTCATTGAAATCCTATTATTAATAACAACAATAACATTTCACTGTAGTCCCCTCTCCCTCTTAATTGTTCCTCTAGGGCGTTGATTGTATACTCGATGGATGCATCATCTCATACGTTCATCCCTGCTAGTCTTACATTTGATGCCAAAGTCCAGCAACCTTAGCCTTGTTGATTTATCGATTGTAGTATCGTTCTCTACCAGGTAATCATTAAATGACCTTAGAATCTTGTTACGTGCAGTCTTTGATATCTTACAATATTATACATTGGTATACTTGTTATGTTCGCAAATATTTTGTAAACAAAATAGATATTTTTTAGTGCTTAAGGGAAAGTCATTATTGAGTTACTTCCCTTGAAAGTTGTGCCGTCTCTTTCGATCGAACTCCGCGGATGAATCCAGTTTTACTGCGATTTATTCTTTGTTTGGGTAGTAATAGATTGTTCTTGCTTCAGAATATCTATGGCCTGAATTTATGTGTATTGTTTGTCTGTGTAGGACGAATCTGTCTTATATCTGTATATCTTTACATATCTAAGTCGAACTATATGTTCTGTTGTCTCTAGAGAGGTCAAAGGCTGTTCGGCGGATGTGTCGCGAGAGAGGTGTGTTTTGGCTTCGCCCTGATGATGGGCTGTTTTTCTATGTCGGCTGGACGCCGGGAAAAAAGTGATCTCAGTGGTTTTTGGGGAAAGTGATAGTCTTCTAGACCTATTGTGTATGCTTTACCCCAGTGTTCATTCTTATTGCCAAGGAATGGCAAAATCATATTTCTGAAAACCAAGGTAATAAAGATACTCTTTTGAACTCTCGTACGAAGCCACCGTTTTTCGATAGGGATGATTTGTACGTCTGAGAGGATACATCTAACTAGATGAAAAAAACGATTCTGATTCCTAGCAGCACTATATCCTGTAGAATGCAGTCAATTGTTCATGATCAAATCTACAGAGCAATGAAATGTTTAATGAATGACTAACTTTAGGACAGATTCATTATCTGTATCCAAACGTGAGTGACAGCTCACGAGTGAAGCCATCTTGGAACCAAACATGTAATGACTTTCAAGAAGAGAAAAGGGATGCCCGTATTATCGCCTGATTAGTCCAGAGATCACTGCTACACATGAGAACCCATTGCTAGCGGTTCAATATAATTATATGGAAAATCTGTGCTGGACATTATGTTAAGGAATCTTCGCTAGACGAGATTAGGTCTAGAAGCCATCTTGGATATTGTTTATAATCTGACGTGCTTTGTCAGTAAACTCAGTTGATATATATATATATATGGGCAATACTGAGTGCTTGGCTACTGACAGTCCATTATACTATTATTCTACATGAGTGCCCATGTAACATAACATTGCAAGACCATTTATCCACTGTACCATGATGTATTATGCCAACCTGTGATTTGTCACTATCTGTGCTGTCGAGTGTGTACGTCCAATTAAACTTTAGTAAAGGTACACAGTCGTTGGTGCCGATGACTTCCAGCCATACATGAGTGTGAGAAAAGAACATTTGTCAACACCACGAACTCTTCCTATCATTCGCACATTATACACTCCATCTATGTCTACACACCACTGCGTAGGTCAAGTTGACATTCCATACTCGAACCACGAGCAACACAACAACACAGTATTTAACTCTGGTGATGTTCGAGCGAGCTTCAGATTTCTCAGCATGTCTCTTGCTCAGGGCAAGGGTCTTGTATTAAGAGTTTATCAACTGATGATGATGATGTCTGCTTCCATCCACTTATATTTATCATTTGGTGGACATCATTAATAAGAAAAAGATTCTTATCAAATCTCCCATATCGATTTTCAATGTCTAACTATTGGGGCTCTCAAGGTACCTTCCTAGCGTGAGCAGTTAGTTTTTTATCCGGTCTGAAATAAAAAGTTAAAGTTCGGTAATAATGAAATAGGTTTTAACATTTTTTAGTTCGTTTTTGTTACACACCGAGTGCTATTCAAAACTTTTAAGTTAAGTTGGCAACAGTGTCCTAAATATTAGTATTGACGGTTCTGACAGAGTGGCGTAAATGAATAATTGTATAATTGTCCAATAAGGGTGACCTTGCAGACTGCAACATCTGGAGAGGAATACCTCTCCTCTCAGTTCCCAGTAAAATTCTAGGCGTTATAATTATTCAGAGAATTTCAAAAGCAGTAGACCATAAACTGAGGAAAGAACAAGCGGGATTCAGAAAGAAGAGAAGATGTGCAGATCCTATATTCACCATTAGGAACATTATAGAGCAGAGCTCGGAATGGCAGAGACAGCTATACATTAACTTTTGACAGCATACACAGGGGCAGCTTATGGGAAATACTGAGGGTTTATGGAATTCCCAGCCGCATTGTTCCATCATAAAAAGCCTCTATACTAACTTTGCATGCAGTGTTGGATTGAGCAATCGAGGTAAATACAGGAATACGACAGGGATGCCAATTATCAACAACTTTATTTTTGACTGTCATAAACTGGGTGATGCGCCGGACAACAGAGGTCAGTCCAAGAGGAATTAGATGGACAACGTTTTCTACACTGGAAGATCTGGAATATGCAGATGACTTTGCACTACTCGCACATTCACATCAACACATCCAAAAAAAAAAAAAACCAGATAGACTGAATAAGTAAAACCAGTGGGTGGATCTGAACATCAGTATAAAGAATACAGAGGTCATGACACTCAATGTGGGCAGTCCAGAGCTCATAACAATAAGGAACCAGAAGCTGAAAAAGATGGACACATTTACATAAATATGATGCATAGTAACACCAGACGGCGGAACAAGCAAAGACATGAAGCACAGACTGACTAAGGGGACAACAGCCTTTGCTAGTCTAAACAACATCTGGAAGTCCTCTCAGTACAGTACAAACGCCAAATTAAGATTATATGAGAACTGTGTACTTTATGTGCCTCTCTTTGGTGCGGAATGCTGGAGAGTAACAGGGAAAGAAATGTCGAAACTGTCCTATTTTTACACAATCTGCCTAAGAAAAATTGGTTCTTGTGCGTTAATTCACCGGTTAAATCAAATTCTGGATATTTATTACCCAAACTGATAACCGTACTTTTTCTTGACTGAAAAAGGTTGATTTCACATTGTGATTTGGGAGGCAAGTTAAAAAAAAAAAAACCGTTTCTCGTGCATTCTTAGTTGACACGCTTACGACAGACCCGCACTCAACCCCCCCCACCCCCCCGTATTTTTTTAAAACTTTATAAACCAATAGAACGGAATTGAATCAGTTCTACAAGTTAACGGTACACAGGAAACAAGGGAAATCGCTGCCGTTGCCTTCTCTAACTCAAGATCAGAGTCAGGTACCCATTTACAGCTGGTTAGACTGATGCGTGACACCCGTTCCCTTCCTCGCTGCCGTTGCCTTCTCTAACTCAAGATCAGAGTCAGGTACCCTTTTACAGCTGGTTTGACTGATGCGTGACACCTGTTATGGAGTGTTAGAGACTTCACCATACTAGGTCCAGCATCGAGAGATGGGGCCTACCTAGCTATAAATGGGTACTTAACTTTGAGTTAGGGAAGGAAAAGACAGTGAGGAAGGAAACTGGTCTCCCCACCTCTCGATGCTGGACCTAGTATGGTGAAGTCTCTAACACTCCATAACCAGCTGTAAATGGGTACCTGACTCTGATCCTGAGTTAGAGAAGGCAACGGCAGCGAGGAAGGGAACAGGTGTTACGCATCAGTCTAACCAGCTGTAAAAGGGTACCTGCCTCTGATCTTGCGTTAGAGAAGGCAACGGCAGCGAGGAAGGGAACAGGTGTTACGCATCAGTCTAACCAGCTGTAAAAGGGTACCTGCCTCTGATCTTGCGTTAGAGAAGGCAACGGCAGCGAGGAAGGGAACAGGCGACCCCACCTCATAAAGCTGGGACCCAGTACATCGAAGTCTATAACACTTCACTCCCCAACGGCAGAATGTGCTACGTGACTACAACCTTACAAACGGCAGGCGTGTTTTAAAAAAAATTCTAAGCAACGGGGGAGGGGGGAGAGGACAATGTGAAATGACACTTTTTCAGTCAAGAAAGAGTACGGTGATCGGTTTGGGTAATAAATATCCAGAATTTAATTTAACCGGTGAATTAACGCACAAGTACCGAAAAATTATCCGAATCTTTTGGCCGAATACTACCACTAACAAGGAACTATTCTCTCGGAGTAACTGTCGTAAAATGTCTTAATCTGTATGACACCACGCTCAAATTCCCCGCTCAAAAACTAGCATAATATTTGCATCTAAAACTAACTATAGTATTTGAAGCAGTCTAAGAACCCAGTCAAATTTACCGCCCACTAAAAAATTATCAAAGAGCATAGTACAAATTTAACAACCAATCATAATGCTTCTTTTTTTTTTTGGTAAGGATAAAGACACCTTTTAAATTGTTAACAATGCCTAGTTTGTGTTTTTGACCGAACGAATATATTTTATTTCTTAACAACTAAAGATAGTTAAACAGTAGGAAATGTCTCAAATTATAGCGCTGATATTGCCATATAAGCATAAATATTCACGCATGATGAAATTTCATTGTAGTAGAAAATTTATCTTAGTGATATTTTCACTCCGCCTATGCCGGTCCCAAGCCTGGATGAAAAAGGAGGAGGGCGGCCTGCATGGAGGCCGTAAGGAGGCAGCCCCTCCACCATGCAAAGGCACAACAGGCCAATCACCTGTTTGCTTTAAACCACGATTACGAGTAACACAAGAGAGAAAACCGGACTGATTCTAAAGGCGACAAACTGGAACGGACTACGGACTACGACTTATGGAACATGGAACACAAGAAGTATAAATGGGAAGGAAGAGGAGCTGGTGGAAGAGATGAGAAAAACAAAACTAGAAATCCTGGCTATAACGAAAACAAAGAAAAAAGGACAAGGAGTCATGGATCTCAATGGCAATACGCTGCTCTACAGTGGTGTACCCATATCCAAAAGAGCTAAGGGGGGTGGGGGTTGCATTGTGGCCCAAAATCAAAAAGATAGTATCAAGGGGTGGAACTTTGTCTCAGAGCGCATTATGGATGTGAAACTAAAAGAAGGAGAAACCATAGTCAACCTGGTCATAGTGTATGGGCCAAATGAGGATGAGAGAGCAGAGGTCAAGGATGAATTCTTCGAGCTGCTTCAAAGGACAGTGGATGACTGCCTAGATGAAGTTATCATGCTCGGAGATTTTAATGCCAGAGTTGGAAATGACCATGCTAGATGGGGTGGAGTTATCGGAAGATATGGAGAAGATACTCTCAATGACAATGGAAAGCGACTCCTTAGATTCTGCAGTGAGCAGAATCTGATCATTACAAACACAAAGTTCCCCCATAAGCGCATACATGCATACACTAGATGTGAACCAACAAAGAATGAGAAGTCAGTGATCGACTATGCCATTGTTCGGAGAAGCTCATTCAAATATGTCCGAGATGCAAGAGTCTGGAGGGGGCCAGAGATTGGAAGTGATCACTACTTGCTAACAATCAAACGAACAACTGAAAGAGTTGCTCAGCCTAAGAACTGCTCAACGTCAGCAAGAAACCAAGTAAACGAGCAGGAGAAATGAGCATTAGGACCTACAAGCTGAGAGAGCCAGAAATTAAGACCAGATATCAGGGGCTTATTGCTGCAGCGGTGAGCAACACAGAAGAACAACCTGATGACTTGGAAACCCTCTGGAATAAATTCAAGGATATCATAAAGACAGCTGCTGCAGAAGCATGTGGTGAAGTCCGACTTGGGAACCAGAGAAAGAGGACACCTTGGTGGACAGAGGAAGTCAAAGAGAAAATAAGAGAGAAGAAAATGGCATGGAAACAATACTTAGGAGCTAAAAACACAACAGGACAAATGGAAAAATATAGAGAATATGTGACACTCAGAACAGAAGCAAAGAACAAAGTGCTAGCAGCAAAACAGAAGTCCTGGGAAGAATTTGGAGAAAAGCTAGAAAAAGATGCACAAGAAAACCAGAAATTGTTCTATAAGACCCTAAAGAACATGAGGAAGGAAAAACAATGCCCTCTCAAATTTATAAAGGACAAGCAAGGCAAATTGCTTACTGCCCCGAAGGAAGTAATGGAAAGATGGAAAGAATATTTCTCAGAACTCCTGGATGGTGAGCATGGTGAAGCATCAGAAATGATAACCACTAGCACAGAAGAGAAAACCAATGATGGTGAAGATGACATAAAGATGGAAGAACTGAGGGCAGCACTAGAGAAAATCAAGATGGGCAAAGCAGCAGGGCATGATGGTATAACACCAGAAATGGTTAAGTACATGGGAGCATCAGGCGACCTATTACTCTTAAAGGTCCTACAGGCAGCATGGTGCAACAAGACCATACCAAAGGATTGGGAGATTGCCATCATAACACCAATTTTCAAAAAGGGTGACAATCGACAATGTGGAAACCATAGAGGCATATCCCTTCTCAGTGTCCCTGGTAAAATCTACTCTAGAATCCTAGAGCAGAGACTCCGACGCCTAGCTGAGCCACAATTGGATGAGGTCCAGTGCGGATTCCGAGCAAACCGAAGTACTCAAGACCTAATCTTCACACTCAGACAGCTGAGTGAAAAGGCCCTTGAGTATAAGAGTGAGATCCATCTTTGTTTCATAGATCTGGAAAAGGCGTTTGACAGGGTCCCCTGGAGCAAACTTTGGGACTGTTTGGCAAGGAAGAATATTCCAGCACCTCTGATTCATGCTATACAGAGCTTCTACAAGTCTTGCAGAAATTATGTGAGGACAGCAAACCATAAGTCAGAAGAGTTCAGGACCACCACTGGTGTAAGACAAGGTGATATCCTATCACCTTACCTCTTCATACTCCTTATGGACGATGTCATCAAGGCATGTAAGGAGAGAACAAGAAAGTATTCAGTGGGGTACTGGAAGATGAGACAGGTCTATATTTCGGAGCTGGCATTTGCTGATGATGTTGCCCTGATTGCTAAATCAGAGGCACATCTCCAATCCAACCTGCAAGTCTGGAAGGAAGAGCTGGAGAAGAGAGGGATGGTCATAAGCAGCTCTAAAACAAAATCCATGGTGATATCACGAGAAGAAAGAAAACATCAGATTAAGTTGGGAGAACAGGTCCTGGAGCAGGTCGACCACTTTAAATATCTCGGAGCTATTATAGACCGAAAGGGAGGCATCAAAGAAGAGTTTGCCACTCGAAAAGCAGCGGCTGGGAGACTTTTTCAGGCCATAAATCGTGGATTCCTCAGCAAGAAAGAGGTTGGTAAGAAAACGAAGATGGCTGTATACCGCTCCACCTATGTCCCAGTCTTGACATATGGATGCGAGTCGTGGGCAATGACTACAACCCACAAAAGCCAGATCCAAACCTCAGAAATGAGGTATCTGAGGAAAGTGGTTGAAGTAACAAGAAGAGACATGGTCCGCAACCAGACGATCCGTCAAGGCCTAAAATCCCATCCGCTGCAGACCCAAATAGAACAGTCCCAACTAAGATGGTTTGGCCATGTCTGCAGAATGGGAGAAGATCGGCTACCACGACAAGCATGGGAAACAAAGAGCCAGGGATCCAGACCTCCAGGACGACCCAGAGTCCGCTGGGAGGACAACATTAGACAATCTTTGAAGGACCGAGGACTAGAATGGAACCAGGCCAGGAAGAAGACAGCTGATAGAATGGTCTGGCGCTCTCTCTTCCAAACCTCTACACCTCACGGTAGAAGGGGAACGACTAAGTAAGTAAGTAAGGTAAGGTCAAATTTAATTACTTAACAATTACCCAGATTGAAATGCAAAGAAATAACAATTATCACTTTTGATAATTAAAATCGGTCCGGTAATAACTATAATATTTAAAATTATTCAGATTATACAAACACGCTCAGAACTGAATAAGGCACAAGTCTCAAAAATTAACTTTTCTACTTTTCCTCCGATTGGTCGGATGTAGTTCTATAAATAGTAACAAGGTGGTACTATAGGGGCCATTAGATTCAAAAATTTACACCGAGCTAACAGCATTGGGACGATAGAAAGATCAAGTCTTCGCCTTCTGTTCTGAAAGCAGTTCTAAGATCCCTTAGAAGGCCAGCTCAGCTTGAGTGTCAGTATGAATATATTTACCTGAGAGTACGAAAGATATCTTTATTTGCTTATTTTATTATTTTATTAACTTGTGAGTAACCAGCCTATGTGTTCCATATTAATTCGAAAGTGAAACTGCCGGCGGGATGTGTTGTGTCACACTGACCTAAGTAGGAATGTGTGTAGTAGTGCAGGCTTGTTCGAAATGAAAAAAAATGTGTATAGTGTTTGCAAATTGGCAACAAAATTTACGACAGTAAGTTTTATTAGTGGTTTAATTTAGTATTTTCTTCTGGAGTGACACACTGTTCAAAGATCATGTGATAAACATATAGGGAAGGTTAGAATGATGTAATCAATAGGTCACATGCTGTATTGTACTTACCATGATTATTTTATGGAAGCCAAACATGGATGAGGGACCAACATTGAATCAACACAGAGAAAGAATGATTACATGAAACTGAATGTAGACAAAGAAATTCTAGATCTTGTGCAACTTGTTAGCACAATAACTGAACCAGGGTAAGACCTAATGTTGTTTGTGGGTGAGTGAATTGAGGCAGACTTCTACATGGAATGGGTTGTCCTTCTATTCCAGGTTATATCACGAAATTACTTCGTGGCTGCATCAAATTGAGAGGAAGAGCGTGTGGGAGTTGAGAGCTCCTTATAAACCTGGAGCCAGACCTCATCTTCTCAGCCAGGAGTCACAAAGTTGGTGATCCTGACTATTATTGAAAGAACAGCAGCAGCAACAGTCTAAAGATAAGTCCTTTATGAAGGCCCGTGACAATTCATCCATCAATTCACTAAATAGTAACCATATTGGGTACAACCCTTGTCATGATGATTAGATAAGACATCCCAACTAAATAAAGAACACTTACAAGCCAGTGTTAGCAGAAGTTAACCATCAGATGACCAGAGAGTGTTTAGTTATTTCTTATGACAATCCACCTAATGGAAAGGATTTTCCAATATATTTATTTTGATATGTAAATATTATTTTATTGCTTTTGAGTATTCCTGACCTGTAAAGATTGAGGTTCAGGAAAATTAAATTGTACATACAATTTCATACAGTCCTGCTTAATACTTTTATTAAAGTTAAAGTTCTGTTTTGAAATAAATAACTGTTATATTAATTACATTCCCCTAGACACGTAGCAAAATCAATTTGATATCTTAAGAGGTAGCAGTAGGGAATCAGAGTACTACATCATCATCTTCTCTGAGAACTTACATAGCTTGACCCCACTTTGATGTCTATACACCCTTGATCTTTTCAGAGAAGGGGGTATTACTTATAAGACCAGTCTCTTATATGGCACTATCCTGGTATCCTCTGATACAACTATTTGTCCAGGATAGCCTATAATTTAGTAACATCAAAACCTCTTATGACAGTAACAAAGAGGACATGCACACCATCATAGTTGGCAGACGCTGGAGATGGGTTGGGCAAGTCCTCAGAGGAGACATCAATGACATCACAAAACAGCAATGCTATGGACCCCCGAAGGAAAGCAAAAAAGAGGCCGACGAAAAACAACTTGGCGGAGAACTGTGGAGGCCGAGATTCAAAGAATGAACCAGAGCTGGGGCAATGTACAAATTTGGCGCCGACCAAACACAGTGGAAGCAGTTTGTAGCTGCCGTACAAGACGCCACATGTCGTGATGGGCACTGACTTGTTTGACAGTCGGTGTCTAAGGATTGTGGCAGGTAGGGTAGTGGGGGTTGCTGTTTAAGTCGAGAGTATTAGATTTTGAGACTAGCTGGTCCGCTAGAGTTGGGGACTGCTCTCTACAGTCTTACAGGTTGTTTTCCCAGGTTCGGGGATATATCCTCTAAGTTGTTTCTTTTATTTATTTAGAGCAGTTGTTTGTTTATGATATGCTTGTAGCTATTGACTTATGATAGAATGATTCATTTATCTGATAGCCAACTGCAAAGATACGATTCTTGAACAGCATAGGGTTTTGACAGAAATAACTTTTAATTGTCTGTTCTTGTACAACTGAACTTGATCAAATAATACAAATTCTTTGATACAGGCATATATACATCAGTTAACAATTAGTAGTGAACAATTGGTACCATTTCATGAGTGCAAAATTTCCTTTGCACCTTTTCAAATAAATCTGCATTTTCTCATATGGCTATCTCCTTGTTTTTACTGTTTTCTTATGTTGTGCATTTAGATTTTGTCCTTGCTAATATACTGCAGGCTCTTCAATGTAATCCGTTATGCAAGAGTTTTCCTTTGAATCATGTAGGAATCCATAAAGTTTTAAAGTTCTCCACTTCATTTAGCATTCTTCCTCAACACGAAATCAGGGTTCATTTTCTATAAAATCTTCGAACCCAGATCTGCTGTGATCATAGCTGTGTGCACTATGAACCAAGGGAAAGTTTATATTTGTCAAATTCTTACAAGTATTTCAGAAAACACATTATCACAACACATCCTGGAATGATCTTTTCAACAGAACTTCCCGGCGCTAGACTAACGTCTGCTAACTTTGGTTACTTGGTCCCAACTGAATCGCGTCTGTTCTACATTTTTGCCGGCTGAATAATACTGAGCCTTACGATTGGTTAAAAATCACGTGACTAATGCGACTCTACAAGCGAAGCTAGCCTAATTAAAATCTGTGTCAAGATTTTTTTAAAATATCTTCCGTTTCTCATAAGAATTTATTTTATGTTAATCTGTGCCTCTTTCTGTTATTGGTATAGTCTATTTATGAAGAAAACCATAGTATACGCGGCTACATACAGATCCCGGGGCCCTGCAAATGTATCCCGTAGGGAGACATTTGTATACTATCAAATCTTAAAAAGATATTCCAAAAATTTCCTAAGTCTAAAAAAAATTTTCAAAAAATTTTAAAGTCCAAAAATGTTCTAAGTCTAAAAATTTTTCGAAAAAATTTAATCTAATTCCTGCACCTGGGTCCTATGTCTATATGAGATCAATTTCTATATAGAAACTTAGTGATGGACATCAACCTCAAAAAAATTTTAAACTATCCAGCATTTTACAACATTTTTCATCACATTTTCACATTGGCAACACTGACCAACAAAAATATTCCCAACTTCATCCAATACAGAAGGTCATCACTAAAAAAATGTGACGAGTGGCAACACTGGGAAATATGAACAATAAAATATCTTATTTGTATAAATCAACTGCATTAGCATAATCCAAGTACATGTTGGACACATATTATGAGAGGCAGGGTGTAGTATTTTTTCTGTTCCTATCATTTGTTCAATACCCTAAAGCTTCAAGTAACCCCAAAATTTAAAGTTATTTTCTCCTGTTATTCTAATAATCATGGCTTGCAATTTCAATTCTTAATCACAGTAGAGAATGTGCGATATTTTCTTTTAAAATGTGCTATGTTGTTTATTATATTTTTCTATTGTCTATATGAGTTATAAATCTTGTAGTGATCCTGTCCAAAATGATTCTGGTATGTCCAATTATTCATAACTGTATCCTCGTCCTGTCAGCACATTGTTACCTATGTGCGTCTTTTCCTGATTTAGACTATTGCTATTATTTGACATATAACTACTCTGCAATTTATGAAAGTAACATTTTTGTAACATTGTATAATAGCCATGTGAAATAGAAGGGAAGGACACATATTCAATTTATCGTGAGGAATCTACAATATTCTCATAAGACAAAGTTCCTTGCACTCTGACTACTATTTATCCATATTATTTCTGGTTATCCTTGCATACAGTGTACCATTTCCATTTTCTTTATAAGTCCAGTTCATCGCTCATGGTGCTCCAATATTTAAAATGTGGATCCTTCCTATTCCTCTTATTCTGTACTGGAAATACATCCTTATTAATTGTCTATGTACTATATCTGCGAATATTTATCAACAATATATCAACTAATCATTTATGGAACCATTAACACAAATGTCTAGACTTTACCAAAACATGAACAAAAACATGTCTTTTTACATATGTGCAAAATTTCGACACCAACTCTGCCTTCGCAGGTCGAAGGTTAGTCAGAGTTATGTGGTGCCTGTAACATCCGCTGACTACAGCCAGATGGGTGACTTATGGTACTTATAATTCAAAAATCTCATCCGTCAGTTATCTTAAGTGTGGGGTGGGGGTCTATTTCATGGTGTCCTTGACAAAGTTTGCTGCATTTCCAATCTAGGTATTCTTTTCTTATGTCATAATATCTCCATGATATATCTGTGAAATGTTTGTCCTTGGGATAACATTATTTTTATCCAATATCCTCGGGGTGAGCAGATCTCAGTACGTCCAATTTCATCAATCATGTATTTTTTTTTTTTAATTCTGGGTATGTTATGAGTATAGTACATTGTCAATTTATTTCAACTATCTTACAACATTCTGTAATTCGTGATAAGGAATAGTCATTTGTTATACAACAATGTTCATATTACAAAGGCAATAAGCAAAAATCAAAGAGATATCTTCTCCGAAAATGCGGATGTATCTCTATTTCCCCTACCTCTGGGCGTAGCAATTATTCAGTCATTTTCTCCATTATTTAATCTCCATTTTGTGTCCTTAGTACCTGTGGTTCCATGGGATTATCATAATCTATTTGTCTCTTGTCTACTGATAATCCTTCAATAATGACTTCAAATATGGTCCTCATATGTGCAGTAATCATCTGCTCTGATTTGTTCCATGTCCATGGTATTCATCAAATATTCCATTATATCCTTGTCTTATCTCGTAACCACGAAAGACTAAAATTATTCCTCCTTTAATGTTAATGTGGGGGATTTTGTGCATAAACATTACAACAAAATCTCAGCTGTGACAACATAAAGTTTCACCCTAATAGAAAATTGCATCTTCATCATACATAAACAGTTGCTTCTTCATCTCATGTGCCATCAGTGGTATCAGGTATGGGGTGTTCAAATCTGGGGCAGCATATACAAATATATATACTCGTACAGTATCAACATAATACTGTTGGGGTGTCATTCTGCATAATTGTTATGTGCAGATATTTTTTTGACAGGGGTATGACTGGCAGAGGCGGTGTGAACAAAGACTAGCTGTTCCCTCTGATATGGTGTGACTATTTTCTCTCTTTTTTTTCTATGTCAGCTGCTAATGTCAGGGCAGTCAATGTTATATGGCATTGGCCTATCATCCTTTGTGATGCAATGCACAACAAATGGTCAATCAGTGTATATCAAAATGTGTGAGGGTGGCATATAAAGATGTAACACATCGTATAAACATTCAAAATGTTTTGATTATATTTTTTTCTTTTCTCTTTTATGTATTTTGTCTTTCAGTTCTTTTCTTTTCTTTTTGATTTCTTTTTCTTTTCTCTTTTCCATTTCTTTTTTGTTTCTTGTGATTTCTTTTCTCTTTTCTTGTGATTTCTTTTCTCTTTTCTTGTGATTTCTTTTCTTTTCTTTTTACATTTCATTTTCTTTTCTGTTTGTATCACAAGTACGAAAGAATGATAAAAATCAATTCACTAAACATTCTAGCTACTACCAATATTCCTAATAGTAAATCCTAACCAATAGGGCTGCAAGTAATAGTTTAGGTTAGAACAGAATGAATATTGTAGCAGTATCTGTTGTCAATAAGTGGCGAGGAAAGGGTACATCAAGGATCTCCTGATTACAACATGATTGTAATTCCAAGGAATGAATATGATTGGGATTGAAAAGATCACAAGTCTAGAATGTCGTCTCAATATAGTGGAAAGGAAAAATAGTAAGTTAAAGATGGTGTAACAGTGGAGTGAAGAAAATCTTACTATAGAGAGTCAAGGTTGGGATATGGAATCTCTTTTGGAGAATGTTTAAAATCTTGACAGTATTAATATACATCTGGGTCTAAAATAATAATGTACATTGGAAAAATAAATAATCCTGTGGAGAAAGATAGCATAACATGCAATACTAGTTTTGGGTATGAATTATATGCTGTTAACAGATGTCATAGTAGGAACAGTATGATTGATCCAGGTGATAGATATAAAGGAGTTTAGCATAATTGAGATCAAAGAAATATTAGTATGAGGTAAGAAAAAACTACTGGTGTAAAGTGTCTGCATGAAAATGCACTAAGATGCGAAAGTACAGAACTCTGGAGCTGCAAGGACAAGAAGTCTAGTGAATGAAGCGTGGAATATGATCAGTTTCAAAAGTAGAGATCAATGTTACAACATCATCATCATCATCATCAGTTGCCATCTCCACAACGAAGGTTGGCTGTAATGGATCTCCAACGTCTTCTGTCTCTGGTCTTGGTGGTGCACTCTGATAGACTCTTTCCTGTCCATCTCTTGATGTTGTCTTCCCACTTATAGCGCTGTCTTCCCCTTGTACGTTTGCCTTCAACTCTCCCTTCTGTTATGGTCTTCTGTAAGGTGTTATGCCTTTTTATGTGGCCAAAGTATTTTAGCTGCCGAACATTAACCTCCCTCATTAGTTCTCTTTTCATACCTAGATTTTCTAGGACCTCCTTATTTGTTTTCATCTACAACAGAATAGTGCTAAAGGTGGGGTTGTACATTAACATTCTCAACATTAAAAATGTCTGTAACTAAATAGTGTCTGTAAACTCGTAACACCGTGTCTTATCAATTGTTTTGTCATTTTTATTTCACAAAACTATAATTAATATGTCTAATGAAAATCCTCCGTGGGCTGGTCTTGATTGTTCTCTGGGCATCAGTATTTTAAGGCTGGAAAAAAAAACTTTCTCAGTGAGGCTTTGACATCTTAGTCTGGAAGCAAGTCATTTGAACTGTCAAAAACTGAAAATAGAGTACATGGGAAAGTTAGAACATTTGTTAATCAATACGTGCACATCAGCGTAGACCGTGTTCGGAGTGGCGAACACATAAAACACCTGGGCGTGATGGGTGATACAACGTTCGCTGAGTGTTGGGGCACTGAGGACATCAACGGATGCGGTGATGGCTTAACATCTTTTGATTGCGGTGATGGTTTCACTGTGGTTGGGGTTTGCATGGCTGGAACATCTGTTAGTTTTGAGGCAGGGGCATGTTTCGCCTTGATTGTTCGTCTGACCTGGTTCTGTGGTATGTTAACACCGTGTACAGTGGGCGCAGTAATTTGCACACTGTTGTTTTTGACAAGTTGAGCTAAGGCTAATACTTCTCGGCTTGGTTTTGGAACATTCCTACGTTTCTTCAAAATCTTTCTTCTAATATGGTTCTGCGATATACGAGGAATCTTGGTTAGAGGAGGTGAGTGATCCGATTCCGTTTTATAGGCGCGTTTGACAGTGGAGCTGACTGGTATAAATAATGTGCTATCCGCATCACTGGTTTCAATAGAACTGGCTGTATCAAAGTCTGTTTCTTGTTCGTATAGTTCTACCATTTCTCTGTCATTTTGTTCGTTGGGGTCTGACAAAGCTGTGCCGGGGCCGACACTGTCTTCTCTCATGTCTTGTTCCGTTTCGCCCCCATAAAGATTGCTGGTATATGGCTCAACAATCTGCTTGGGTATAGTTTCTTCATGATCTGATTGATCGGGGCGGTTAAGTTTGTTCTTGTGGTATAGCAGTGTTTGTTCCTCGCTGGTATTCCAACTGGAACTGCCTGAAGTGGGAGTGTGGTACGTATCGACTGAAGAATGGTCACTGCGAGAGTAAGTTTGAGTGTGGATAAACATTGACTTGGTATTATCATCTCTTGACGTTTGAGGCATGATTTCTTCATTTCTAATACGCAGGTCTCTGTCTTGGAGTCGATTACGCAATTCTGCCGGCGGGATATCTTCTTCGCTTTCGGACGAGTCTCGTTGTTGTTTTGCTCGATGTACTGCATCAGTGGGTGGTCTGGGTACGTGATCATACTGGTAGTATTCAGAGTCTGTCGTCTCTGACTCTGATAAGTCTGTCGACTCTGTACTGGATGGATTATAATGTAGGGTAGCTTTTCTGACTGGTCTGGTAGTTGTAGTCAGAGGTGTAATGGGTCTGTGATTATCGATTCTGAGTTGTTTTGCATGAGCTTTTGTTTGGTGTTGTTTCTCTATCTGATTTGCTTGCTGCCATCTTCTATCTCTCTCTCTAAATCTTTCTTCCACTTCTTTTCTGTACTTTTCCATCATTTCGCACCTCTCCGTGCAATCTAACTTATGTTCTTCTTCAGATGTCATCTTTTCTGTATTATTGACCATTTCAACACTGCACAAATCAGGTAAGTCATCTGTAACTTGTCTTGATTTTATCCTGACTGGAATTAGACTCTTCTTAAACCTGTCATCCGTTTGCACTGCGCCATTCTCTGTCCGAGGCTCTATTCTAATGACTGCAGGCTCAGTTCGTTGTTTCAAATTCAATTTTGGTCTCCCTTCTTTGACTTTCAATGGTTGTAGTTGAATTTCCACAATGTCCTTTATTTCAATCTTATAAACTTTTGCAACCAATCCGTCTACTATTCTTATGCAAGGAAAATCGACTGCGTAACTTCTGCAACGCTTTAACTCTGAGGCGAGGTTTCTCAATGCTGTTCTCTTATTTCTGTTTTGTATGGTTCTTGAACAACTCTCCATGTTTGAATGTCTCCTCAACTCAAGTATTTATTATTCTCTGTCTATGATTCTTGTTCTGTTGATAGTCTCTTATATAGGCTGTTGTTGCTGTTGGCATATTTCATCAAGAGGTAATGCTTCTGCTCTTTTATAGAGGACTGGTCATCAGGCACCAAATAAGCAATGTTTGTACAGCAGTTAGCGATTAGTAGTGAACAATTGGTACCATTTCAGGAGTGCAAAATTCCCTTTGCACCTTTTCAAATAAATCTGCATTTTCTCATATGGCTATCTCCTTGTTTTTACTGTTTTCTTATGTTGTGCATTTAGATTTTGTCCTTGCTAATATACTGCAGGCTCTTCAGTGTAATCCGTTATGCAAGAGTTTTCCTTTTGAATCACGTAGGAATCCATAAAGTTTTAAAGTTCTCCACTTCATTTAGCATTCTTCCTCAACACGAAATCAGGGTTCATTTTCTATAAAATCTTCGAACCCAGATCTGCTGTGATCATAGCTGTGTGCACTATGAACCAAGGGAAAGTTTATATTTGTCAAATACTTACAAGTATTTCAGAAAACACATTATCACAACACATCCTAGAATGATCTTTTCAACAGAACTTCCCGGCGCTAGACTAACGTCTGCTAACTTTGGTTACTTGGTCCCAACTGAATAACGTCTGTTCTACATTTTTGCCGGCTGAATAATACTGAGCCTTACGATTGGTTAAAAATCACGTGACTAACGCGACTCTACAAGCGAAGCTAGCCTTATTAAAATCTGTGTCAAGATGTTTATTAAATATCTTCTGTTTCTCATAAGAATTTATTTTATGTTAATCTGTGCCTCTTTCTGTTATTGGTATAGTCTATTTATGAAGAAAACCACAGTATACGCGGCTACAGGATCAAAGAAGAAGGTTATTCACAAAGAGTCCATTTGTGCAAATATTTTTTTTTTCGGTAAAAATAACGTGATTGATTAGAATTTTAAATTTGCATTCTTTAATTACAACAGATCCATATTTTTCATCATTTAAACGCTCATAGATCAATATTTCTCACGGAAAGCTAAATTTGCTTTCTTTACTTTGTGTAAAAGTGGACATGCTTCATCGTATCGATTTTCTAAACATAATCAAAGATTTAAAAAAAAAAACTTACTTACTTAGTCGTTCCCCTTCTACCGTGAGGTGTAGAGGTTTGGAAGAGAGAGCGCCAGACTATCCTATCGGCTGTCTTCCTCCTGGCCTGGTTCCATTCTAGTCCTCGGTCCTTCAAAGATATTCTAATGTTGTCCTCCCAGTGGACTCTGGGTTGTCCTCTGGGTCTGGATCCTTGGCTATTTGTTTCCCATGCTTGTCGTGGTAGCCGGTCTTCTCCCATTCTGCAGACATGGCCAAACCATCTTAGTTGGGACTGTTCTACTTGGGTCTGCAGGGGGTGGGATTTAATGCCTTGACGTATCGTCTGGTTGCGGACCATGTCTCTTTTTGTTACTTCAACCACCTTCCTCAGATACCTCATTTCTGAGGTTTGGATCTGGCTTTTGTGGAGTGTTTAAATAAACAACTATTTTAAATATTTCTCTATGATTTTCTGACGTTTGTATAGATTTCTAAATTGATGTTGTTACATATTATTCTATATTACTAAAAACTGTTATCTGAAATCCATTTTTTTTTCTAGTTTTACTTTTTAGAATATTGGAGGCCCCAAAATACCTTAATAACCTAGGATCTCCGGAGTTCTTCCAGCCATGACTGTGATGATATTGTTTTTTATTTTTGAAAAGTTCAGCCCTCTATCTTTAGTATTAACAGACTGTCAAAGTTTAAAACAAAAACATAACAAGGTATTTGGTGGCTCATTTAATATGATACAAAAATATCAAACTGACAATGTCTTGACGGGTTAATTGCGAAGAAATCCGAATAAACAAGATTTGTCTGACCTCTATATTATTATCATTATGTTCTGTTGTTGTTATTGTGGAGTATTGAACCACCACTACAGCTGGTACCCTTGTAGGGAGCCTGCACCAAACAGTCACATGACTTTTGTAGTGGTATTTTTCTATTGTAATTAGTTTGACATGATGACGTAGCCAGCCTCATGTACCACCTCATATTAGTCACCTTGTACGAATTGTCTGAGCATAACGTTTCCTCAAGTACAGGGTAATGAGTTCACTCAAGTACAGGGTACTGAGTTCACTCAAGTACAGGGTAATGAGTTCAATCAAGTACATGGTAATGAGTTCAATCAAGTACAGGGTAATAAGTTCAATCAAGTACATGGTAATGAGTTCAATCAAGTACAGGGTAATGAGTTCACTCAAGTACAGTGTAATGAGTTCAATCAAGTACAGGGTAATGAGTTTACTCAAGTACTGGGTAATGAGTTCGTTCAAGAACATGGCAATGAGTTCATTCAAGTACAGGGTAATGAGTTCACTCAAGAACACGATAATGAGTTCAATCAAGTACAGGGTAATGAGTTCACTCAAGTACAGGGTAATGAGGACTATTTCCGTAGTTTCTCGAAAAGCCAGTGTTAATATTTCTAATAAAGTCAACAATGCACCATAACAATAATGAAGAGAAGGCCGTACGTGTTCTTTCAGAGAGTGTTGAATTTAGCTGTCTTCTTGAGCACTAAATGTGCACAAGTGTGCTGTTTCCGTAATTTCCCGAAAACGTTGCGCGATTGTGTCACTGGTTACAAACTTTCATTAACAAAAAATTAGAAGTGTGGGGATATTTATCGTGTGGGTGTCCATGATGATAGAATGTTAACTATATTCTAGGGCATTTATTGGAGAATTTTTTTAACTATGTGATTATGGGCAGAAGAAAATGGAACGAATAATTAGGACTAACGTCACAAACAGGTTAATTAATGACGTCATAAAGAAAACATTATTTGGTACATAACAATATTTTTTAGTATATGTAGAAGAAATTTTTAAACATGTTTATCGAATGACATTGAAGCGAATTGTTATACCCCTTGATTCTTTGTCTCGTCAACCAACAGTTTTGTTCTTGGTACAGTTTCTGAAAGCGACAACCCCACGTCATTTTCAGACTCCACTTTTTTTCTTTCTTCTGATTAGATTAAGAACTTGCCGTTCTCTCTTCATTACACAACTTTGTTTCTCGCTAAGACTACTACTTTAGGAACATTTCAGTTGGATTATATGCATTATGGCCCATACGTAATAATGAATAGACCATTCAGCAGCTATTTATATTTGTGGGGATTCCCTGTCCTCAAAGGAACTACCAATAAGTTTAGCTGTGGCACTGATAAATATTTGACAACAAACTTTATTATCCCTACCTCAGACCTAAGTGTCATTTATAATTAGACATGCGCCCTAATATAACCGACTAGGTTGAACGGGACGAGCCTCGCCAAAACGAGGCAAACAAAAAGAACAAGAAATGTGGAACTGATACAATGACTGCTTAACATCTGCTTCAAAGAAGTCCCGCATATGTAGAACAGAGAAAACGCATATGGCCGTGTTGCGTGCATATTTTGACGCACATATTACAAAAATCGATATGGCTATTTAATATGGAAAAAATATAGACATTCATTCATTTGTGTATGAAAATGCTGTCTATGGGGAAAGCGAGATAATCCATGTTTGATTCACACTTTTGATTATAGGAGTAATCGTTCTTGATATTGATCCGGCGCACGGATATTGCTCTTACATTTGTACTTATTTTTAGGGCCAGAAAATAGATTAATTTGCTTATTATGTTTATGGCCTGAATTCATATGTATTACATATTATTAGTACAAGTAGAATCAGTCCTATATTGTATATTTTGGATGGGTAGGCGGGACTAGATTCTTATTATTCCGCTCTAGCGGAAGTATGAGTTGTCTTGACAAGTCGTGATGAGTTCCGATGTACCGTGATAATGGCGGGTACGCACTTTCCAAAGGGCTGGTAGATTCTTAAGGAAATATGATTCATGAAGTGGTTTTCTTCTAAAGGAGATGGTATCTCTACTATAGTTTATGTTAGAGATTCTCCTAAGGTACGGTACAATGTATAATTCGGACTCCATGTATTGCCAGACCCTATTTTGATGATCTCATGTCGATTCGACCTAGATGGAACATTTTGCTTCGTATCGCTAGGGTCGTGTTTTGTATCGACGAAGATGACAGACTTTCCTACAGCGGTTATGGCTACGTGAATTAACCTGATCACCGTAGAGCTGTATGGAAACATTTATGAAATCATTTATATATCCATTTATATTAACTCTGGCTTATATTCTCCTTCCTATGAATGAGTGAACGACAACTCAGGGAGGCGGCCATGTTAGATTTCGGTCATCATATGTTTTGATCACTGCCAAGAGAACAGATTATTTATCCTATTATCGGACAGTGACAGGGAGATCTCAATCTTGCAAGAAACCCCTTTTCGTGGTTTCATAATATATACTACAAACTATGGACGTCAATTAACTTTAGTTATTTACCGATCTGCCTTCACTGACGCGTTTAGTCAGATAGGGGGATGCGGCCATAATGTATCATGACATTGAACTTTTGATGTACTGCCCATTATTTCTGAATGTGTCATGACTTCAGATCTGCTATGTATACCTATGTTACGTGCAGTCTTTGATATCTTACAATATTATACATAGGTAATTTCTTAGTGCTTAAGGGAAAGTCATTATTGAGTTACTTCCCTTGAAAGTTGTGTCGGCTCTTTCGATCAAACTCCGCGGATAAATCCATTTTACTGCGATTTATTCGTTGTTTGGGTAATAATAGATTGTTCTTGCTTCAGAATATCTATGGCCTGAATTTATGTGTATTGTTTGTCTGAGTAGGACGAGTCTGTCTTATATCTGTATATCTTTACATATCTAAGTCGAACTATATGTTCTGTTGTCTCTAGAGAGGTCGAAGGCTATTCGGCGGATGTGTCGCTAGAGTGTGGTGTGATTTGGCTTCGTCCTGATAGGGACTGTGTGTTTTCCATGTCGGCCTGTCGCCGGGGAAAAAGTGATCTCAGTATTTGTGGGGAAGGTGATAGTCGTCTAAACCTATCGTGTATGCTTTACCCCAGTGTTTAGTCGTATTGCCAAGGAATGGCAGTTTCATATTTCCTCTACCAAGGTAATCAAAGATACTCTTATGAACTCTCGATCGAAGCCACCATTTTCGATAGTTACGATTTGAATGTCTAAGAGAATATATTTGACTCGATGAAAACGACTTCGATTCCTAGCAGCACTATATCCTGTAGATTGCAGTCAATTGTTCATGATCAAATCTACAGAGCAATGAAATGTTTTATGAATGACTAACTTTAGGACAGATTCATTATCTGTATCCAAACGTGAGTGACAGCTCACGAGTGAAGCCATCTTGGAACCAAAACATGTAGTGACTTTCAAGAAGAGAAAAGGGATGCCCGTATTATCGCTTGTTTAGTCCAGAGATCACTGCTACACATGAGAACCCGTTATTAGCGGTTCAATATTATTATATGGAAAAATATGTGCTGAACATTATGTTGAAGAATCGTCGCTAGACGAGATTAGGTTTAGAAGCCATCTGAAATATTGTTTATAAGCTGACGTGCTCAGTCAGTGAAGTCAGATGATATATGTATGGGCGATACTGAGTGCTTGGCTACTGACAGTCCATTATACACTTATTCTACATGAGTGCCCATGTAACATTGCAAGACCATTTATCCACTGTACTATGATGTATTATGGCAACCTGTGATTTGTCACTATCTGTGCTGTCGAGTGTGTACGTCCAATTAAACTTTAGAAAAGGTACACAGTCGTTGGTGTCGATGACTTCCAGCCATACATGAGTGTGAGAAAAGAACATTTGTCAACACCACGAACCTTTATCATCATTCGCACATTATACACTCAATCCATGTCTACACACCACTGCGTAGGTCAAGTTGACATTCCATACACTACAGTGGAGCAAACAACACCATAGAGATCTTATCAACTGATGATGATGATGATGTCTGCTTCCATCCACTTATATCTATCTTTTGGTGGATATCATTAACGGGAATAAAAATCCAACGTTATCAACTTTATCAACTGGTGGACCAGCTTTCTGGGTTTGACCTCGCAGAAGTTCAGAAGTCAACAGATTACCGATACCAGACCGTTTCCTGTGGCTGATACGACACACTTGCAGTATTGGTTTGCTCTTTGTCAACACTTCGTCCCGTGACCTGTCAAGTGAATGCAGTATGTAGGTCAGCGTTGTTGACATTTTTTACATTAGACATTATAGAGTTTCACAGAACAGTTGGATCAATTCTTGTCAATGTTAACAGGAAGACAGTATTTGTGAACTAAGAAGTCCTATTTTCATCGATGGATCTTCTTGTTTTCCATATATGAACTTTAATATTTAAGGCCAGAATGTTTAATTGAATAAAGTGGCAGTTTGTTTGTTTTCATAAAAATAACTTTGCCATTACTGTAAACTGAGCCTATTTTGCAACACATACTATCATACACATAATTTATATATATTTATGTTTACATGTTATTTGTTTGTATAGTATGTTAGTTTCTATGTCAGCGGGTTGTGTTTAAGGTTGGGCGGCGTCCTCACAACAGAATATCCCACGTCATAGAGGGTCCGTTGTGGGCGTTTTCTATAGGTGCAATTTTCTTGATTGAAAATTTGCTGCGACAACTGTTGCTTTTGTGTTAGCTGTGAAGTCTGTAATTATTGTTATTTTTGTAATATTTCTTTGTTCTTTAGTTTTGTTTTGATTTGTTTGTAATTTGTTGGTCTAACCTTTTCTATCTTTCAGTTCTATTCACAATTTATATTCATATATTGTGACGTCATTTGTGTTGTTATTCTTTGCAGATTCAGTGATTATTTTCATTGATTTCCCTATTTGATTTATTTTGATTTCTGCAAACGTTCTTGTATTGTCAGTCCTATTTGTACTTTATGTATTCTGTTGGTTGACATATGTTTTATATAGGTATATTTCATAAGACACAATTGCCTGTGCACTGCACTTGGATTATGGTATAAACCAGTACCTGATTATTATTACTATTATACAAGACCTTATTAAAGGCTTGTGACCCACAGATATTGGGATAGTATACTGATTAATCAAGTCATTGAGAACTTGTGGTATTATTATTGATTCAGGTGATTAGTATTATTGTTAGACATCATGTCTACATTAGAATACTTCATTACACAAGGGAAAGCCCTTGATAAGACTGGTCAACAATTAGAACAATGGGCAGTTGCTCAATATGACAAAGCATTAGCTGCAGAAGAGAAAAGATTAGCTGCAGAAGAAAGAAAAGCTATGGCGGAAGAGAAAAGATTAGAAAGAGAAGCTGAGGCTGCTGCTGAACAAAAGAAATTGCAGATGCAGGTGGAGGAAAGGAGATTTGAAGCTGAACAAAAAAAATTAGAAAGAGAAGCTGCAGCTGAACAAAAAAAATTAGAAAGAGAAGCTGCTGCGGAACAAAAAAGATTAGACAGTGAAGCTGAACAAAAAAAATTAGAAAGAGAAGCTGCTGCGGAACAAAAAAGATTAGACAGTGAAGCTGAACAAAAAAGATTAGACAGGGAAGCTGAACAAAAAAGATTAGACAGGGAGGCTGAACAAAAAAGATTAGATGCTGAAGAGAAAAAAGCAATAAGAGAACATGAATTTGAGTTAGAGAAATTGAGATTGACAAGTATGAGTAATGTTAATCAGGCATCTAGTGGTAATGGTAAACCTTCTACTTACAAGGTTAAGGTTCCACCGTTCAATCAGTCCAGTGACGATATTACATTCTGGCTGGATAGATTTGAACGTTCTTGTCGTACACATAATGTGGATAAATCACAATACGCTAATCAATTATCAGAAAACTTGAAAGGTGAATCTTTGACTAGATTATGCCTTGTAGGAGAAGCAGATAAGGATAATTATGATGTCATTAGGGCGGCTTTGATAAAAAAATATCAGCTAAGTGAGGAAGGCTATCGCCTTTTATTTAAAACGATGGTACCTGAGACGGGTGTAGAATTCTCAGAATTCACTGCAAAGGCACGTCTCACAGTTGATCGTTGGATTGAGCTTTCCAAAACAGAAAAAACGTATGAAGGACTTATGGATTTGTTGCTCAGAGATAAGATTATGTCATGTGTGAACAAACCTTTCCTTGAATTTATACATGAGCGTAAACCCAAATCTCTAAAAGAAATGGAAGAATATTGTTCCCAATATGTCACTGCACACCCCGACGTGACTTTTGGCAACACTAAGATTAAGGAGAGTATGCCAGTTGCTTCAGCAACACCATACAATCCCAATTATTCACACAGATTTCAGGGACCTCAAAACAGATTTGATAAAAAAGGTAACCATAATAGTTATCAAAACCAAGGTAACCAATCATTTCAGGGTTCTTCTTCAAAGAACTGGAGACGACCTGATAGCTCTCGACACAGGGGTGGTCATAATTATAGGAATTTCCGTAGAGGAAGTAATTATAGAAACTATCAGGGTTATCCGTCTTGGAGTCAACAAGATCATAATTACAGAGATACTCATTATAATGAATATGATAATGGTAACCAAGGGAACTATGACTCAAACCCAAATAGGGGTTACAATAGAGGTAACAATAACTACAGAGGTGATAATAACCGAGGTAGATCTCAATACAAAAGACATAAACCACATTTTCAGGCAAACTCTGCACAACAAGAGTCCCATGAAGCCTATAAACAGAGTAAAGATAATAATGATGCTAGTAATATGGCATGTGCCGCTTTTGATTTTGGGAGAGCATCTCAGTGCCCCCAATGCAAAACGTTATTTGAGCCAACCACAGTGTCTACTTTAAGCTGTGGCCATCCTCTTCCTGCTCTTCCGGCATCAGTCGCGCATGATGGAAGAGGTTCTCTTGTCTTACATAAGGGTTTAGTGAATAACAATCCAGTCTCTGTGCTATTTGATTCTGGATGCACCACAATTGGTGTTAGGCAGTCACTCGTAGATCCTTCCCGTGCCACTGGACAAGTAGTCAAATGTGTAACATTTGGCGGCACATTAGAGAAATACTCTACTGCTATCATTAGGATTGCTACTCCTTTCTTTACAGGAGATGTACACGCATGTCTTCTTCCGAATCCGATCGCTGACCTCATCATCGGTCGCATTCATGGAGTCAAAGAATGCACTCCGCAACAAATTTCCACGTGGGAAAGGCAAAACATGCAGATTGCTAACGCTGTAGTCACTAGAGCTCAGGCTCTTAATATGCCTCAAACTTCATCTATTGAAGATAATGAAGTGCATAACCAAGATAATCCCTTGGTAATTTCTCGTGACTCGTTTATAAAACAGCAAGAAGATGATCCCACTCTGAAGAAATTCTTCATTCTTGCAACTAAAGGTGATCCGAATAAAGACACAAGTCGTAAATCGTGGATTACAAAGAAGAATGGCGTACTTGTACGTATGGTTCAAGACTCCATTACGTCAAGTCATTCTCAAATCCTGGTTCCCAAGAATTTGAGAGTTAAAATTTTGCAGCACGCTCACGACTCTCAGTGTGCTGGACACATGGGTTTTTCCCGTACTAAGTCAAGAGTCCTTGCGGCTTTCTTTTGGCCATTGGTAAACAAGGACATACGGATTTATTGTCGATCTTGTAAAGTATGTCAGGAAGTTAAATCCAAAGGTCCACGGCATGCTGCACCCATTCAGGCGGCGGACATTCCTATTCGGCCGTTTCAAAAAATGGCCATAGACATTATTGGTCCATTTAAGATCAAGTCTGCCAGAGGACATCAGTTTATCTTGACGTGTGTTGATATGTGCACACGTTGGCCAGAGGCTATTCCTCTGAAGAGCATTACTACTGCTGATATTGCAGATGCTCTTTGGCTTATATTTTCTCGTCTGGGGTTCCCCGGAGAGATATTGTCAGACCATGGCACCCAACTAATATCAGATACCATGTCTCAAGTAATGTCTACTCTGCAGATAGATAGATCTTTAAGTAGTATCTACCATCCAATGTCTAATGGTATGGTCGAACGCCTTAATAGAACACTTAAAAACTTACTGGGGAAGATAACTGAGGATCATCCTCAAGACTGGGACAGAGTTTTACCTGCGGCCCTCTTCGCTTACAGAGAGGTACCCAATGAACATACGGGATTTTCTCCCTTTGAACTCGTCTTTGGCGCGCGTCCGCGTGGCCCTATGTCGTTGCTTCACGATCTCATAACATCTGACAATATTGACGATGACACAAAGTCATCCTACGAATATGTCATCGCGTTGAGACAAAAGATTATCGAAGCATGCAAATTAGCAACTTCTTCTTCTGAATTTGCGAAACAGAAGGCAAGGCAATTTGCCAATAAGAAGAGATGCTTACGACAACTTTGTCCTGGTGACAAAGCATTTGTATTACTACCTTGTAGGGAAAACAGATTACTTATTTCTTGGAAAGGTCCGTACGATATAATATCGAAAATTTCCGATGTCGACTATATTGTCGATATTGATGGGAAGCATAAAACCTTCCACATCAATATGCTTACTGAATTCCATGAACGTCCGGATTATTTGCAACCCATTTTCCAAGCAACGGACAATTCTCCAGTACCACATGGTCATTACTCATCACTGTCCGTGATACAGGATGAGGAAACAAGTTTTTCAGATGTAAATCTTCCTCTTCCAATGATCCCACTTCATTCCAGTGAATCATGGAAGAACGTTACTGTCTCTCCTGATTTGTCTCTAGGAGAACAGCGACAAGTTTCAACTATGTTGCAAACATTTCAGGATGTACTCACTGACATCCCTGGACAAACGAATGTCATTCAACATGACATTGTTCTAACTGACCATACTCCTATTAGGGTTAGACCTTATCCTATACCTATACATTTTCAAGCACAGGTCGAGAAAGAGTTGGATGAGATGATAGATTTGAAAATAATCGAACCATCCACCTCTGCATATTCTTCGCCGATGGTTATTGTGCGTAAAAAAGACAATAACATACGTCTTTGCGTTGACTATCGAAAATTGAATCAAGTAACGAAGTTCGATGCCGAACCTATGCCTTTACTGGAAGAGCTACTTACTCGACTCTCCAAATCTCATTTTTTCACTAAACTTGATTTGTCTAAAGGATATTGGCAAGTTCCTTTATCTGAACGCGCCAAACCTCTCACGGCTTTTTCAACACCTAGAGGTTTGTTCCAATGGAATTTTATGCCTTTCGGTCTTATGAACGCACCAGCTACATTCGTACGCATGATGCGCCGAATCCTATCTTATCGGTCAGATGTCATTGCATATCTAGACGACATCTGTCTTTTCAGCGATACTTGGGAAGATCACTATTCAGGGTTAGATGAATTGCTGTCTACTTTGCGTGAGCACAACCTGACAGCGAAACCCTCTAAAGCCTATATTGGTTTTAGCGAAATTTCTTTCCTAGGCCACCGAGTTGGTCATGGTTTCCTAAAGACAGAGGACCATAATACTAGTAAGATACTTAACATCTCAATCCCTAAGACTAAAAAACAGGTGAGAAGTCTGTTAGGTCTTATTCAATTTTATGGCAGATTCATTCAGAATCTATCCTCTATCATGGCACCTCTCTCAACACTTCTAAAGAAAGGTTCGCCTAATGTGGTCCACTGGTCTCAGGAATGCCAATGCTCTCTGGATAAGATTAAAACACTGTTTTCAACACCACCTATTTTAGTGCTACCCACTAAAGATAAGACATTCGTTCTTCGTAGTGACGCTTCATCCACTGGGATTGGAGCGGCACTAATGCAAGAGTACTCTGGAACTCTGCATCCTGTAATGTATATTTCCAGAAAACTTAATGCGGCAGAAAGGAATTATTCGGTTTTAGACCGTGAGCTATTAGCTATGGTTTGGTCGATCCTCAAACTACAGAGATTCCTTCTAGGCGCACATTTCATAGTAGAAACCGACCAAAAAGCTCTTACTGCTATACAGAGTAAGAATTTGAAGAGCTCGAGGTCTACTCGATATGCAATTGCTCTTCAACCTTTTCATTTCTCTGTGCGAGCTATTCGTGGATCAGATAATGTGATGGCAGACATTCTGTCAAGATGCCCACATGATTCCACATAACTATTAGGGCTTAGACTTCTTGATATGTCTAGTTCTATAGTAGTTCCTTTTCTATATCATGATAGATACACATTTGTAATTTAATAATATAATGATTGTATCACTACATAGCGGTTCATTGATGTTTATTCACCGCTGTGCTTTGATGATTTTTTTCTTCATAAATCATAAATTTAAGATATCTAATACGAAATGATGATATGAATTTTTTAGGCATTGTGTAATTGCCAGAATTGTATTATACTTTGATGACACCTTCCTGGAAAAATATACTTGTAGAGAAATAATTTCTCTCAGTTTATGAGACACATTCTCACCAGTCGCTCCATAAGTCGACTTAGCCTCATATTAGGCGTTATAGGTATTCCTGATATTTTCATCTGCGCATTATTCATGCGTTGTGAGCCTATTGTACGTTGCTCCTAGATGTATTTCAAAAAAAAAAAAAGTTCCATTTTTTTTTTTCCCGGGAGGTGTGGTAAGACTGTTACGTGCAGTCTTTGATATCTTACAATATTATACATAGGTAATTTTTTAGTGCTTAAGGGAAAGTCATTATTGAGTTACTTCCCTTGAAAGTTGTGTCGGCTCTTTCGATCAAACTCCGCGGATAAATCCATTTTACTGCGATTTATTCGTTGTTTGGGTAATAATAGATTGTTCTTGCTTCAGAATATCTATGGCCTGAATTTATGTGTATTGTTTGTCTGAGTAGGACGAGTCTGTCTTATATCTGTATATCTTTACATATCTAAGTCGAACTATATGTTCTGTTGTCTCTAGAGAGGTCAAAGGCTATTCGGCGGATGTGTCGCTAGAGTGTGGTGTGATTTGGCTTCGTCCTGATAGGGACTGTGTGTTTTCCATGTCGGCCTGTCGCCGGGGAAAAAGTGATCTCAGTATTTGTGGGGAAAGTGATAGTCGTCTAAACCTATCGTGTATGCTTTACCCCAGTGTTTATTTGTATTGCCAAGGAATGGCAGTTTCATATTTCCTCTACCAAGGTAATCAAAGATACTCTTATGAACTCTCGATCGAAGCCACCATTTTCGATAGTTACGATTTGAATGTCTAAGAGAATATATTTGACTCGATGAAAACGACTTCGATTCCTAGCAGCACTATATCCTGTAGATTGCAGTCAATTGTTCATGATCAAATCTACAGAGCAATGAAATGTTTTATGAATGACTAACTTTAGGACAGATTCATTATCTGTATCCAAACGTGAGTGACAGCTCACGAGTGAAGCCATCTTGGAACCAAAACATGTAGTGACTTTCAAGAAGAGAAAAGGGATGCCCGTATTATCGCTTGTTTAGTCCAGAGATCACTGCTACACATGAGAACCCGTTATTAGCGGTTCAATATTATTATATGGAAAAATATGTGCTGAACATTATGTTGAAGAATCGTCGCTAGACGAGATTAGGTTTAGAAGCCATCTGAAATATTGTTTATAAGCTGACGTGCTCAGTCAGTGAAGTCAGATGATATATGTATGGGCGATACTGAGTGCTTGGCTACTGACAGTCCATTATACACTTATTCTACATGAGTGCCCATGTAACATTGCAAGACCATTTATCCACTGTACTATGATGTATTATGGCAACCTGTGATTTGTCACTATCTGTGCTGTCGAGTGTGTACGTCCAATTAAACTTTAGAAAAGGTACACAGTCGTTGGTGTCGATGACTTCCAGCCATACATGAGTGTGAGAAAAGAACATTTTTTGTCAACACCACGAACCTTTATCATCATTCGCACATTATACACTCAATCCATGTCTACACACCACTGCGTAGGTCAAGTTGACATTCCATACACTACAGTGGAGCAAACAACACCATAGAGATCTTATCAACTGATGATGATGATGATGTCTGCTTCCATCCACTTATATCTATCTTTTGGTGGATATCATTAACGGGAATAAAAATCCAACGTTATCAACTTTATCAACCTACAAATTGATATGTCAACATACCATGATGTACTCGTATGTCCCAGTGTGTACGTCTGAATAAATTGAGTAAACTAAGATTCCAGCAGTCTGCATTGGTGCCTTGTAGACACAAGTGTATGAGTGGTTATATTGGTCAGCACACGAACAGTACACCATTCGCGGTAATCACACTCTACACTTCTACTCCATACATACACCATCCTGCGTCGGTTGAAGTGACCAAGTTTAGGGCCTGCTTCCCCTGGAGCCTTTGCCTTCCCTAACTCAGGACTAGGGTGAGTTACCCATTTACAGCTGGGTAGACTGGAGCATGCCTGATCTCAACAACACACCACTCTTCCTTACAGAGCATACAGACTGACACTTTACAGAGTGGAAAGAAGAAACAAACTTTACAGGCCGACACCAGTACCATTCGTGGAACAGCCCTACGGAGATTCAAATAGCCTCAAGCTGACTACTACTTTCTATAAAAACATTCAATTGGACGACGTCTGAGAGTGTATGAAGATGATGATGATTAAAGAAGAATCATGTCAGTCGAGAATCAACTTATCCAAGTAAGAACAACACAGTACTTTAGAAGCAATGAATGTAGTAGCTGACAGGTTAAACATTTCGTGGTGTTTGGAGGACCCATTAATAAATTACGAAAGTCACTAAATAAAATCGTCGTACATCAAAAGAATAAAGAATAAAAACTCCATTACGAATGTGTTTTTCTGTATCCGCTATTTCTCTTCCATTGTTATATTTATGCCTGTGCGTATTTACAATAGCGCTGGTCGTAGACCCGTTGTCTGGGATGTTTTGTAATATAGGTTGTTCATACCCGAGTGGAACATTCCAAGTTACAATAGTTTGCAGGATTGGAGAAGATCGGCCACTACGACTCATATGGGAAACCAATAGCCAAAGATCCAGTTCTCCAGGACAACCCAGAATTCGTTGGGAGGACAACATAAGACAATCCCTGAAGGACAGAGGACTATACTGGAACCAGGCTAAAAGAAATGCAGCTTACAGCACAACATGGCGCTCTCTCTGGCTAATCTCTACACTCCAAGGGAGAAGAGGTTTGTTTGTTTTGGTTTGTTAGGTTTTATCGAACATCTTCATTGCACACGGACAACTCCATCAGTGCTCCGATCTCCTTCCTTAGAAAACACAGAGGATCTCAGCACAGTGCACGAACTCCAAAGCACCGGCGATGATCCACATGTGTGTATTTAGGACTCTGGCATTCTATAAATATTTTTGTATTGGATATATTTTCCTAACGTAAATTCTGCCAGGGCAGCGGCCGCATGGCCTACTCTTTATGATTTCTAACTGTGCACAATCAATCAATAAATCATTACTCTTTAGCTCCCTGGGGAGCATAGGTCTTCCTGTCCTGTACCATCCGCTCAAGTCCTTTCCATGTTTTCCTCATCATTTTCATCTATGTATCCAGCTCTTTTCTCCATGTGTTTTTTGGTCCACCTCTGCCTCTCTTTCCCTGTAGATCCCAGAACAAGAACTGCCTTGTAATGCTATCAACAGGTTTCCTCAATGTGTGTCCTATCCATCGCCAGGGTCTTCTTCTCAGCTCTTGTTTTACTGACAATTGTCTGGTCATCAATTCCACATTTGTGACTTTGTCATACCATTTCAGTCCTTCTATTCTACACAAGCACCCGTTTATAAAAGTATGTAGCTTTGTAGTTGTTGTTTTTGCTGTTCTCCATGTGTCAGAGCCATACAATAGGACTGACTTGACATTTGAGTTGAAGATTCCTTTTTTCGTGTTGGACTTGTTTTCTCTTGTTTTCCATATGTTACCCAAAGCAATGAAAGCTCCTCTTGCTTTTTGTATTCTTATTTTGATATCTTTGTCTGTCCCTCCAACTTTGTCTATATTACTGTCGTACATTTAAATATGTATTAGAGATATATTTGGTCCCGTCTGAATAGAACAGAAAAAGTGGGGTTATCTGAGAAAGAAAGAGTTAGAATAGATTCCACGAGTGAATAGATTAAAGTGAAGATCTGTCTCTGGAATGAGTGAATTCTCTAGTCCAGCCTATCTACACGACCATCTTTTGGTAATAGACAGTCTATAAAACCTCCCTATAAATACAATTATATGTTAACTACTCACACACATGCACAGTTATGTGACAACAGGACTCACAGACGTGAAAACTATGGTAAATGGAGATTGGGGCTGACCAACACAATTAATTATGTTTTTGTTTAGTTTATTATCACTTAAACTTCTCAAAACATCAAATACATAGAAATCAATATAAATATTGGTTACAGACATGGGAAAAAAAACCAAATAAGTGCCCTCCCCTCTTGTTGAGAAAATATCCCAAAAGAAGTTAATAACCCAAAAGGTCAAAGATTAACACTAGGTTATATAATAGAGAGTAAAGCAAAGAACAAGGTTCCTAGTTAAGCTATCCCGTAAAGTAACAGTAATTGCATGTAGTGAAATTGACAGAGATACAACGGTAAAATATCTCCAAGGATAACATATAAGGATAAAAAAACATAATGCGTAGGCTGCTGATGTACATGATCGCCTAGACCGCGGGTCATCATCCTCCATAATAATTGACTTGCTAGACAGGAGGGGAACGGCGGATCAAAAAGGAAAAAAATATGACTGGAAAGATTGCGTGAGACTGGAAAGGCTAAGGAGACGCAATTGGGGGGGAAACGGAGAAAAGTCACGTTTCCCAAGTTGACATAAAAAGTAAGCAACTCGACAGAAGGGACCATAGATATGTTACGCCACAGTCATTTATTGGACGCTTTTGCGATACCAAGCCCTTGATTTGAATTCAGCGGCTAAAACGCAGATGTTCGAAATATTACAAAAATTAAAAAGTATTTTTTTCTTAATATTAATGTTAGGAATATAAAAATTAGCTGGCCGGATGGCCCATTCAGAGCAGTGAACTAATATGTTCTTAATTTTACAGACGGATAGATAATATTGAAGATAATGACAAAAGACAGTGTAGTTTACATCATCGACAGACTGTATTGAATCTAAAAGTGTCGCTAATTGCACAAAAAAACACGACCTTGAGACGCAGGTGTTCAAATTTACTTAGTATGGAGGAGAGGGTTTTTGGGTGGTAGCTGTGTCTAAATATAACTTTTAACGACAAAATTTTGGAGGGGAGAGAAAGGTTGGTTCAAAAATCAAGTACATTTTGTAGAAACACAAGTAGAGACGGACAGACTAACAGATAACCATCCATACTTGACTGAAGCATGACTGAAATGACTTTATGGTAGGAAATTTGAATTTAAAATAAACCTAGGCAGTGATTGGCCACAGACAATCATATTATTAGCGCTCAGAGCGCATTTGGGGCCATTCTTCAATAATTGTTCAGTGATAGACACAGATTTTAAAGTGTGGTGATTTCCATATGAAAGAAAGTGTAAGAAGTTTAGGGACGCCATACTATAGCCAGCAGCTCAGCTGAGTTTTGCTAGCAATTCTGTGTTATTTATTCATAATCTGGTAAGATTGAAATTATTTCCTTATATATTTTGAATATTGTTTCATGTTCGAGTGATTTGATACTGCCATATCGAAATCTAGCCTTACAAACAAGTAGGGATTTGCTCTAGACCCCCCGCCCAGTTCAGGGTCTAGGGACCAACAATATATATATAAACTCCAACAAGGGTTAGGCAAGACAGATCAAGTGTTGAGAATAATGAAACATATTACCTATCCTCTTTTAGGGCAGAAAACTAATAAATATTTTTCAGAATCTATAGTCTGGGAGGATCTATCTGATGTAAAACCACCATGGTAAATGTGCTGTTTGGTCAGAGAGATCTGACCTGTCTGTATGATGTGGTTGTTGTGTCAGTGTTGTGTCCAGACGTGGGTAGAGAATAGATTTTGACACATGGCCCATACTTTGATTGCAGAGCTGTGAGTTTCTGTTGTCAACAAAGCAGTGTCTATTCAGTTGGTGACTTTACTCGAGTGTATCTGTGCAGTACTTGTGACAGAGACCACCATTATTGCCCGCCAGCACGGAGAGGTGGGACCACCTGATTTCAGCACCAGAGCTACAACTACAAGATGAGTGAGCCTCTGGTCTGCTGGACATTCACCAACGCTGTGTAGTTACTAATACCCCATAAAAATTCCCACCATTTTCTGGACACTGTGTAGTCAATATAGACAGGTGTGATGAGGCCACCCCAACAGCACAAACATTAACTATCCTCCCAAGTAGATGACTACTAGAACATTTTAATAAAACTAACTAGTATAGTACATATATATGTACACTATTGCATTTATGATATAATATTCCATGCATTTCTTTCATGATCTCTAAATCCTTTTAAGTTCTGGTCAACCTAAAAAATTGATCCAGAACAAAATAAATGTAATATAATTCTATCAAAAAATTTTACACACGTGAGTTAGTTCAGTGTATTTTAACATTTATTAATATTATTAGTCTTGTTAAATATCTGTGGGTATATCTATAACCTATTACACCACACTACATATCATAACCCTAGACACTTTACGTAGCCACATTCATTAAAAAAAAATTAAGTGTGAGGTCGTAGTGGTAGCAAGAAAGGCCTTCTGACAATTCTCAACTACATTTTATCTCAGGAGCCTTCACAGCTGGCCTCATACAATTACATTTAGTAATATCACCATCATACAATACCATCAACACCACTACATATATTGGGGTCTTGTCCAGGGATAATTAGCCCAACAGTAATATTAGGATCTCCTGGTGGGAGAAATAAAAGTAGGGAAATAAATTGTAAAATTTCCTTTAAAATTAAAAGTGTCCCTGCAGATAAAAGTTGGTGAATCTTCACAGCCAGTAATAATTAATTAGTTAACTGGTTAGTTAGAATTAGTTAGACTATAGTCATAAGAAGTACTTAGTGTATTTACTGGTTAGAGATTTATCTTGTATATTATTATATTGTCTAAAAAGTATGGCGGAGCTGGCAAAATTTAGATCAGCTGCTGTGCTCACCGCGAAGGAGATGGGAATGGATGGTCAAATTTTAATTCAATACGTAACGGCTGAATGTGATAAATATATTGAACGGGAAGAAAGGAGATTAGAAAAAGAGGCTGAAAGAAAATTAGAGGCTGAAAGGTTAGCTGAAGAGAAGAGGTTACAAATTGAGGCTGATAGAGAAATTAAGAGGCTGCAGATTGAGGCAGAAGAAAAACGACAGCAAAGGGAGGCAGAAGAAAAACGACAGCAAAGGGAGGCAGAAGAAAAAAGGTTGACTGCCGAAAGGGAGGCAGAAGATAGAAGGTTGCAAAGGGAGCACGAATTACGACTAAGGGAGCTGGAATTACAAGGCCAGGCTCCTGAAAATGGTGCCAGCCCTTTTGCCTCAGATGCTACGCCCAGTCTGGGAGCCTCAAACTCAGCTATGGGGTTTCATTTAGACCATTTTGTTGAAAAAGACGATGACATAGAGGGGTACCTAGGACGTTTTGAGTTATTAGCTACTACATATGGGTTAGAGAGAGAGAGGTGGAGCTTAAAGCTATCACAGGGATTGAGAGGTACTTCTTATGAAGTATTTGCCAAAATGAACAGGGAAGACCAAGACAATTATGACATGTTAAAGCAGGCTTTGTTATTAAGGTACGAGAAGAATGGTGAATTTTATCGTAAGAAGTTTAGAAATGCCAAACTGTTGTCTGGGGAGACATACCACCAATTCTCTGCTAGACTAGAAACCTATTTGGAGAAATGGACGGCTCTGGGGAAGACCCAAGATCTTAAAGAAATGATCATGATTGAGCAATTGAGAGAGTCCATGGCTCCAGACATGAGAAAATTTCTCATGGAACAAGGTGCAGAGAAGTTGGGGGAAATTTTAAATGTTGCTGAGAGGTATCAGGCAGCCCAGGCAGAGGTAAGTGGTGCTAAAAAGAAGCACATAGACAATTTTAAAGCTCCACAGCAATTTAATAAATTTGATAATAGAGAGCAGGGAAATAAAGGTAGGACAAACTTTGAGCGGCCAAGAAATGACTATCGCGACAGAAACTCACAGTTCAATGACCAAAAGTTCAATGAAAGAAAACCGTTGAACCAAGGAAAAAGATGGTGTAAATGGTGCAAGAAGGATAACCATAACACCGAATTTTGTAGAAGGAAACCTTCAAACATTGCTGCAATGAAGTCGGGGACGCAAAGATTAAAGGTTAATCCTAAGGACAACAGGAACCTTATCACCCCCCAGTTTGTGAGGATGTTATTTGTAATGGGGTCACCATAAGGTGCCTTTATGATACAGGTTTGGATTATGATTCAGTTGTGAAGTCTAGCCTAGTGGACCCAAGTCAGTATACCACAGAAACAGTGGAAATACAAGGGGCGACTAAGGACATACCACTCATGACACTTCCCATCGCAAGGATAACGGTGAAAACTCGCTATGTGGAAGGAGAAATCAGAGCAGCAGTGATAGATGAACCAATCTACCCTCTGATATTGGGGTGTAGATACGTCTTCTTGGGGAATCCCGAGAAACCTGTGATCATGGCGACAGTGCAGACCAGGTCACAGAAGAAGGAGGAAGAAGGTGAACCTATAAATGCTCATCCAGAGGAGATGAGGAAGGCGCAGGCTGAGGATAGGACACTCAAGCCATGTTTTAAAAAATTGCCCAAATGCCACACACCTCCGAGCAAGGGGGAATATTTCATGAAGAACAAACTCTTATACAGGAAGACAGGAACTAGATCCACTGGTCACGGACAGTTAGTTCTTCCCAAGATATATAGGGCAAACTTAATAAGGAGCTTACATGTTGGAAAAGATGGTGACCATGAGAAAGTCGGTACCATCTGCCAAAAGATTGCTCGAAAATACTATTGGCCCGACGTAAATGTCGATGTTGAAAACTTTGTAGAAGCATGTGGCGTATTTCATGAGGGAACACCCACAAAGGGAAAATATGTGCAGGACCTAGAAACGCCACGGGGCAACTTTAGGCCTGAAAGGAAAACTAATTATACTCGGGTAGACAAAGTGGAATGGGAGCCCCCTTTTCACACCCAGTCTTCACTTGAATGGATTAACATGGCCACTATGCGAAGAGTACAAAGAAGAAATTTTACCCAGGATAAGATGACAATCCCTCGGTCAGACTTATATAAACTGGAAGAACAGACAAGAGAGCGAAGATCTCTCATAAACAATCTTAAGTGGGGAGACAAACCCCAGAGAAAAATTGGTAGTGGTCGATTTGTGAGTGATGATTCTAGGAAGAAAAGTCCTCATTATAGAGCTTCTAATGGACGGGACCCGATGGGTTCCATGAAAAATACGTATGATAAATTAAAGATCCAGATGTAACTCTATTAAGGACCTGGACAGATGAGAAGGCGGAAGAGACTGTTACCTCATCGTATCAATACGTGAACGAACTGACCACTCGTTTGAAAGCTGGATGGAAACTGGCAAATGATAATTTGAAACAAGCCAGGAAGAAACATGCAGCATATTTTAATAGGAAGGCAAAGGACAGGGAACTGGCAGTCGGAGAGAAGGTGCTGCTTCTACTACCCGGAAGCCAGAATAAATTACAAATTGGTTGGCAAGGTCCATATACGGTTCTAGAGAAGGTGTCTAGAACAAACTATAAAATTGACAAAAAGGGGAAGGAAAAAGTTTATCATGTAAACCTGTTAAAGAAGTATCTGGACAGACCACTCCAGGAAAGCACCCCCTTATTGACCTTGGCTATTGCAACCCAGATGCAAAAAGAACCACTCACCTCACATGAATACCCATTACATCCTTGTGAAACAGCAGCACAGGTAAAAGTCAGTAAGCACCTGACTAAAAACCAGAGGGAGAGAGTTCAACAAGTTCTGGAGGAACATACAGATGTATTAACAGATAAACCAGGCCATACAAATTTGCTACAGTATGACATGAAACTGGTAGACTCAAACCCAATCTGTATGAGAGCCTATTCTATTCCGTTCGCGAAGGAGAAGGCATTGAAGGAAGAAATAGAGTATTTGTTGAAGGAGGGGATTATTTCGCACAGTGAATCATCTTTTAGTTCTAGTGTCGTTTTGTTGAGAAAACCGTCTGGGGAACACAGACTGTGCATAGATTACAGGAAACTGAATGCTGTCACAGAAGGACAAGTGGATCCATTACCAGACACAAAACAGTTATTTGCCAGACTGAACAAGGCAAAATACTTTTCAAAGGTGGATCTTAGTAAAGGCTATTACCAGATCCCAGTGAAGCCTGAAGTGAGACCTTATTTGGCTTTTAGCACTTCGGATGGACATTATGAATTCAATATGCTACCATTCGGACTGAAAAATGCTCCGAGTGTGTTTTCAAGGATGATGCGCAAATTGTTGGATCCCCTGAATAACCCATGTATCACGAATTTCATGGATGATATTCTCGTCGCCACAGAGACATTTGAAGAACACATTGAAGCTCTGGAGATGTTGTTTGATAGACTTCGGGAGGCGAACTTAACTGCTAGGCCAACAAAATGTTGTATTGGATGCAAAGAGTTGGAATTCTTGGGACACACTGTATATCAGGGTAATATGACCCCTGATCCTAAGAACTTGGAAAAACTGCAGAGAGCACCTAGGCCGCAAACAAAAAAGGACGTGCGATCATTCGTGTCGTTATGCGGATTTTATCAGAAATACATCAAAAATTTTAACGCTATTTGTGCTCCTCTGACTGATCTGACTCGCAAGGGACTTCCAGATAAAATTATTTGGACTGCACAATGTGAACTAGCGTTCCAAGAGTTAAAGGAAAAACTCACTAGCAAGCCTATTCTCAAACTGCCTGATTTGACACAGGACTTTGTCTTAAGAACCGATGCAAGTAATGTAGGACTCGGAGGGGCTTTGTTGCAAAGATCATCTTCACCTGATGGGGAACTGAAACCAGTCGCTTATGCAAGCCGCAAATTGAATAAGGCGGAACAAGGATACTCCACAAGCGAAAAAGAATGTTTAGCATTAATCTGGGCAATAAAGAAGTTTCAAATCTATCTGTATGGTAGGACTTTTGTGGTGGAGACGGACCATCAGCCTCTCGTGTTCTTGTCTCAGGCTAAGCATGAAAACGCAAGATTGCTGAGGTGGTCTTTATTGCTTCAACCTTATCAGTTCAGTATCCAATATATCCCAGGCAAATTGAATGTCGGTGCAGATTTCCTCAGTCGGCACCCCTGTGATCAAAATTAGAGTAGACGTGAGGAGCAATTTTACCTATGTGTATCGCTGGTTTTGGAACTTGCCATAGGCATGTTTTCAAGTGGGGAGATGTGTAGTGAAATTGACAGAGATACAACGGTAAAATATCTCCAAAGATAACATTTAAGGATAAAAAACATAATGCGTAGGCTGCTGATGTACATGATCGCCTAGACCGCGGGTCATCATCCTCCATAATAATTGACTTGCTAGACAGGAGGGGAACGGCGGATCAAATAGGAAAAAAATATGACTGGAAAGATTGCGTGAGACTAGAAAGGCTAAGGAGACGCAATTGGGGGGGAAACGGAGAAAAGTCACGTTTCCCAAGTTGACATAAAAAGTAAGCAACTCGACAGAAGGGACCATAGATATGTTACGCCACAGTCATTTATTGGACGCTTTTGCGATACCAAGCCCTTGATTTGAATTCAGCGGCTAAAACGCAGATGTTCGAAATATTACAAAAATTAAAAAGTATTTTTTTCTTAATATTAATGTTAGGAATATAAAAATTAGCTGGCCGGATGGCCCATTCTGAGCAGTGAACTAATATGTTCTTAATTTTACAGACGGATAGATAATATTGAAGATAATGACAAAAGACAGTGTTGTTCACATCATCGACAGACTGTATTGAATCTAAAAGTGTCGCTAATTGCACAAAAAAACACGACCTTGAGACGCAGGTGTTCAAATTTACTTAGTATGGAGGAGAGGGTTTTTGGGTGGTAGCTGTGTCTAAATATAACTTTTAACGACAAAATTTTGGAGGGGAGAGAAAGGTTGGTTCAAAAATCAAGTACATTTTGTAGAAACACAAGTAGAGACGGACAGACTAACAGATAACCATCCATACTTGACTGAAGCATGACTGAAATGACTTTATGGTAGGAAATTTGAATTTAAAATAAACCTAGGCAGTGATTGGCCACAGACAATCATATTATTAGCGCTCAGACGCGAAAGTGGGGCCATTCTTCAATAGTTGTTCAGTGATAGACACAGATTTTAAAGTGTGGTGATTTCCATATGAAAGAAAGTGTAAGAAGTTTAGGGACGCCATACTATAGCCAGCAGCTCAGCTGAGTTTTGCTAGCAATTCTGTGTTATTTATTCATAATCTGGTAAGATTGAAATTATTTCCTTATATATTTTGAATATTGTTTCATGTTTGAGTGATTTGATACTGCCATATCGAAATCTAGCCTTACAAACAAGTAGGGATTTGCTCTAGACCCCCCGCCCTAGTCAGGGTCTAGGGACCAACAATATATATATAAACTCCAGCAAGGGTTAGGCAAGACAGATCAAGTGTTGAGAATAATGAAACATATTACCTATCCTCTTTTAGGGCAGAAAACTAATAAATATTTTTCAGAATCTATAGTCTGGGAGGATCTATCTGATGTAAAACCACCATGGTAAATGTGCTGTTTGGTCAGAGAGATCTGACCTGTCTGTATGATGTGGTTGTTGTGTCAGTGTTGTGTCCAGACGTGGGTAGAGAATAGATTTTGACACATGGCCCATACTTTGATTGCAGAGCTGTGAGTTTCTGTTGTCAACAAAGCAGTGTCTATTCAGTTGGTGACTTTACTCGAGTGTATCTGTGCAGTACTTGTGACAGAGACCACCATTATTGCCCGCCAGCACGGAGAGGTGGGACCACCTGATTTCAGCACCAGAGCTACAACTACAAGATGAGTGAGCCTCTGGTCTGCTGGACATTCACCAACGCTGTGTAGTTACTAATACCCCATAAAAATTCCCACCATTTTCTGGACACTGTGTAGTCAATATAGACAGGTGTGATGAGGCCACCCCAACAGCACAAACATTAACTATCCTCCCAAGTAGATGACTACTAGAACATTTTAATAAAACTAACTAGTATAGTACATATATATGTACACTATTGCATTTATGATATAATATTCCATGCATTTCTTTCATAATCTCTAAATCCTTTTAAGTTCTGGTCAACCTAAAAAATTGATCCAGAACAAAATAAATGTAATATAATTCTATCAAAAAATTTTACACACGTGAGTTAGTTCAGTGTATTTTAACATTTATTAATATTATTAGTCTTGTTAAATATCTGTGGGTATATCTATAACCTATTACACCACACTACATATCATAACCCTAGACACTTTACGTAGCCACATTCATCAAAAAAAATTAAGTGTGAGGTCGTAGTGGTAGCAAGAAAGGCCTTCTGACAATTCTCAACTACATTTTATCTCAGGAGCCTTCACAGCTGGCCTCATACAATTACATTTAGTAATATCACCATCATACAATACCATCAACACCACTACATTGCAAAGAAAATTAAAGGATGGTACTGTAGCGGGAGGTTATTTAAAATTATTTATTATGTAAGAGTATGCCAGTAAAGAGTTCCGACCTTACACGTAATACCCCAGTCTTAGAAATAAGCACTGGTGTATTGTTATCATAACAATAGTCAGACTGTGAAAACCCTGGCCCAGTTGGTAAGAAGTAGTACCAGGATTTAAGGTGTCTCCTCCCTGTGACTATCTTATGATTACTTATATTCTAGGGGATAAGTAAAAGGTACATTCACTGAACCCACAAAATGGAAAAAGTGAATAAATCCTCAGGTACAGTTAAAATAGTTTAATAATTACACTAATATTCTATTTCTACTAGTTGGAAAAGAGCATTGAAATATATATATATATATATAAAATTAAGTAACACAATTCCTATTATTGTCTATTTAGACTGCATTCATTTTAAATAGATCACTGTTCTTAGTCCTCTGATAAATGTCATCACTTGACTATTTACTGTGTTTCATATATTGTGGTAGTCAGTGTCCTAAGTGACACTTATCTGTTCAACTTGATACGGCTGACACTGAACTGTCCTTTGCTGATATCAGACTTGGTAGGCCCAACAGTAGGGATGCCAATGACCAGTTGAAGTTCACTCTTTGGGGTCCTGCACTTTTGTGGGATTGCCTCTGATGAACGACACAGGCTTCTGATACTGGACAGTCGGGTTTGAGTTATTTCATGGAACCTGCAACATATCAGCCTTGGCTAGTATCTGGCTAGACTTGTAGCGGACTAGCCCAGATGTCAGACCAGTCAGTCATCAGATGTCACCGTTATACAATCATAGTAAGTAAGGACATCATTTCAGTGATATAGCAGTAATATGAACATTTCAATTAAATGTAACTGACTAGCACATAAGTCAGACTAGTCAGTCATCAGGTGTCAAAGTTATACAGTCATAGCAAGTAACATCAATTCAATGATATAGAATTAATATTAACATATCAGTAATAAACATCATCTGGTTTATTCCGCTCCTATACATCCCTTTCTGATCTATAACTTGATCCTTCCAAATCATATCAAGTACAAATTCTAATACTGATGCTATTCTTAGCATCTACACACAAAAGTAATACATAAATAAAGAGAGTGACAAAGCGATCAAGGTGCTTTCTTCGGTAGCACAATTACATAGTTTTGGAATTGAAACCTGACTGTGGAACACTCCAGTTTACCAGCTGTAAATGGGTACAAAGTTGTGCGCTCGAACTAGGGAAGGCAAAGGCAGCGAGGAAGGGGACTCGTCACCTTAACCTCGTAAACTGGGATCTTCCATGATGAAGTTTCTAACACTTCATTTCCCTATGACAATCTCTGCCATGGGACTGCCTTTATCTTCGTAAGCGATAAAGCAATATGATAAATATATCTTCATTAGGCTGTGGGGCTATTTGTGATTAATTTTTGTACAAGCAACAATCATCCACAATGCACATGTTTAGATCATATTAAAAATACAATACATTATATCAATGACTATTATACAGGCATATTTTGTGAATTCTATATGAACCTGAAATAACAAATATTATACACGGTAGTTATCATAATTTCGCTTACCCTCAGACTTCAGATACTGGACTTAAAAATGTTTCTGGCGATCCGCTCACAATTCATGGGTAGTGGCGAAACTCTGCCTCCAGTCTGTCTCAAACCTCTTTCATTGTCTGTGTCTCAGTTTACCGCTACGCTTTATATACGATAGCGCGGACGTACCGGAGAGTACCGACGTCACAGCTTAAACCTAGCCTGAAAAATCCTTCCCGAACAGTGATTTCAGCCGATCTGTGCGTCGACTGAAATTTTGCCTTTCTCATTCTCGGCATATATAATATCCATATTGTTCCATCTTATCTAGTTTTATACAGCTGATAAAACTCTATCTTCCTATTCATGTAAATTCCCAAACTGTTATTTGTTGATTTTAATATTTAGAACAGAAGTGGGTTTACATGCTTTTCCGCGTAACTGAGGGCAGCCGAAATACGCATATATCTCCGTAAATGAGAACTTCCTACCGTTCCTTCTTATATGCAGTTATACACAATCCTTCCCTGTACTAAAATGTAAAATCCTTTTCATACTGATTCCCTTCTGCTTTTATTTATCCTTGGCGATTTCCTCTGTCTGATACACATTTCGCTGATACGCCGCCATTTTGAAAGCGGTCAATCGATCGTTGACGGGTTTATAAATCTACCTGAAAACGTTTGCAATGACTTGAAACCAATTTTGCGACATAGCTCCCCCATATTTTAAGCTGGATGATATCTAGCTTAACTATTGGGTACAAGACAATTGCAAATCGACCATTCCGAGGTTAGTTTTCCTTCCTTCTATCCTCCTCAAGCTCTGTGGGATGACGACTAAGAAAATCTGCGCCCACATTCTGTTTTCCAAGAATATATTCATCCTTTACTATCTCTCTCCTTCCTGTTCGGCTTTTCATCCAGGCTCTTACTGCTGGTGAAACGGGGTCGGTAGGTTTCCCATGAAGTTTACCGCCCTCTTTTCGTTGATAGTTGGATGTGGTTTTCCCTCGCCAATCCGTAGGTGTTTGATTTTCGCTACGTGATTTGTTCCTTTTTTCCAGCGCATGGGGTTCAGACTGCAATTGAACCTGTGTGGGATGTTTCCTTTCCCCTCCCGTGCAAATCTCGGGAGTACCCCTGATTGCTGGTTTGCTTGTAGATTTTTGATGAAGACTCTTCCGTCGACTTTCTGAATCTACATAGGTGCACTCTGGACAGGAATTTACATACTGATTTATGTCTTCCGTAATACCTGGCGAGTAGTACTGGGTGGCTATTCTTTGTTTTGTGGCACCATTACCCAGGTGTTCACTCAAAGATGATATGTGTCCCCAGCCTATAACCTTATTCCTATAGGTGGATGGTACAACAATTTGACCACGACATTTCGTCCCTCTGCCAGCTTTCCTGTACATGAGTCCATGTTCCATATAGAAATGTCCTTTCCTTGGAGCTTTATGTGTTTTTGATAATTTGCCAAAACAAGGCTTCAACGTGCTGTCTGCTTCTTGAGCCCGTTTCATTTCAGTCGAATGAAATGTTATTTTGGTGTCCCTCTCTATGTTCCTGGAGTCAGACCTGGTCTGGATTTCTGCCATAACCATAGGTTTTACAGGGTCTCCCATGAAAACATATTTACGCCCCAACATTAGGGGGTAAAAGAATTCATCTATCACAGTTGCATTTATCTCCCCTTCCACATAGCGACAACTGACATGAATCTTTGCTATGGGTAAAGTAAGGGGTGATGTTCCTTTTAGTGGCCCTTGAATCTCTACTGTTTCTGTGGTGATTTGTTCAGGGCACACCAGAGATGCACACACGACTGCGTCATAGGACAAACCTGTGTCATACATTCCTGTGACTTGTTTGCCATTCACAGTCACTATCTCCTGGGTAGGTGGGTGATGGAGGCTATTCTGACTCACAGTCAGTTCCTTCCTAACAGAAGTCCTCACCTGTAGACATGCAGCATGATGAAGGGGTTTTTTCCTCCCACATTCATCCGTGTTGTGGTTGCTCATCTTACAAAATTTGCACCACTTAGCTCCCTGTTTGTAGGGTTTATTTTCCTGAGTCTGAGGGTTCTTGTCCTTATTATCAAATCTTTGCTTGTTTCTGTATGGTTGATCCATCTGGTCAAACTGGGTATTCAGCGGTGGTGGCTTATATCCTTCTACCAGCTTTCTTTTTGTTCCTACCAATTCAGCTTGAGCTGCTTGGTATCTCTCTGCACATCTCACAGTGTCTTCCAGCCTCTCTGCTCCTTGTTCCATCAGGAATTTCCTCATTTCTGGAGGCATGGAATCTTTCACTTGCTCTAACATAACCATCTCTTTCAGATCCTCATAGGTTTTCTGATACTTACCTAAACTACTCCATTTCAACAAATACGTTTCTAGCCTAGCTGAGAACTGGTTATATGTTTCTCCAGGTAGAGGTTTAGAAGTTCTAAATTTCTTCCTATATGCCTCAGAGTTCTTTTCATACCGGATCAGTAAGGCTTGCTTTAGTATTTCATAATTTTCCTGATCTTCTTTGGGGAGTTTCAGAAACACATCATATGCAATACCTCTCAATCCCTGGGATAACTTTAGACTCCATTTTTCCTTTTCCAGTCCATATGTAGAGGCTAGCCTTTCATACCTATCCAGGTACGACTCAATTGCGTCCTCCTTTTCAACAAATGGATCTAGGTGGAAGTTCATGGCCCCATTTGCTGTGTTCTGAAAAGAGCTATTCGCAGAATGAGGTGAGCTATTATCATGGGTGAGAGTCCCAGCCTGAAGTTCAAGATCAAGCTGTCTCATTTTCAGCTCATGGTCTCTCTCTGCTTGTAACCTCCTTTCTTCTCTCTCAGCTTCTAATTTCTTGGCTTCTCTCTCCGCTTCTAATTTCTTGGCTTCTCTCTCTGCTTCTAATTTCTTTGTTTCTCTCTCTGCTTCTAATTGCTTTGCTTCTCTCTCGGTGTACTTTTCACATTCCGTCGTGACATACCGGATCAGAGCGTCACCATCCATGCCAAGCTCTTTTCCCACCTGCAGTGTAGCAGACCTAAATTTGACCAAGTCAGCCATGATGTATCTGTAGTCTAGTAGGGCAAGCGATCTTACTCAAACTAATTTACTACAATATAATTAACTTAGTTAAAATTAAAGTTAATTAAACTGAATTCACCATATATAAAACAGCTTTCTTTATCTGTACTCAATGGTACTCCTAAAAATATAATTATTTCCTACTATGTTACTCTTTCCAAAAAATGTTACAAAACAAAATTTTCTACACAGCAGAAATAGAAATTTGGCTCAGGAATATCAAAGATATATCACGCAGACGAGCCCCCACTGTAGCGGGAGGTTATTTAAAATTATTTATTATGTAAGAGTATGCCAGTAAAGAGTTCTGACCTTACACGTAATACCCCAGTCTTAGAAATAAGCACTGGTGTATTGTTATCATAACAATAGTCAGACTGTGAAAACCCTGGCCCAGTTGGTAAGAAGTAGTACCAGGATTTAAGGTGTCTCCTCCCTGTGACTATCTTATGATTACTTATATTCTAGGGGATAAGTAAAAGGTACATTCACTGAACCCACAAAATGGAAAAAGTGAATAAATCCTCAGGTACAGTTAAAATAGTTTAATAATTACACTAATATTCTATTTCTACTAGTTGGAAAAGAGCATTGAAATATATATATATATAAAATTAAGTCACACAATTCCTATTTGTTACGTGCAGTCTTTGATATCTTACAATATTATACATAGGTAATTTTTTGTGCTTAAGGGAAAGTCATTATTGAGTTACTTCCCTTGAAAGTTGTGCCATCTCTTCGATCAAACTCCGCGGATAAATCCATTTTACTGCGATTTATTCGTTGTTTGGGTAATAATAGATTGTTCTTGCTTCAGAATATCTATGGCCTGAATTTATGTGTATTGTTTGTCTGAGTAGGACGAGTCTGTCTTATATCTGTATATCTTTACATATCTAAGTCGAACTATATGTTCTGTTGTCTCTAGAGAGGTCAAAGGCTATTCGGCGGATGTGTCGCTAGAGTGTGGTGTGATTTGGCTTCGTCCTGATAAGGACTGTGTGTTTCCTATGTCGGCCTGTCGCCGGGAAAAAGTGATCTCAGTATTTGTGGGGAAAGTGATAGTCGTCTAGACCTATCGTGTATGCTTTACCCCAGTGTTCATTCATATTGCCAAGGAATGGCAGTTCCATATTTCCTCTACCAAGGTAATCAAAGACACTCTTATGAACTCTCGATCGAAGCCACCATTTTCGATAGTTACGATTTGAATGTCTAAGAGAATATATTTGACTCGATGAAAACGACTTCGATTCCTAGCAGCACTATATTCTGTAGAATGCAGTCAATTGTTCATGATCAAATCTACAGAGCAATGCAATGTTTTGTGAATGACTAACTTTAGGACAGATTCATTATCTGCATCCAAACGTGAGTGACAGTTCACGAGTGAAGCCATCTTGGAACCAAAACATGTAGCGACTTTCAAGAAGAGAAAGGGGATGCCCGTATTATCGCTTGTTTAGTCCAGAGATCACTGCTACACATGAGAACCCGTTATTAGCGGTTCAATATTATTATATGAAAAAAATATGTGCTGAACATTATGTGGGAGAATCGTCGCTAAACGAGATTAGGTTTAGAAGCCATCTGAAATATTGTTTATAAGCTGACGGGCTCAGTCAGTGAAGTCAGATGATTTATATGTATGGGCGATGCTGAGGGCTTGGCTACTGACAGTCCATTATAATATTAATCTACATGAGTGCCCATGTAACATAACATTGCAGGACCATTTATCCACTGTACTATGATGTATTATGCCAACCTGTGATTTGTCACTATCTGTGCTGTCGAGTGTGTACGTCCAATTAAACTTTAGAAAAGGTACACAGTCGTTGGTGTCGATGACTTCCAGTCATACATGAGTGTGAGAAAAGAACATTTGTCAACAACACGAACCCTTATCATCATTCGCACATTGTACACTCAATCCATGTCTACACACCACTGCGTAGGTCAAGTTGACATTCCATACACTACAGTGGAGCAAACAACACCATAGAGATCTTATCAACTGATGATGATGATGATGTCTGCTTCCATCCACTTATATCTATCTTTTGGTGGATATCATTAACGGGAATAAAAATCCAACATTTTCAACTTTATCACTATTATTGTCTGTTTAGACTGCATTCATTTTAAATATATCACTGTTCTTAGTCCTCTGATAAATGTCATCACTTGACTATTTACTGTGTTTCATATATTGTGGTAGTCAGTGTCCTAAGTGACACTTATCTGTTCAACTTGATATGGCTGACACTGAACTGTCCTTTGCTGATATCAGACTTGGTAGGCCCAACAGTAGGGATGCCAATGACCAGTTGAAGTTCACTCTTTGGGGTCCTGCACTTTTGTGGGATTGCCTCTGATGAACGACACAGGCTTCTGATACTGGACAGTCGGGTTTGAGTTATTTCATGGAACCTGCAACATATCAGCCTTGGCTAGTATCTGGCTAGACTTGTAGCGGACTAGCCCAGATGTCAGACCAGTCAGTCATCAGATGTCACCGTTATACAATCATAGTAAGTAAGGACATCATTTCAGTGATATAGCAGTAATATGAACATTTCAATTAAATGTAACTGACTAGCACATAAGTCAGACTAGTCAGTCATCAGGTGTCAAAGTTATAGAGTCATAGCAAGTAACATCAATTCAATGATATAGAATTAATATTAACATATCAGTAATAAACATCATCTGGTTTATTCCGCTCCTATACATCCCTGTCTGATCTATAACTTGATCCTTCCAAATCATATCAAGTACAAATTCAAATACTGATGCTATTCTTAGCATCTACACACAAAAGTAATACATAAATAAAGAGAGTGACAAAGCGATCAAGGTGCTTTCTTCGGTAGCACAATTACATAGTTTTGGAATTGAAACCTGGCTGTGGAACACTCCAGTTTACCAGCTGTAAATGGGTACAAAGTTGTGCGCTCGAACTAGGGAAGGCAAAGGCAGCGAGGAAGGGGACTAGTCACCTTAACCTCGTAAACTGGGATCTTCCATGATGAAGTTTCTAACACTTCATTTCCCTATGACAATCTCTGCCATGGGACTGCCTTTATCTTCGTAAGCGATAAAGCAATATGATAAATATATCTTCATTAGGCTGTGGGGCTATTTGTGATTAATTTTTGTACAAGCAACAATCATCCACAATGCACATGTTTAGATCATATTAAAAATACAATACATTATATCAATGACTATTATACAGGCATATTTTGTGAATTCTATATGAACCTGAAATAACAAATATTATACACGGTAGTTATCATAATTTCGCTTACCCTCAGACTTCAGATACTGGACTTAAAAATGTTTCTGGCGATCCGCTCATAATTCATGGGTAGTGGCGAAACTCTGCCTCCAGTCTGTCTCAAACCTCTTTCGTTGTCTGTGTCTCAGTTTACCGCTACGCTTTATATACGATAGCGCGGACGTACCGGAGAGTACCGACGTCACAGCTTAAACCTAGCCTGAAAAATCCTTCCCGAACAGTGATTTCAGCCGATCTGTGCGTCGACTGAAATTTTGCCTTTCTCATTCTCGGCATATATAATATCCATATTGTTCCATCTTATCTAGTTTTATACAGCTGATAAAACTCTATCTTCCTATTCATGTAAATTCCCAAACTGTTATTTGTTGATTTTAATATTTAGAACAGAAGTGGGTTTACATGCTTTTCCGCGTAACTGAGGGCAGCCGAAATACGCATATATCTCCGTAAATGAGAACTTCCTACCGTTCCTTCTTATATGCAGTTATACACAATCCTTCCCTGTACTAAAATGTAAAATCATTTTCATACTGATTCCCTTCTGCTTTTATTTATCCTTGGCGATTTCCTCTGTCTGATACACATTTCGCTGATACGCCGCCATTTTGAAAGCGGTCAATCGATCGTTGACGGGTTTATAAATCTACCTGAAAACGTTTGCAATGACTTGAAACCAATTTTGCGACAGGTACAGTGGCGGTGGGTTATTGGATATGATAATGTCACATCAGATAGTTCATGTAGCAAAATATAAACTGCGATCTAGTGTTCACAGTAGACAGTACTTCCAATAGTTAAAGGAAACATCAGGTTGGTAAACTGTTAATAAAGATGATGAGGGTATATCATATCCGTTTTTCTCTCTAGGGTTGAGTGCCGATTATGAAAAAACGTATTCTCTTGGATAAATTCACTTGGAAACACGATTGTCAGTAGTCGGCCGTATTAGGGCAAATCAACGAGCTCGACTCCAGAGGTAAAGGATTTTCCTGTTCGCTGGATCGCGATGCCGAAACGACATCATAAAGCCCTGGCCATGCAAACAGGACTTCTTTGATTTTGTCCCTCTGCCGTAGATCAAATAATTTAAGTCCCCTGGGATCACGGACATCAAATGTGGTCGGTAAATATTATTATCGCCCTTGAATTTGCTACCGACGTCTGATCTGTCACTATCGATGATTGACATCTCAGCTCGCTTGGAAACTCAGGTAAACACCCCGGTTCGCTCCCCTCTTGTTAAGACTGTCGGGTGCGAAAATTTATAAACGCTCATTAGCGCATGTAAACAAGAAAAAACTAGGCGTGGCTTTAAAGTGAGTCTACAGGCAGCGAATTGCATGGTTTTTGCGTAGCAAAAATTATAAACCTTGGATGGGGAGGCAAAGGTGGTCGGATCACTGTAGCTATATTTACATATACGAGTATATGTGACAATTACTTCCAAGATATGTGTTTGATTCTACATCCTTTAGTGGTGTTTCTTCAAGTTCAATCTTGTTATCAATTCTGGCATTTATTCTCATAATCTTTGTCTTTTCCCTGTGTATATTCAGGCCCACTTCTTGTGACCTCTCATCGAGAATTTTCATTTTCTCTGGCATCTGATTACGGTTATGGGACAGAAGAGCCAAATCAAATGCAAAATCCAGATCATCAAGCTGTTTAGAAGATTCCACTGGATTCCATTTGTGTTGTGTGATGTCGATATTTTCATAACGCAATCTATTGCTAGTAAGAAAAGAAATGGAGACAAGAGGTATCCCTGTCTCACAACCGTTCTTATCCTAAACGGTTCTGTAAGTTGTCCTTCATGAAGAACTCTGCATGTCATGTCTTCATATGTCTTCCTTATTAATTTAATGATTTTCATGGGAACTCCATAATGCCTCTTCAATGTCCAAAGTGATTCTCTGTCTACATTGTCAAATGCCGTTTCATAGTTCACTAATCCGATATATAGCGGTGAATTCCATTCCAGACTTTGTTCAACTATTATTCTGAATGTGGCTAACCGGTCTGTACACAATCTGTTTTGTCGAAAACCTCCTTGTTCATCTCTCAGTTGCTTGTCTATGGACTCTTTTAATTTCTCAAGGATAATTCTGTTTAATACTTTTCCTGGCACTGATAGTAACATTATTCCTCTATAATTTGTGTACTCTTGTAAATTCCCATTCTTAGGCAACTTGAATAGATAACTTTCCTTCAAGTCTGCTGTTATTTCCTCTCTCTCCCAGACTTTGCCAAGTCGTTTGTATAATATCTCTGTAGAGTTATTACTATATGTTTTGACGGCTTCTGCTGGAATGCCATCTGGACCAGTTACTTGTCCATCTTTCAGAAGCTTTATGGCTTTCTTTATTTCTTCTCTACTTGGTCGTTCACAGCTGATTTGTAGCTCCTCTTCTGCTGGCTGGATGTCTAGGGGATTAGTGTGACGTACGTCTAGTTTGTCAAGTGAATTCTCCCTGATACGATGGATGATTTAAAAGGACTTTTAGCTTTTCATAACATTAGAACCCCTGAACATTTGTTGTAACTTTTCGTTTGCCAGAACTCATTCCACCGGGACTCATTTAGTAGGCGGCACGAGATCAAAGAGACGGACCGAGGGATTTAGGGGAGACTATCGGCGCTATCAAAGACAGTAGTGGTCCCTGATACGAGACGCAGTTGCTTGCCGCTAATTTCGCGTCTCGGTGTCAATCGAGGAACCGAGCGAACGGGGGAAAGCGAACGGGTAGCAGCGAACGGAGATACGAAGACCAGGGTGCGGTTTCTTCTCTTGATTTGGCGGTCAGATCCCCAAAAGTTCGTGAGATCAAATAAGCTGTCAAGTTTATCATGTCCCACTCAACTTACATTCCATTTTAGCTAAATAGACCATGAAGAACTAGACACGTTATCACTCGCTGGCCAGACCTTTACAGAAGCACTAGCTTTATTGAAATCTTGTTATAGATTGTCCCCTGGATTTTATATATATATTTGCAGTGTTTTCTATTCTGTGCAGAGCGAGTGATCGTAACCGGTGCGATCCCAGCATTAAGAAAGCAATAAAGAAATCAATCTAAGCAAGGCAAAGCATAAACAGTGTGTAGAGTTCCCCTGACGCAGAACTTGTTGAGACTGTGTAAATTTTTAATCTTTGAGGCGATTCTATGTTTGGAATTCCGCTATCTAACTTATAGCAAAGAAAGCACACCCAAAGACAAATTTAACGCACCATCAAACAACTTAAGTCGTAACGGGAAGAAGAACACTGGCCCGAGCTTTGTTAGTTTACTGACACAGAGAGATAATTCATAATTTCCTGAACAGTGATGTGACTAGTTTTCTCACTGGACTTAAACCATACCTCACGGATAAAGTGTACCAGCACGCGTAAGAATTTTATTATCAGCGGCATAGTCAAATAGACCACACCATCCTCACCCCGGTATCAGAGACCGTGCCCTCCCATAGAAACTGTTATTAAGAAAAGAGACACAACTACAGATTCATTTTCCAGCGATTACGGGATCCTTTTATGTGCTGACCGCCTACCCGCTAATCTGGGGCTAGAACTTGAACAAACACTCATACATTTAGTTTGAGGTGTAACTGATGTTGTGTTATTCTATGGAGTGCAAGATTTTTTCACAATCGGTAAGTGAGAGCAAGATGAGTGAAGGCCTTTGCTAGCGCGTGTATGAATGACAGGTAATTAATTCTTTTGTGTGACCATTTTGTTAACCTGCTTACCTGGTAATATATATCTTTTTCTGTATACCCTACTTTGTTCCTTTAAGTGGGATAGCTGATAATTTGTTAACTCTGTTTAAAACCCCCTCCTTTCCATTTGCTTAGTAAAGGGAAGAACAGCTGGGAAGAACAGGTTTTTTTCTATCACCTATACCTAATTTTGTAACACCTCTTTCAGAGTAATTAACTTCACTGTTAGGTTAACGTACCTATGTTCCTGATATTATCTATCTTTGGACTGGGTTTATCTTTGTCTAATAAGCGGGAAGGGCTTAGTCGATACCAATCTTCTTCACCCCTTCCAAACTTGTTATTTGCATTTGTGTACTTATGATAATTTATGTAATATCTGATATTTTTTAGTGATTGATGTTTAAAGTGAATAAAATCACATAAACTCATTTAGTTCTGTGTGTTGGATATACCCAAAGCCCAACTTTTCCCCTTATTCGTCTAATATAGTTTGTATCAACGTCGCCTGTGTGTGTGAAAAAACACCAAATCGGTGTGCGCGCAGATGCGGGTCTGGAAAACTGGCAACTAATTGTTTGACCAGGAGAGTGAAAGAGAAGATTGAGAGAAACGATTTGTCGTAAATAAGTCTGTCTTTACTCTCCCCTAGCACGCTGTGAAGCAACTATTTAATATCTACATTTTCTATCACTGAGCTTTCCATCATCATTTTTCACTCTAAACCGGACCACTATTTCTAAGACTCTTTTCTCTCAAAATAAATTTACGACAATATTTGGGGGCTCGTCCGGGATAATTTTGAGATACATTTGATGCACACATATTTGTGGGCTGGTTCTGGGATCTTGAGCTACATTTGAGGCAATGGCATAGCCGGGATAAAGATATTTTGAGTCTGATTTAGTTTGGGTCTAACTAGGTAGAGTGTGAATGATTTGTCTTTGTGAATTAGGGAAATAAATAAATAATTACACCCCTAGACAAACGTTCTTTAAGTATTTGGGTTGTCCACACAGCATATTTCAGGTTGTTTTCTCTCCACAGCAGTAGAAAGTACAGATAAACAAATATATTTGCTATTATAATTATCCTCTGGCGGAGATAATTCAATTTCTTTCTTTATAAGAGTTGCTGGGATTGCGTGATTGTTTTACAGTCACAAAGGTTTTTGAAGTTAAAAAGAGTTGAGCTTAGCTAAAGACGGATTGTTCTGATTTTGAAAAATTAAGTTAACAACGTCTCATCTCAATAATTGACTTTAGGGACGGAGTTTGTTGTCAGAGATTAAAAATTTAGATGGAAATTTTTTTTTTCTTTTAAATTGTTTTAATATAAATTTTTCTCGACTGTTAGTAAAAGTAGATTCTTTTCCAGTGTAACTTACCATTTAGTGGCATAGTCGCTTGCGTTTAGAGCCTTAATTGCCAGATAATAGCAGCGATAAGTTTGCACAGTACAGGTAGGAGGTAACACAGGTAAATTTATACTTGTGTTTTTTTCTCGTAGCGGTTCAGAGTTCCTCCCTTTTGCGTTGCTTCTTACTAGTTCTCTAGGCATACTTCATCTTATTCTTTAACAATGGCAGAGAGGATAAAGATGAGGTCCATCTTGAGGCTGGAAGCGAAAGAGGCAGGATTAGATGCAGAAGCTGCAAACGCGTTTATTAACCAGGAATTGGAAATATATGACGCGGAGCAACAGAGAGCCGAAGCTGAGAGGAAGGCGGAGCAACAGAGAGCCGAAGCTGAGAGGAAGGCGGAGCAGCAGAGAGCAGAAGCTGAGAGGAAGGAAGAGAAAGAAAGAACAGAGAGGAGAGAAGCCCAGGAGAGGGCAGATAAGAAAGAAGCGGAAGAACGTCTTTTGGAACAGAAGAAAATTGAAGCAGAGATGGAAACTCGCAGAGAGAGAGAGAGAGAGACAAGGAAAGACAGCATCAACTGGCGCTTAAGGCTCTAGAGAGTCGGGGCGCCTCTACTTCGACTAACGGAGAGCCGTCTTCGCCCCAGTCTCAATCAATGGACCTCTCCAGTACTCAATCTGCCCAATTAACTGCTATGTCGTTTTCTTTAGAATCTTTTCCTATCCCTAACGAAAAAATTGACAGCTACCTAGAAAAATTCGAGAGACTCGCGAATCTTTATGGGTTAGAGAGTACCCGCTGGGCGCTCAAACTTTCAACGTCACTGAAAGGCAATGCTTATGACGTGTACACAAAGCTGGGACCGAATCAATATGATTACGACATGTTGAAAAAGGCCTTACTACAGCAGTTTGAGATGACTGCCCGAAAGTTTCTGCAGTTGTTCAGAAACAGCCGAAAAGAGAGCACGGAAACATTTCCCCAGTTCTCTTCACGTCTCACGGGTTATCTGACAAAGTGCATTGAATTATCTGACCTACCTCTTTCATATGAGGGACTCCTCGAACTTGTTCTTGTGGAGCAGATAAAATCCACTTTGTCGAATGAAACACGTAGATTTTTGGCGGAACAGGGGGCAGTCAGGCTTGAAGACATACTCAATAAAGCCGAACGCTATAGCAATGCAATGGCCGAACTTCCCAGCACTAAACGTAAACCCACCGATGAGCCATCTCGAAAACAGAATCTAGAGCAGGCATCCTATTCTTCCACTTCCTCTCAACATTATAACCAACGAGATAACAATACCCAGAAACCCCCCCAGGAAAAATCGAAATTCTACAAAACCCGATACCCCCCCCCCCCAACACAAATTCTGATCAACCCAACAAGCCTACGTGGCAGCGCGGCCACCAAGGTCAAGGAAAAGGGAAGACCCCTACACCAGGAACGTCTGATCAGGGCAAACAAACCGGTGCAAACCGCATTGGATGTTTGCATACAGCCTCGAAAGGTAGAGTCAATGTCAGTGATTCTCAACCTGAGGGGGACCGACCCTCAACTCGAGGAACTGTAATTTTGAATGGTACCTCTACTACTTGTCTTTTTGACACTGGATTAAGTTTTGATTGTATTGTCGCTAGGCACCTAGTCAAACCCGGTCAGGAGACAGAGGAAACCGTCAAACTTAGTGGAGTTTTCAGGAGTGATGCACCCAGGACGCTTCCTATCGCACTGGTAGAAATACACTCTGACTTTGTCAGAGGAGTTATTAAAGCGGCCATTATGGATGATCCGATCTACCCAGTTATCCTGGGATGTAGATATGTGTTCATTGGGAGACCTAAGGAGCCGATTGTGGCAGCGGTAACCACAAGAGGGCAAGCCAAGAAGGAGAGGGAGCCTGCGCCAAACTTGTTGCCGAATGAACTGAAGGAGGCGCAACAAAAGGACCCTACTCTGGCGCCCTGCTTTAAAAAACTGCCCATGGCTAAGGACCCCAGACACAACGGAGACATCTTTTCTAAGGATGGTGTATTGTATCGTAGAACGGGCAACCCGGACACGGGGAATAACCAGCTCCTAGTACCGACGCAGTACAGAAACCAGATCTTAGAAATGGGGCACTCTCTTCCCTTTAGCGGACACATGGGACAAAACGCCACTATTCAGCGAATAAAAAACCACTATTGGTGGCCAGGAATGAACTCTGACATTGTCAGGTATGTGAAATCCTGCGCCCAGTGCCAACGGGTAGCACCCAAGCACTTGACACCCCCAGTACCTATGGGGCAAATGCCAATAGTAGGGACTCCATTTGAACGGGTTGCTGTCGACATTATTGGTCCTCTGGAAAAGACCAAAAGAAGGAACAGGTTCATCCTGACCTTAGTTGACACTTGCACTATGTGGGCCGAAGCCGTACCGCTACCATGCACTAATTCCAAGCATGTCGCAGAAGCCCTTGTGCAAATTTTTACACGGTTGGGATTCCCTCAACAAGTTTTGACGGACAATGGATCCCAATTCCGTAGCCTGTTAATGGAGGAGATCTTTAAGATCTTGAGGGCCAAACATATCCACACAAGTCCCTACCATCCGGCCGGAAATGGGCTCGTGGAACGTTTTAACGGTACCCTCACCATGATGTTACGTAAGCTGGGTCAGGAGAAACCGGAAGACTGGGACCAATATATATCGGCTGCCTTATTCGCCTACCGAGAGGTACCCCAAGCGTCTACGGGTTTTGCGCCAGCTACACTTTTATTTGGCAGACCTATTAAGGGGCCACTAGAAGCCTTACTTCGGTCCCTGACAGACCAGAAGGCTGACGAGACAGTCGTCTCTGCAAGCAAGTATGTATCTGAGCTTAAGGAAAGGCTAAAGCTAGGATGGGATCTAGCTACTACCAACCTTAAGAAAGCCCGCGCTAAAATTACTAAAAGATACAACAAAGCTGCAAAAGAGAGAGAACTACAACCAGGGGAGAAAGTCCTATTGCTACTTCCAACCGGAAGCAATAAACTTCGCATCGGATGGCAAGGACCGTTTACCGTCCTTAAAAAGATCTCACGTACCAACTACAAGATCTCCATCAAAGGAAAGGAGAAGGTCTTCCACATAAATCTGCTAAAGAAATATTTGGAAAGACCGGTGCCATCCTCCGAGCATCTCCTGGCTGTCGCCATAGCAACGGAAGACGAGGAAGATGATGATGGTTGCATGGAGTATCCATTGCAACCCACAGAATCCTTTAAAGATGTCAAGTTCGGCGACAATCTCTCACCAGAACAACAAACAGAAACCAGGGCTCTACTAAAACAGTACAGTGCAGTCTTAACGGATGTACCTGGTCGAACAAATCTCATTGAATTTGATATGAAATTAACAAACGAGACCCCTGTTCAAACCAGAGTTTACCCCATCCCGTACGCTAAAGCTGATGCACTTCGCGGAGAAATAGACAAGCTGCGTCAGGCAGGAATTATCAGTGAGTCTACATCTCCTTACAGCTCGAGTGTAGTGCTGTTGCAGAAGCCCAATAAGGAAGTTCGGCTGTGCATTGATTACAGGTTGCTAAACGCTGTAACGGAATTCCAGCCCGAACCTCTCCAAACTGTTTCTGAGTTGTTCACCAAGCTCAGCAAAGCAAAGATCTTCTCCAAGATTGACCTCAGCAAAGGTTATTATCAAATACCAGTCAAGGAGGAAATTAAACCTTTGTTAGCTTTCAGCACTAGTGAAGGACATTACACATTTAACGTGATGCCGTTCGGTTTGCATAACGCACCAGGAGTGTTCACCAGGATGATGAGGAAGCTTCTACAACCTTTGCAAAGTCCCCATATCCATAATTTCATGGATGACATCTTAATTGCATCGGAAACCTATGAAGAACATATTGCTACGGTTGCTATGCTCCTCAGGAGACTACAGGAAACGGGTCTCACAGCCAGACCTAGCAAATGTCTCATCGGGTTTGAACAGTTAGACTTCCTGGGGCACACTATTTCTCACGGATGCAGTTGGCCTATTAAGAAGAACGTGGAGAAAATAGTGGCAGCAAAAAGACCCCGAACGAAGAAAGACGTACGTTCCTTCATATCGCTATGTGCATACTATCAGAAGTACATCCAGAACTTCAACGGACTGACGGCACCGCTGACTGACCTCACAAAGAAAGGTTGTCCTGATAAGGTCATATGGGATCAAAAGTGCGAACACGCGTATAGCACTTTGAAAGGACAGTTGTCTGCATACCCCATCTTGAGGTTGCCTGACCTCAAGAAACCTTTTGTACTGAGAGTCGACGCGTCAGGTCAGGGCATCGGGTCAACACTGCTTCAAGCCGATGACAGCGACCTGAACATGCTATTTCCAGTTGCCTATGGCAGTCGGAAATTAAATAAAGCGGAACGGAACTACAGCGTAGTTGAAAGGGAATGTCTTGCTCTGATTGACGGTATCAGACGCCATCATGAGTTTCTTTATGGTACATCTTTCACGGTGCAAACAGACCACGCTCCGTTAGCATTTCTTGGTGCCAATAAAGAATTTAACGCAAGGATCATGCGTTGGGCGCTTCTTTTAAGCGTTTATTCTTTCAAAGTGGAATATATTCCGGGAAGACAGAATGTCGGGGCTGATTTCCTGAGTAGAAACTGGTCTACAGAGGAAGAAGAGCAAACTGAAGATACCACTCATCCTAAAATCACCAATCAGGTCACCTCCATTGTCAAAAAATGAAACATGAAAAATGGTTTCGTGTCTAAAAGTGGGGACGATTGTGACGTACGTCTAGTTTGACAAGTGAATTCTCCCTGATATGATGGATGATTTAAAGGGACTTTTAGCTTTTCATAACATTAGAACCCCTGAACATTTGTTGTAACTTTTCGTTTGCCAGAACTCATTCCACCGGGACTCATTTAGTAGGCGGCACGAGATCAAAGAGACGGACCGAGGGATTTAGGGGAGACTATCGGCGCTATCAAAGACAGTAGTGGTCCCTGATACGAGACGCAGTTGCTTGCCGCTAATTTCGCGTCTCGGTGTCAATCGAGGAACCGAGCGAACGGGGGAAAGCGAACGGGTAGCAGCGAACGGAGATACGAAGACCAGGGTGCGGTTTCTTCTCTTGATTTGGCGGTCAGATCCCCAAAAGTTCGTGAGATCAAATAAGCTGTCAAGTTTATCATGTCCCACTCAACTTACATTCCATTTTAGCTAAATAGACCATGAAGAACTAGACACGTTATCACTCGCTGGCCAGACCTTTACAGAAGCACTAGCTTTATTGAAATCTTGTTATAGATTGTCCCCTGGATTTTATATATATATTTGCAGTGTTTTCTATTCTGTGCAGAGCGAGTGATCGTAACCGGTGCGATCCCAGCATTAAGAAAGCAATAAAGAAATCAATCTAAGCAAGGCAAAGCATAAACAGTGTGTAGAGTTCCCCTGACGCAGAACTTGTTGAGACTGTGTAAATTTTTAATCTTTGAGGCGATTCTATGTTTGGAATTCCGCTATCTAACTTATAGCAAAGAAAGCACACCCAAAGACAAATTTAACGCACCATCAAACAACTTAAGTCGTAACGGGAAGAAGAACACTGGCCCGAGCTTTGTTAGTTTACTGACACAGAGAGATAATTCATAATTTCCTGAACAGTGATGTGACTAGTTTTCTCACTGGACTTAAACCATACCTCACGGATAAAGTGTACCAGCACGCGTAAGAATTTTATTATCAGCGGCATAGTCAAATAGACCACACCATCCTCACCCCGGTATCAGAGACCGTGCCCTCCCATAGAAACTGTTATTAAGAAAAGAGACACAACTACAGATTCATTTTCCAGCGATTACGGGATCCTTTTATGTGCTGACCGCCTACCCGCTAATCTGGGGCTAGAACTTGAACAAACACTCATACATTTAGTTTGAGGTGTAACTGCTGTTGTGTTATTCTATGGAGTGCAAGATTTTTTCACAATCGGTAAGTGAGAGCAAGATGAGTGAAGGCCTTTGCTAGCGCGTGTATGAATGACAGGTAATTAATTCTTTTGTGTGACCATTTTGTTAACCTGCTTACCTGGTAATATATATCTTTTTCTGAATACCCTACTTTGTTCCTTTAAGTGGGATAGCTGATAATTTGTTAACTCTGTTTAAAACCCCCTCCTTTCCATTTGCTTAGTAAAGGGAAGAACAGCTGGGAAGAACAGGTTTTTTTCTATCACCTATACCTAATTTTGTAACACCTCTTTCAGAGTAATTAACTTCACTGTTAGGTTAACGTACCTATGTTCCTGATATTATCTATCTTTGGACTGGGTTTATCTTTGTCTAATAAGCGGGAAGGGCTTAGTCGATACCAATCTTCTTCACCCCTTCCAAACTTGTTATTTGCATTTGTGTACTTGTGATAATTTATGTAATATCTGATATTTTTAGTGATTGATGTTTAAAGTGAATAAAATCACATAAACTCATTTAGTTCTGTGTGTTGGATATACCCAAAGCCCAACTTTTCCCCTTATTCGTCTAATATAGTTTGTATCAACGTCGCCTGTGTGTGTGAAAAAACACCAAATCGGTGTGCGCGCAGATGCGGGTCTGGAAAACTGGCAACTAATTGTTTGACCAGGAGAGTGAAAGAGAAGATTGAGAGAAACGATTTATCGTAAATAAGTCTGTCTTTACTCTCCTCCAGCACGCTGTGAAGCAACTATTTAATATCTACATTTTCTATCACTGAGCTTTCCATCATCATTTTCCACTCTAAACCGGACCACTATTTCTAAGACTCTTTTCTCTCAAAATAAATTTACGACAATTAGTTGGAGATGGTCTATTCAGAAGTTCCTCAAAATGTTCTGTCCATCTCTTCATTTGTTCTTGTATATTACTAAGCAATTTACCATTCTCATCTTTTATGAGGCCATTTGCTTGCTTATATTTCCCTGTTAGCTCCATTGTGTCCCTGTTGACTCCGTTTTATGGTTGAGTACAGTTTATACTGGTGAAGAGGTAGCTTAAAACGCGAATGGTTAAAATGAACGAATGTCAACAATATTCTGCAAACGAACTTCAACAAGTAGTGTTGAAATGGGTGAACTGGGCAAGTACTGGCAGTACATAAGTCGGTGATGACTGTACATAGATTTTATTCAACATGACACATACGGAGTGGACAAGACTAACATCGTCACAGGCGCAAAGATCATACATCAGCATAATGGTAATTACTTTTAAAGTTCCTGAAGATTCTCTACCAATAAAGTCCTCTGACTCAAGTGACTAAGGATCACAAAACTGTTACTGTATAATATTCTTCTCATTCAAGTCCATTGACCTTCCTTCAAGGACGTCTATCATGGTAACGTATTCATAGTCCAGGATAAAATCTTCCATATCATACTTCACAATCCCATACGTTCTCCAAAACATAACGTTAGATAGCATATATACTGAAGCACATTAAAAACGCACCACCTGTATAATCCAGGAACAGAGTGTGAAATGTAAATATAAGTGTGTACAAGTTTACATATTTGGAATCTTTATTCATTTTCCTATGAATCCATGCTGGTCATTAATTTGTACATTTGATTGTTATGAAATTCATTGCATTCTGTGCAGGCAAGGGAGAAAACCAAAAATACAAAAAAATGCACGTGCGTTATCCTGCTGGAGAAGCTGCAATTCTGGATAAATTGTGAACGCAGGAGCAACCAGTGCATCCAGAACCTCATCTCGATATGTCACAGCATTAACATTTCCATGGAAGACGTGAAGAGGCAAGCGATGGTGAAAACTGAATCCTCCCCAAATGTGAATACTGCCACCTCGAAATCGGTTGACACAGCAATCTGCAAAGCGCTCATCACACCGTCGCTAAATCCGCATACGTCCATCTGCAAAGGATATGTTGAATCTGTTCTCGTCTGTGAATAGGACAGCATTCAACTGCAGTCTAGTCCATCTGGTATGTTGCTCTGCCCCTTGCAGGCGCTGCTAACGATGTCTGTGAGTCAAGTTTGGCCCAACATAAGGTCGTCTTGCAGTAAGGCCTGTATCTCTGAGTCGTCGTATGACTGTCATTCGAGAGACTTGCCCATGTCTACCCACTATTGCTCTTGCTGTTTGACTTGCCGGGAGAGTCAATTCCTTAGGTGACTCAGCACAATATGACGATCTTGCGCAGGGGTAGTAACTCGTGGTTGGCCACTCCGAAGTCTATCCCGGGCACTGCCAGTGGTTCCGTAACGTTCATTGAGACGTACAATAGTGCTGTGGTGGCAATTCATCCTTCTGGCAATGGCCCGCGAGCTCATTCCGGTCTCCAACATACCAATGGCTCGTTGGGGGTCGTTTTCAGATAGTCGTGGCATTTCAAGCACATGTACTGGGTGTTTTGTCTCAACGGCCTTTTTATACCGAGTATACTGCCACAACGCGTACACATTTTCAGGGTCATAGCTGTTGAGAATCGTGTTGCACGTGTAACTTTCATCGTTTTCATGTAGTCTGTACACACACCCATGGGGTGAATCTTGCACTTTCCATTCCAGCAGCCATTCGCTCTCTACCGCATGGCAAACACGGGGAAAATCCATTCCCACACTTTTTTTTGCCAGCTTCTCGGCATCAGTATATATAATAGTGGTGCGTTTTTAATGTGCTTCAGTATAGTTTCAAACAAAGTCATACACGATAATACGAACAGGTTAGAGATTCCAGTTGACTAACCTCTCCCATTCTATGCCACGCTTCTGGCATTGTTGAAGGTACGGCATATAAAATATGAAGCATACGAATAAATAAACTGGTTTACACGTAGGTATTATTCCTCTACGGTAATCTAATATGACCACCGACTCCGTCTGTCCATTCTAGGAAATTACATGCTAAGATGACTTCCCGCTAGACTACAACTGGGAGCGGCCTGATACTTTAGTTTACGGCAATAAATATACAAATATAACCGGGGCGACACTTACATGATCCTTCCATCATTGGCTTCGTCAAGAATACCAATTGAATCAATATAACATACTGGCTTATACAAAACTGCCAGAAAATTCCAATAATCTATATCTCGGACATAACAAAGTCCGCACTGCCCCGTTCAAAACATGACGTCACAATCCCCAAACTAGGTTACCCGTGCGTTCCAAAGCAACTCACATTGCCTTGTGCACGTCAATGCGTGAATCAGTCGAACGCACAAATAATATAACTATATAACTGGTGCGTACATTTGGCAGGACCGAAGACTACCCCCTTAGGTAATAAATGTACGTAAGAGCTCCCTTATCACCTCCCCTTAAAAAAATTAATTCTATTAATTTTTTTGAAATTAATACCCGAGAGAGGTGAGTCAAAACTACCACAAGATATGAAATGCATAAAGTTATATCATATTAAGAAAAGAATATTAAACGAAATCAATATAACTAAATGATAGTATGCATGAAAGCACACATCCACAATCGACCTACTTTGGAACGATGTGGTAATATTCGAAGTAAAAACAAGTTTGAAAATGAAAATGAAAAAAACCATAAAAAAAAGATGATAATAAAATTCAACTAAGTTTTCAACAAAATTTGAAACATATGATTTCAAAAATGAAAATGAACAGCAACACTGATGATGATCAATGACAAGAGAATCAATGAAACAGAAAAATTGAAAATACAATGTGCAAAAATGAAGCAATGCAAAATTAAACACTTTAAGAATCAACACACTTAATGTTTTCTAACACTAGTAAGTTTGACTAGTGATCTAAAAGTGAGATATCATAACTAAGACCCGTGAATGTAGGTATTACCTGACAACTAAGAAAGTTAGTATGTGTGTGATCCATAATCAATTAAATAGATTAAATTGAATTAATCTAATTTATATATTCCTTAATTACTAACAAATAACCAGTTACTAATATATTCTAAATAATTGCAATATCACTATCAATATGTCACTGTTCCGTTACAACTAGTTAGTAATCGACGAGATAATGTTCTCAATGTTCCATACACGATATAATATATTCTCTAACACGTTATGTAGTGTAATATGTTCCATAGGAATAAAAAATGTATATTTGTCGCTCTTAACAATGTTGCCATATTAATAAAAAGTTACTGTAGTACCAATGTTCACGTTCTAATAAAACGTTAATATAGTATCAATAACAATGTACAAAGTTATTCATGTTATCGATGAGGATGTTCCAACATCTGGAAGTGGCTTAGTTTCGACAAGTTCGCTTGGGCATCTTGATAGACAGTCTGCGAACACATTCTGCACTCCAGGAATAGCTCGTATCTCAAAATGGAACGGTTGAAGCGCTATAGCGTAACGCGCTGACTTTGATGACTTAACGTTCCCTGTATTCAGTGCGGTAAGAGCTTTCTGATCAGACTCCACCACAAAGTGAGATCCGAGGAGATAACGATCCAGTTTAGTGATTGTCCAGACAAGAGCAAGGAGCTCTTTATCCAGAACGGAATATTTCGTCTCGCTCGGCGTGAGCTTTCAAGATACGTACATAACCGGAAATAAGGTGCCGTTATATTCCTGCATTAAAACTGCAGCAATAGCGTAAGAACTTGCATCACTGCGGAGAATGAAGGTCAGATTTTTGTCAGGCAACCTCAAAAAAGGTGCATTTGAAAAAAATTGTTTTATATAGTCTAACGCCGTTTGGTGATCCTGCGACCACTTTATTACATTAGATGTGCCTTTCTTCAGTAGAGAAGAAAAAGGTGCAGTTATAGTAGACAAATGAGGGATGAATTTTGAATAGAACTGTATTAGTCCTAAAAGCGACCTAACTTGTTTTTTTGTCTTAGGTGCTGAGATGTTTAAAATTTTAGAGACGTTACTGTCTTCTGTATACATGAAACCATGACCTATGCGGTGACCCAGAAATGAGATGTCATGAAAACCGACAAAAGCCTTTGAAGGTTTCGCTGTTAAGTTATAATCCCGTAAGGTAGAAAGTAAAGATTTTAAACCCTGAATATGTTCATCCCAAGAGTCACTGAAAAGACAGATGTCATCTATATAAGTAATGACATCGGGACGATGAGACAATATGCGGCGCATCATGCGTACAAAGGTAGCTGGCGCATTCATTAACCCGAATGGCATAAAATTCCATTGAAAAAGACCCCGTGGTGTCGAGAAAGCGGTGAATGGCTTTGCTTTAGGAGTGAGTGGCACTTGCCAATATCCCTTTGAAAGGTCAAATTTCGAAAAGAATGTAGCATGAGATAATCTCTCCAATAAGTCATCTAAAAGAGGTAATGGTTCCGCATCGAATTTTGTAACTTTGTTTAATTTCCTGTAATCTACGCAAAGACGTATATTGTTGTCTTTCTTCCTAATGATTACCATGGAAGAAGAATATGGTGATGAAGATGGTTCAATTATATTTAATTGGAGCATCTCATCCAATTCCTTATCAACCTTATCACGAAAGTGTAAAGGAATAGGATATGGGCGAACTCGAATAGGCGTATCGTCAGTCAGAATAATGTCATGTTGGATGACTGACGTATGACCTGGGATGTCAGTGAGGACATCCTCATACGAGTGTAGAATATTAGAGACTTGCTGACGTTGATCAGCCGAAAGAGTAGATGAGATCGTAACATCATTCCATTTCTCAGTGGAATGGAGTGGTACAACTGGTATTGGTAGTTGTACATCATCGAAAGAAGATTCTTCTTCTTGGATGACTGACAAACTAGAATAGTGTTGAATAGGAGGTGTAGGATCGTCAGTTGCCTGAAACACTGACTGTAGATAATCAGGACGTGAGTAATACTCCTTCAACATGTTAATGTGGAAGGTTTTATGTTTACCATTAACATCAACGATGTAGTCGACATCGGATATTCTTGAGATGATCCTGAAAGGACCTCTCCAGGTAATTAAAAGACGATTGTTATGCGCAGGTAGTAAGACAAAAGCTTCATCACCAGGTATGAGCTGGCGAAGACGTCTATACTTGTTTGCAAATAGACGAGCTTTTTCTTTGGCTTGTTCAGATGATGCAGTAGCTAGTCTACAAGCATCTATGATTCTCTTTCTCAGAGAGATCACATACTCATAAGAGGATTGAGTTTCCTCTTCAATATTCTCGTCAACCAATAAGTCGTGGATTAACGACATCGGACCGCGTGGTTGCATGCCAAAAACAAGCTGGAATGGAGAAAACCCCGTTGCTTGATTTTGTACTTCGCGATACGCAAAGAGACAAGCGGGTAGGACCCGATCCCAGTCTTGGGGATGGTCTTGAGTCATCTTACCCAACAACTGCTTGAGTGTCCTATTGAGACGCTCAATTAACCCATTTGACATCGGATGATAAATAGAACTAAGAGATCTGTCTATACCTAATGTCTTCATAACTTGAGACATGGATTCAGAAATGAACTGAACCCCATGATCCGACAAGATTTTCCGTGGAAAACCAATGCGTGAGAAGATTAACATCAATGCCTCTGCTACACTGGCAGATGAAGTGTTCTTGAGAGGGATGGCCTCAGGCCAACGAGTGCACATATCAATGCACGTAAGGATATGCGTATGCCCTCTAGCAGATGGAAGCATCGGACCAATAATGTCAATGGCCATTTTATCAAATGGTCTAATCGGGATGTCCGCAGCTTGAATAGGAGCCGCATGAAATGGACCCCGTACCTTAACTTCCTGACATATCAAACAGGACCGACAATAGAGAGTGATGTCCCTATGGACGCCTGGCCAGTAGAATGCCGAAAGCACTCTGGATTTGGTACGCGAAAAACCCATATGGCCCGCACATTGCGAGTCATGCGCATGTCGTAATATACGAGATCTCATAGAGGATGGGACTAAGATCTGATAACATAAGGATGAATCCTTTTCCCGTATTACTCTCACCAAAATCCCATTTTTAAGTATAAAGTCATGTCTAGATTTTGCAAGTTTGTTGCTTGTATTCTTTTTGTTAACATACTGAAAAATTTTTTTTAATGAATCATCATTCTTTTGCAATGTTGCAAACAACTCCCGTGAAATAGGAGCATCATCATCACAAGTGGTATGAACTGTAGGTTCAATAGGTGTATCATGCGACATATTAGTAGCTTGCGCTCTAGTCACTACTGCATTTGCAGTTTGAATATGTCGCTCTTCCCATTCAGCAATTTGCTGAGGTGTACACTCTTTAATACCATGTATGCGACCAAGTATTAAATCACAAATTGGATTTGGAAGAAGACAAGCCTGGATCTGTCCTGAAAAAAAATGGTGTATGAAGTGTTATAATGGCTGTGGGAAATGTTTCCACAGTTCCGCCAAACGTCACACATTTCACAACCCTGCCCGTCGCACAACTTGGGTCTATCAGCGAAGTCCGGACGCCCACAGTGGTACAACCTGAGTCGAATAAAAGAGAGCATGAAATATTGTTAAACTTAAGAGAGCCCTGTCCCTGGTGTACTGACGCAGCAGTGGCCGTACAGACTGCAGGTAGACTAGGCAAGGTATGTCCGCAACGCAGCGTCGTGATCGCCTTGGGCTGGAAAAGAGTAGAGCATTCTGAACAATCTTTGACTTGGGTACAATCAAGAGAACAAGACATAGCATTGTGAGTTTCAGCTACTTTACCCTGTTCAATGTTAGCCTGTGTATCAATTAAAGAGACATTAGAATGTCTACCCGTATTACTCGACGATCTATCTCTGCGACGCGATCGATTTTGATTATTTGCATTAAAATTGCCATAATTGTCGTTTCTGCTTGAGTTAAAATTTGGATGAGTCCGATAGTTTGTATAATTAAAGTTATGCTGTTCTTTAAAATTTTTATTCCAAGAACCTTGTCTGTTTTGCGGACCCTGAGATCTTGATCTCCAGTTTTGTTTATTATAATGTCCTTGATTATTTTTAAAATTATTGTTACCAAAATCTCGCGATCTGTGAGTTTGGTTCCAAGAAACATTAAATGGAGCAGATTGTTGAAATTGCTTCCCTTTGTAAAAGTTATCATTGTTAAAATTGTAATTATTTCCCTTATTGACATACCTATCAGCACTAAAAGAACGATTGCGTGAAAAATTGTTTTGTTGTGCTGCAAAAGCAACAGGCAATTCATTCTTAATCTGTGCGTTACTTAGATCCATGTTTGGGTGAGCAGTGCAAAAATTTTTTGCATGTTCTTCTAAGCCTTTCATAGATAAAGGTTTCCGTTCGTGTAAAAATGCGAGAAATGTAGGATTTACAGACGAAAGTACCTTATCGCGCATCAGTAAATCGAAGAGACCTTCATATGACTTTTCAATTTTGGATAATTCAATCCATCTTTCTAATGTTAGTCGTATCTGTGACAGAAAATCACTAAAATTTCTGCCAGATTGAGGTAGTAATGTATGAAATCTTAAACGATATTCGTCTTCTGTCATTTGGAATTTTTGCAGAAGTGCTGCTCTAAGAGCATTATAGTCATTTTTCTCACCAATGCTGGTGGTATGATAAACTGCTAATGCATCCCCTGTAAGTAATCTGGATAAATATGTACAGTATAGCGCTTTATCCACGTTATAAGATCCACAAGTGGCCTCAAACCTATCTAGGAAGAATATCACGTCATCAGACGGGGGATTAAATTTTGGTAATTTAAGGTGAATTTCCTTAAAATGATCATGTCTGGATGAAGTTTGGCTTTCAAAAGTTCTCTGAGAATTAGCTTCCTGAGTTAACCTAAGTCTCTCATATTCTGACTCTGCTAATTTCAGTTCATGCTGTCGTTTTCTATCATTCTCTTCCCTCTCAAGCTGAAGTCGTAATGTATTTTGTTCAGCTATTAATCTTCTTTCTTCCATTTCCTTTTGTTTAACTTCCATTTCTTTTTTTTTTTCTGTTCTGCCTCTCGCTGAAATCGTTTCCCTTCCAATTCAGCGGCTAATCTCATTTTTTTCTCCTCTTCCTCAGCTATAAATTTCCTCTTCTTTTCATGTTCCTCAGCATCAATCCGTTTTTGATCTGCCTCAAATTTCATCTTCTTCTCTTGTTCCTCAGCCTCAAATTTCATCTTCTTCTCTTGTTCCTCAGCCTCAATCCGTTTTTGATCTGCCTCAAATTGAAGTTTTTCTAGTCTTAAAGTTTCTAACTTTCTCTGTTCGGCTTCTATTTCTTGAGCTTTCCTATATTCTGCAAGTGCAAATGTTTTTGCTTCATCAGGAGCCATCTGAAGAGCTTTTGCTTGCTTAATGAAATAATCTAGTGAATACATTATGCTTTATAAGTAGTCACAATACTCTTGATTTATAAAAATGATAATTAATCAATATAAATTAGTTAACCTTGTTATTATAACAAGTGTTCTTCGTTCCTGTCCTTAGAACGGTATAATGTTATCATATAATTATTAAATATGTTATTAATCAATAAATTTATGTAATCAAATGTCATGAAATGAACAACGAGAAAGACAATAGAAACATAACCGACAAGACATGATAAACTGGACGGGTGAACACAATCGTAGAAATAAAAAAAAAATAAAAATGTATAACTAAAATAGAATATCGTAAAAATATACGACGATAACTACGATCAGATAATTAACAGTACAATTGACAACACAGTGTAAAAACATAGGTTTTGTAAAAAACTGAACGACAGGAAAGGTGAGATGGACGCAAAATACAAACAAAATTCATCATAAAACTAAATTACGAATAAAAATAACTACGAGAACAACAATAAAAACTTGACGGAACAGCTAAACAGATACTATTATAAGGGACAATTAGCGATCGGAACTTCGGCAAGGTTTCTAGCCTTGTACCGGAATTATCGCTCAATTGAAACTTACAAGACGAGCCCTACAGAACGTCTGACGAAGAGCCCGAATTGGCTTCGAGATGGATCTCGTTCGTCAGATCAACCTCCCTACCTCCCACGACAAATGAACAACATATAACATATAACAAGGAAAATATAAATATGGACACAATTATTTAAGGCACAGCTAAACGTAATAAAGGGTACAACGACAACACGTTATACTCATCTCGCGTGCAGGAAAAAAAACCAATGTGCCTCGTCTCCGTGTATGTACGTGTGAGGATAAAATACTTCGTTCTGAGTTATTAGACCACAGCTTGCACGTAATAGTGACAAAGAGATGATCCCAAGATGTTGTCGCCTTGAAAGTTCAGATCTTCAGATGATCCCAAGATGTTGTCGCCTTGAAAGTTCAGATCTTCCATTAATGATAATTGTATTGGGTACGTTTCCTGTGAAATTCTTGATTTCAAAACCAGACTGGCACACCAATTACTGTTGACTCCGTTTTATGGTTGAGTACAGTTTATACTGGTGAAGAGATAGCTTAAAACGCGAATGGTTAAAATGAACGAATGTCAACAATATTCTTCAAACGAACTTCAACAAGTAGTGTTGAAGTGGGTGAACTGGGCAAGTACTGGCAGTACATAAGTCGGTGATGACTGTACATAGCTTTTATTCAACATGACACATACGGAGTGGACAAGACTAACATCGTCACAGGCGCAAAGATCATACATCAGCATAATGGTAATTACTTTTAAAGTTCCTGAAGATTCTCTACCAATAAAGTCCTCTGACTCAAGTGACTAAGGATCACAAAACTGTTACCGTATAATATTCTTCTCATTCAAGTCCATTGACCTTCCTTCAAGGACGTCTATCATGGTAACGTATTCATACTCCAGGATAAAATCTTCCATATCATACTTCACAATCCCATACGTTCTCCAAAACATAACGTTAGATAGCATATAGTTTCAAACAAAGTCATACACGATAATACGAACAGGTTAGAGATTCCAGTTGACTAACCTCTCCCATTCTATGCCACGCTTCTGGCATTGTTGAAGGTACGGCATATAAAATATGAAGCATACGAATAAATAAACTGGTTTACACGTAGGTATTATTCCTCTACGGTAATCTAATATGACCACCGACTCCGTCTGTCCATTCTAGGAAATTACATGCTAAGATGACTTCCCGCTAGACTACAACTGGGAGCGGCCTGATACTTTAGTTTACGGCAATAAATATACAAATATAACCGGGGCGACACTTACATGATCCTTCCATCATTGGCTTCGTCAAGAATACCAATTGAATCAATATAACATACTGGCTTATACAAAACTGCCAGAAAATTCCAATAATCTATATCTCGGACATAACAAAGTCCGCACTGCCCCGTTCAAAACATGACGTCACAATCCCCAAACTAGGTTACCCGTGCGTTCCAAAGCAACTCACATTGCCTTGTGCACGTCAGTGCGTGAATCAGTCGAACGCACAAATAATATAACTATATAACTGGTGCGTACATTTGGCAGGACCGAAGACTACCCCCTTAGGTAATAAATGTACGTAACAGCTCCTCATATTTCATTTGGCTGCAGCTTCCTCTGCTTCCCTTGCCAACTCTTCAATATACTTCGTCTTGTCTCTTTTGATGTTTCTTCTAACGTCTTTGTTTGCTTCTATCTACCCTTCATTAGCGTTGGCTTTAAAGCTTCTGGTTTTGCTTTTGTTTAAATCTGCTTTCTTGTATTGTCCTATCTTCTATCTTGCTAATGGTTTCTGTTGCTATCCATGGGATGTTCTCTTTTTCTAAGTACTTCTTCACATGTCTCGTCCCATACATTTATTACTTGTTGCCAGTGGTCTTCCGTATCTGCTTCATCTTCCAGCTGTTGGGGTGCTTGGTATTTGTTGGATACTGTCATAGAAAATATTTCTCTTATTTCCTGATTTCTTAGATATCCCGACTGTACTGTTGTCTATAGCTATGTACTGTTGTAAATGTCTTGAGTTTTATTTTTGTTTTAGTCAACAGAAGATGGTGGTCTGATACCACATCTGCTCCTCTACATACTTTTACATCATGCAATGATGACCTAAACTTCTTACTTATGCATATGTGATCAACCTGATTCTCAGTTCTGTGGTCTGGTGATATCCATGTTGCTTTATTTATTCTGTTATGTGGAACAATGCATCTTCCTGTAGCTAGTTGGTTGATTTGAAGCACAGAAGTTAGCTAATAGTTCCCCATTCTCCTTCATCATACCTAATCCATGTTTTTCCTTGCTTTCTTCAACGCCGGTGTTGTCTGTACCTATTTTCACGTTTAGGTCCCCCATCAAAATTGTGATGTCCTTTCTTTTCTTTTTGTCCAAGGCATTTTGGAATCGGGTGTAAAAGTCTTCTTTCTCAGATTCTTCTTTGGCGTTTGTTGATGCATAACACTGGATGATGTTTATATTTACTTTCTTTTTGACTGATTTGAACATTGCTGTTATAATTCGGGGTCCCATTGCTTCCCATTCTATAAGTGCATTCTGTGCTTCCATAGACAGCATTAGAACCACCCCCTCACTGTGATGGGCTCTTTCCACCTCATGTCCTGAGAACAACACCATTTATCCTGTGATCAATCTCCTCCTCTCTATGCCCTTCCATCGTGTCTAGCAGAGACCCAGTATTTCAATCCTGTAATTTGTCATTACTGCTTCTACCTGTGTAGTTTTCCCTCATTCACATAGAGTGCGAACATTCCAGGTACCAATTCTGGAGATTTTCCTACACGAAAAAAAGGGCAATCCAGACTCCTTTCGGCTTTCTTTGAGTTGCTTCATGCGCCTCCTCTCCAGAGGACCTTCTTCTGTCTTTGGCGGCTGAGTTGATTTATATTCTGTATTTGACTTGTCCATGTTTGTTGAAGTTTTTGTGGTAACATGTTTTTTTTACGGGATTGGGAAACCAGCCCCATGCCCAACACTCCTTAGTCAAATTTACGACATGCATTGTAGGGTGTAGTGTTACTATTCTTTGCTCCCCTTTCGGGCCCCGGTAACACACGGGTGAACTGCACACGGGACCTCCTATTTTTCCGCAATTATCCGAAAAATCTAGACATCCAATCTTACTTACCTGGTGATTAGGGAGGAGTATGCCATTATTAGGTTCTGATAAAATCCCACTAAAAGTCTTCCCTGTACTGGGAACCGAACCCATTATCTTCAGATTTAGAGGCGGATGACATACCTCTTAGCCACTCCAGCCCACAGGGTAGAAGAAGAGCGACCAAGTAAAAAATGTGTTTATAACACATAAGGGAGGTCACCCGAGGCCTGTAAGCAGTAAATAAATATTAGACAAACATAAAGGTATGTTTTCAGGCACTCGTAAGAAATAAACAAGTAGAACACAAGACAACAGAAAAACAACAGACGTGATTGGATTACCCAGGACACCCAGGACATGTGTTTACAAGATTGTCGAAGAGCTATTCGACGCCGATGAAACATTTTGGTGTGCACATCTTGTATTGGCTCGTATGTTGTCATTGATAAGTTGCGTAACATATAAATGTTCCCTACTTTAAAATGTGCATCAAATTTCATATTATTTAAGTTTTTTTTCCCGTTAAACATGAGAAACGAAACAACATTTTAACAATTTAACAAATGTACTGATAAAAGTAAGAGAATATCTTATGTCTTATATAACATATGCGGATGAGCCGCGGTAGCATAGTGGTTAGTGCACTGGCTTTCTAGCTCAGTGGTCTATGGTTCGATCCCCAGATGAGGTGGGATTTTTTTAGGCCACAAACGGCTCCTGGGTCGACGCAGCCCCAAATGGGTACCAGAGCAACTCTGGGAAGGTTACGGCGGCCGGCGTGATGCTGACCACATCATCCCTAGTGTGCCGACGATCAAGAAAATATTGGCCTAACACCATATTTCCAATATGCCTCAATAGGCGTGTAACGGGATCCTTTTATATAACTTTGTTTAATGAATTGATAAAGTTAAATAAGTAATGAAAGTCAATTATTTAGTGTGATAATTTTTAATAGTT